>JAJSOF020000041.1:24480419-24796691 GCA_025594305.2 Periplaneta americana
AAAGGCTGGCCTAGGGATGAGTGGGTTTGCCTACTGAAACCTGGATACATAGCGCACCTTATTGTAGTCAGCCGGTCTGAGTTTGGGAATGTGCCTACTTGAGGGTTAGTGCAATAGATCGTTATAGGTAGCAGTGCTGGGTCATACTGCCCTCCCGAAATTCCATTTCATTCCAGTGCATAACAGGTCCACCAGAACTGATAATTTCATGTAATTAACATTTGGTGTAAGTTGTAAATAAAGAGGTAATCGACATTTCGTATGTTATCAGCTATGATTTGACATGCATTTTTTAGAATACTAAATCCTTAATAGCCATACTAATGACACATGTTTACACTGGGCTCGGATTAGGAAAATTATTCTTTACTTCAAAGTACAGCCTGTTACTATTCCAGTAATGGCGTTTATATTTACTAATTCTACAATTTTTTTTTAGCATTTTCTTCATACCTGTACCGGCTGTACCTGTCACTAAGAAGTTTACAAGGATCGAACTAGGGAAATAATGTCCTGACAGGATTCGAACTATGGCCTGCTAATACGTGGACATGGGATATTATGTTTACAGCAATATATATATATTTTTTTCCAGTTCATATGCATAACGATAAGTTATAAATTTACTAGTTTCGAACTCAAGAAAGAATGCACTCACTGAGTTCAAGCAGTAACCCGTAAATATCACAGCAAGAGACTTATGTCTACATTTTCTGCTTTTGTTTTTTCTTTCCTTAGCAATTTCTTCTTTCCCGTACTATTAACTTGCAAGATTACAAGTCTCACTGAGGGGAATAATTTTCTTGAGATCAACATATATTTCTGATCTCTCTGTCTACTCTTTCATTTTCTTCTTCTTTTCTGTCCACACAGTTCTCTATCTTCTCTTAGTCCATTCTCTGTCATCTGAGTCCACTCTCTGGCCTCTAATCCACTCTCTTAACTCTCGTTCCAGTCTATGTCTTCTCAGTCCACTCAACGTCCTCTCAGTCCACTCTATGCCATTTCAATACACTATGTCTCCTCTGAGTCCACTCCCTGTCTTCTCGGTCCAATCTATGTCTTTTCAGTCCAGTCTATGTTATCCCAGTCCACTCTATGTCTTCTCAGTCGACTCCCTGACTTCTTCCAATCCACTCTATGTCATCTCAATCCTTCTCAGTCCACTCAGTATGTCATCTCAGTCCACTCTATGCCCTCTTAGTCCACTCGCTTTCTTCTCAGTAAATTGTATGTCATCTCAGTCCACTCCCTGTCTTCTCAGTCCACTCCCTGTATTCTCAGTCCACTCCATGTCCTCTCAGTCCACTCTCCGAACTCTCAGTGCACTCTGTGTCCTGTCAGTCCACTCTATGTCCTCTCCGTCCACTCCCTGTCCTCTCAGTCCCCTCCCTGTCTTCTCAGTCCATTCTATGTCCTCTCAGTCCACTCTGTTCCCTCAGTACACTCCCTGACTTCTCAGTCCAATCCCTGTTTTCTCAGTCCACTCTATGTCCTCTCCGTCCACTCCCTGTCCGCTCAGTCCACTCCCTGAATTCTCAGTCCACTCTATGTCCTCTCAGTCCAATCCCTGTCATCTCAGTCCACTCTATGTCCTCTTAGACCACTCCCTGTCTTCTAAGTCCACTCTATATCCTCTCAGTCCACTCCCTGTTTTCTGAGTCCATTATATGTCCTCTCAGTGCACTCCCTGTTCTCTCAGTAGACTCTGTGTGATCTCAGTCCATTCCCTGTCTTCTCAGTCCACTCTATGTCTTCACAGTCCACTCACTGTCCCCTCATTCCACTCTGTGTGCTTTCATTCCAATAATATGTCCCGTCAAACACTCTGTTTCCCACCAATCCATTCTCTGTCTACTCTTTTCACTCTCAGTCCACTCTATGTGCTCTGAGTCCATTCTTTATGCTGTTTCCACACTCTCTCTCTTCTCAGTCCACTTACTGACCAATCAGTCCACTCTATACGCGCTCAGTCCAATCCCTGCACTGTCAATACACTCTTTCATACCGAACCTCTCTCAGTCCACTCTATGTGCTCTTAGTCCAATCTCTGTCCTGTTTCTACAATCTGTGTCGTCGACCTGGTTGGCGAGTTGGTATAGCGCTGGCCTTCTATGCCCAAGGTTGCGGGTTCGATCCCGGGCCAGGTCGATGGCATTTAAGTGTGCTTAAATGCGACAGGCTCATGTCAGTAGATTTACTGGCATGTAAAAGAACTCCTGCGGGACAAAATTCTGGCACATCCGGCGACGCTGATATAACCTCTGCAGTTGCGAGCGTCGTTAAATAAAACATAACATTTTTTAACAATCTGTGTCCTCCCAGTCCTCTAAATGTGGATTCTGTCGAATCTCTGTCTTGTCACTACAATCTCTTTCCTACTCTCTGCATCAAAATCCATAGTTGATTCCCGATTTACCACGAAAATTGTCTGTAACTGCATTTAGATTGGCAACAGGCCATGACTGTTCGGCCAAGCACCTGCATAGAATTGGAATATATCAGTCCCCTAACTGCCCATTGTGCAACTCAAATCAAGAAATGGATTCAGAACACATCAAAATCTGTGCATCAGTGGCTAACCATGATAATATCTTTGAAAAATATTGGAGCGCAAAAGGTCAAATGACTTTATTGTCAAATGCCTGGCATTAGAAAAACAACATTTATTTTTTATTTATTTATTTATTTTTTCCATGTTTTGTGCTAATTGATATATTTTCATATTCATTTCAGCATTGTGCATAACGTTGAGAAGAGTGTGTCAAAACATGCCGTCATTGATCTCGAAGAAAACAATCTAGTACAGTGTGGTAGCAACAGACCAGATTGTTCAAAGATTAGCGACGTAATCGGTAATTCTATCAAGTGTAATACATGCAACGAGGTTTTCTCAACAGCGCACTCTCTGAGTATTCATTTTCAAAACACACAATAAAATTGCCATTGAAGTGCGGGTTTGTGGGAAGTGTTTCTCCCGAATGGCGGAACTAGACGAACATCTCCGCATTCACAGAGGCGAAACACGATTCAAATGCGACCAGTGCGGAGTCTTTCTCACAGTTAGAACATTTGACGCGACATTCACACACTCACTCAACAGTAAGGCCATTCAAATGCGAGCAGTGTGATAAATGTTTCATAGCATCCGCGCATTTGAAACAACATTTACTCATACACAGTGGGGAAAGGCCATTCAAATGCGAGGTGTGTGAAAAGTCTTTCTCAACACCCTCAGGTTTCAACCGTCATTCCCTTCTACATACAGACAAAATGCCATTCAAATGCGAGGTGTGTGAAAGTCTTTCTCAACACCTTCAGGTTTCAACCGTCATTCCCTTCTACATACAGACAAAATGCCATTCAAATGCGAGGTGTGTGAAAAGTCTTTCTCAACACCCTCAGGTTTCAACCGTCATTCCCTTCTACATACAGACAAAATGCCATTCAAATGCGAGGTGTGTGAAAAGTCTTTCTCAACACCTTCAGGTTTCAACCGTCATTCCCTTCTACATACAGGCAAAATGCCATTCAAATGCGAGGTTGGAAAAGTCTTTCTCAACACCTTCAGGTTTCAACCGTCATTCCCTTCTACATACAGACAAAATGCCATTCAAATGCGAGGTGTGGGAAAAGTCAACACCTTCAGGTTTCAACCATCACCTTCTACATACAGGCAAAATTTCAAATGCGAGGTGTGTGAAAAGTCTTTTCAACACCTTCAGGTTTCAACCATCATTCCTTCTACATACAGGCAAAATGCCATTCAAATGCGAGGTGTGTGAAAAGTCTTTCTCAACACCTTCAGGTTTCAACCGTCATTCCCTTCTACATACAGGCAAAATGCCATTCAAATGCGAGGTGTGTGAAAAGTCTTTCTCAACACCTTCAGGTTTCAACCGTCATTCCTTCTACATACAGGCGAAAAGACATTAAAATGCGGGTGTGTGGAAAGTGTTTTCGGAAGACCCTCAAATTTAAATGACCATGTGATCACCCACAAAGGGGACAGGCCATTCAGATGCGAGGTTTGTGGGATGAGTTTCTTAAGAGCTGGACATTTAAGGAGGCACGTATGCATACAGTAGGGCAGACGCGGGCATTTAAAGTGATGTGCCGCACTACCACAGTCTAATATATACAGTCGCGAAGCTCAATACTTACTAAATATGTAAACATAGATAGTTGCTCACCACCAGGATCGCTACTATCGCCTCATCATAGACTCTTTCCCCAGCGAATAGGAATTATAAAAATGGACACTTCGCGTCGGTATCATTGATGTAGCCGGACTGATTTCAATGACCTTCAAGCCAGCTAGAGCGTGAGATTCTGCTTTCTCCTAGAGTTGGCGCTGACATCACACCAGCTAGCAGTCGACACAGCGGAAATATAACACATATAATTAATACATCTAGGTACATTATGTACTCTAATAAAGTAAGGATCCATAAAATAATAAATCCGTCATTAACTGTAATGTCTAGACTCTAGAGTTCCTTTATAATGAGAGTTGAGACGTTGACCCCAACAACAATTAAAATATGTAATGATTTGATAGCACTGAAATATATATATATATATAATAAATATTATTACTACTAGTATATATATATATATATATAATTATTACTACTAGTTTTGTCAGAAATAAGGAAAAGCTGTTAATTTGAATTTATTTGAAGCAAAGCGTTACTGGATTATGCAATAAGGTAGGCGATGTTTGGATCTTGTGTCTCATCTCTATACTCAATTATCATATTAGCGTATGCTCGATTACACTAACCTCTAGCGCTTCAAAGTGGAATTAAAAGCTTGTGCACAGACAAACAAAACACAGGAAAATTCGCTCAGTGTCCATTCTTTATAATTCCTATTCACTGCTTTCCTAGCAGACGAAAAATGTATTGTACTTTCGATATTGTGTTCGTTTGAAAAAAATTAATACCTTCCTTCCACTATTGAAATATGAAATACAGAAGATTTATATATTATTTTCATAAAATATATATTATATTCTATAAACTTTCCTTCCTGGGTCTTTCGAAAGAAGGATTACTCTGACCTCTTTTTCTTACAAATTATAGAGCTACAAACGTCTCCTTGTCCCATATTATTATTCTAATTATTGTATTTTAGCTATTTACAGTTATTACAACCGATAACGAATTTCACAGTTTACACAACTTTTCACAACAAAGCGAAATATGGCACAGTCAATGCCTTTTCGATCCAAACCGTAATGTACCGTATGTTCGAGTTTTCTATTTCAGTGTACGGAACTCAGTGAAATATTATAACTTTATTGCGTATCATTGCTAAGATTTATTTAGTGTAATGTGTCCATAAGTTCCGTTTACTTCTTGTTGCATAATATGTTGCAGAAATAATTACAAAACTGTGCCATTTTAATGTGAAGGAATTTTACATGTTAACATAATCTGTTTGCGCCAACATTTCAAGTTTAGAATGGAAGCTATTTTGAGGTGTAATAAAAAAATTAGATAATGATTTCAATTTAGCACATCTACCTTCCTTAATTCTAGACAAAAATTTATCATATCAGTCCTATGAAATTAGTGTACGTACAATGGTGTTACTTCGTGTCTTAACCCTGCGTTGGTGACGTGGGGTTTGACACACCCCACCTTGCTTTGTTTTTTGTTTGCTACTAGATCACTCTGGTTTGTTACGTGGGATTCGTCTAGCTGCTTGAAATACTTCCTTCAGTATGTTCCATGTCATATTCAGTAAAAACCAAAAAATGAAATGGGGTATCTCAAACCCCACGTCACTACTGATGTAATTTTCTTTCAGGTCACCAGCGCAAGGTTAAGTAGTAGATAAATACAATAATTCAATAGTCAATTTTAGTATTAAAATACAGACAAACTGAATGTGCGGGGTGTCATACATGACATTATGCTTAATTGTAATATATAATTGCGAATTTAGGAATATAAGTTAAATATAGTAAACATAACCTATAATTTTCATATGAATGGCAAGGCATTGGGATCACTAAATTTATTATAGACAGAAAGGGGCAACTGGTACAGTAAACATAACCTATAATTTCAACATATCTAAATATCCGTGTGGTGCAACTGAAAATTACATTGGCAAGAGCAAAATTGCGACATGAGTGGTATATACAATTTTTTATTAATTGGGCACTTTTATGACGAAACTGTTACTGAAAGTTGCCAGTTGCTTCGTATTTTTATAATATGGTATATAATTATGACAGGAAGTTGTAACTAGATAAGAATGTAGAGGAATATAGGGGATGAATAAACACACTTAGAAGGACGAGCTTAGGTTTGTTATTGTGAGGAAGGGACTAAGATAAACATACAAAACAACAATTCATTTACAGTAGATGTCCTAAGTGCCTGAGAAGTGTTTCGGAGTGCAGATGTGATTTACTAACAGATAAAACTCAAGTAAAAACTTCTGTCTTAAAACGCTACAAAGAAATTTGTGACATAGTGTAAAATTAATTTATAATAGTAAATAATAAATGAATAATAAATAATAGTGATAAAATTTTACGTGTTGTTAACAATGCCACGTAAGTGCATAAATGATCCTAACAGTTTTTGTTACATTTGCGGCGAAGTGGTGTTTGCTGTGCAGCGGAGAAATATCACTCCTGTTATAAAAACAGCTTTCAATCTTTATTTCGGTGAATTCTGCAAATTAGAGACCAAAATAAGAGTTGGGCTCCACATATCTGTTGTAAGACTTGCTACACGAATCGTCGGATTGGTTGAATCACAGGAGACCTTCGATGCCTTTTGCCATTCCAGTTATTTGGTTGGAGCCAAGAAATCACGCTGACGACTGTCTATTTTGTATGGTACCACCACCTGAGGAATGACGAATTACAAAAAGAAGACCACTGTATATCCCAACATACATTCTGCTACTCGTCCTGTACCCCATAGTGATGAGCTGCCTGTTCCTACACCCTGAATCATATTGCATAGATTCGGAAGAAGAGCCTTGTGATCCAGAACCATCCACATCTACAGATCCTAACTTTGCACCTGATGTTAGATCTGAACATCACAAAATTAGCCAAAATGAACTAAACGATTTAGTGAGAGACCTGGAACTTTCTAAAGCCAAGGCAGAGCTGTTAGGCTCCAGATTCCAACAATGGAACTATCTTGCCGAAAATGTGAAAGTAACATTTTTCGTGACCGTCAGAAACATCTTGAGAAATATTTTTCTGTGGAAAGCGATTAGTGTTTTGTGGTGATGTTAGTGGCTTATTTAGTGCTCTGAACATTAATCACATTTCTGATCAGTGGCGGTTGTTTATAGATGCCTCAAAATTAAGTCTCAAACCTGTATTACTCCATAATGGCAATCAGTTGCCGTCAATTCCTATTGGTTATTCAGTGCGTATGAAGGAATCATATGACAGCCTGAAACTCCTTCTTGAATCAATTCATTATAACACTTATCACTGGAAAATATGTGCAGGCTTCAAAGTAATTGCAATATTAACTCCAACTAGGCTACACTAAACACTGTTGTTTCATATGCGAATGGAACAGTAGAGATAGAGCTTCTCATTTCATTAAAAAGGAATGGCCTTTACTCAAGCTATGGAAACTGGAAAAATGAATATTAAACATGAACCTCTGGTGGAATGTGAGAACATTTTAATTCCTCCACTACATATAAAACTTGGCCTCATCAAAAACTTTGCTAAAAAGTTGGCCTGAAATGGACCGGCATTCAAATACCTAGTTTCAAAATTTCCTAAAATGAGTGAGGCCAAGTTAAAGGAAGGAGTTTTTGTTGGCCCACAGATTCGTCAACTTCACCAAGATGAGATATTTCAATACCTTTTAAATGATGTTGAGAAAGAGGCATGGATTTCTTTCAGAGAAGTCGTAAATAATTTTTGGGAAACAAACGAGCTGAAAACTATGACCTTGTTACGAATTTGCTGTCTTCTTATCACAAAATGGGATGCAACATGTCCCTTAAATTACACTTTTTACACTCCCATCTGAACTGTTTTCCTGAAAGTTGTGGGGAAGTAAGCGATGGACATGGGGAACGTTTCCACCAACAAATATCATTAATGGAAAACGTTACCAGGGAAAGTGGAGTGCAAGAATGCTTGCTGACTACTGCTGGACAGTCATCAGGGATGCTCCTCAACTCGACTACAAGAGGGAAGCAAAGAGAAAGCACATTTGGAAAAGGTAAGCGATATTTTACAAGACATCAGACAGATTTTCATAGGAAAAATGACAATCGAATTTTTCTTAATATTACTCTGAAACCAGAACCAACCTAGCATTTTTGTTGTCATATTCGTGTTCAGCATAGTGTGATCCTTTAGAAAAGTGAGGTTTCATTCATGTCGCAAACAAAAAGTCAAAATTTGTTGTCCAGTGTTATTGAATCGTGCATAAATGCATGTACAAGAATTTCGCAATATTTAATCGAAATAAAGGCAGGTATTACACATTCGAACAACGAAATTTTCACATCATAAATAATATTACACCTTAACTGGCAAGTGAATTGTCTGAAGTGTCTCATTCATTGTTTCAAATTTTATTAATGGAATTACACTACATTTTAGAGAAACATATGTTACTATTTATGCATGCCAACTAATTTATATGGTTGAAACGCCGCCCTTCGTGATCGGGTTAAGCGAGTCACATGGTCTGCCTTACGGCCTGTATTAGATCACGATGGCTGTGGCACAGTCTATTGTTCCTAGTACTCACAGCGCTGCAAGTGGCTAGCAACTACCGCGAGAAATGCAAGAATCACCCAAGCTTCGTGACTATACATTAGACTGTGGTACTGCTCTGGTTGCTCAACATGCATCACTGTTAACGTAATATTCAGCGCTGGATCGCGTGAGTATTGAAACAAGGAACGTTAAGTAATTAAGCAGCACAAAAAGATACACAGTTTTCTGCAAATGTTATTTTTAAGAATGAGTAATGACAATGAAAGAAAACAAATTTTCCAAAACAAATACAAACTAATTTACAAAAACCTGAGACATAACTGTATTTCTAATTTAAACAATTACTGTAAAAACCTTATAAAAGGATATAAAACGTACAATTCACAACAGTTAAAATATAATGCCATTATCTGAACCTATTTGTTTTGAAAGGGCATCAGTCACTAATTTGCTTCATTTTAAAGTAAAATTAAGGAACTTACGAAGAATAGATTCTGAACAAAATATCAAGCACATTATTAAGAAACAGAAAAGAACAACAATTAGGCTATTTTTTTAAACGTCTTACAGTATTTCTTTGTTGTTTTTGTGAATTTACGTCAATTGACTCATGCCCTTAAAGAAGGCATTCATTTATTCTTCTTCGTAACGTAAATCGGCAAGTTTTTCAAAATTTGGAGTTACTATATTTCAGACATTGCAATTGTGAGCTGATGGAATAAATTTTCGTCTGAAATGCGTGATATTGATTTGGATAGAAGCAATTTTCATAACAAAACTCCGAAGATAGACTCTATGTTCTCTCAGTCTACTCTAAGTCTTCTCAGTCCACTCTATGTCCTCTCAGTCTAGTCTATGTCTTCTCAGTCCACTCTATGTCTTCTCAGTCTATGTCTTCTCAGTCCACTCTATGTCTTCTCAGTCACACAGTCTATGTCCTCTCAGTCCACTGTGTCTCTGCCACTCTATGTCCTCTCAGTCTCAGTCCACTCTATGTCTTCTCAGTCCACATGTCCACTCTATGTCTTCTCAGTCCACTCTATGTCTTCTCAGTCTACTCTATGTCTCTCAGTCCACTCTATGTCCTATCAGTCCACTCTGTGTCTTCTCAGGCCACTCTATGTTCTCTCAGTCTACTCTATGTCCTCTCAGTCTACTCTATGTCTTCTCAGTCCACTCTATGTCCTCTCAGTCTACTCTATGTCTTCTCAGTCCACTCTATGTCTTCTCAGTCTACTCTAAGTCTTCTCAGTCCATGTCCTCTCATGTCTATGTCTTCTCAGTCCACTCTATGTCTTCTCAGTCCACTCTATGTCTTCTCAGTCCACTCTATGTCTTCTCAGTCCACTCTGTGTCTTCTCAGTCCACTCTATGTCTTCTCAGTCCACTCTGTGTCTTCTCAGTCCACTCTATGTCTTCTCAGGCCACTCTATGTCCTCTCAGTCAGTCTCAGTCTACTCTATGTCTTCTCAGTCCACTCTATGTCCTCTCAGTCTACTCTGTCTTCTCAGTCTATGTCTTCTCAGTCCACTCTATGTCTTCTCAGTCCACTCTATGTCTTCTCAGTCCACTCTATGTCCTCTCAGTCCACTCTGTGTCTTCTCAGTCCACTCTATGTCTTCTCAGTCCACTCTATGTCTTCTCAGTCCACTCTATGTCTTCTCAGTCCACTCTATGTCCTCTCAGTCTACTCTATGTCTTCTCAGTCTACTCTATGTCTTCTCAGTCCACTCTATGTCAGTCACTCTATGTCTTCTCAGTCCACTCTATGTCTTCTCAGTCATGTCTCAGTCCACTCTATGTCTTCTCAGTCCACTCTATGTCTTCTCAGTCCACTCTATGTCTTCTCAGTCCACACTCTATGTCCTCTCAGTCCACTCTATGTCTTCTCAGTCACTCTATGTCTTCTCAGTCCACTCTATGTCTCAGTCCACTCTATGTCTCAGGCCACTCTATGTCTCTCAGTCTAGTCTATGTCTCTCAGTCCACTCTATGTCTTCTCTCAGTCCACTCATGTCTATGTCTTCTCAGTCCACTCTATGTCTTCTCAGTCCACTCTAGTCAGTCCACTCTATGTCTTCTCAGTCCACTCTATGTCTTCTCAGTCCACTCTATGTCTCTCAGTCCACTCTATGTCTTCTCAGTCCACTCTATGTCCTCTCAGTCTCAGTCTACTCTATGTCTTCTCAGTCCACTCTATGTCTTCTCAGTCTCTATGTCTCAGTCTCAGTCTCAGTCTCTATGTCTTCTCAGTCCACTCTATGTCTTCTCAGTCCACTCTATGTCTTCTCAGTCCACTCTATGTCCTCTCAGTCCACTCTATGTCTTCTCAGTCCACTCTATGTCTTCTCAGTCACTCTATCAGTCCACTCTCATGTCCAGTCCACTCTATGTCTTCTCAGTCCACTCTATGTCCTCTCAGTCTAGTCTATGTCTTCTCAGTCACTCTATGTCTTCTCAGTCCACTCTATGTCCTCTCAGTCTCACTCTATGTCTTCTCAGTCCACTCTATGTCTTCTCAGTCCACTCTATGTCTTCTCAGTCCACTCTATGTCTTCTCAGTCCACTCTATGTCTTTCTCAGTCCACTCTATGTCTTCTCAGTCCACTCTATGTCCTCTCAGTCAGTCTATGTCTTCTCAGTCACTCTATGTCTTCTCAGTCTAGTCTATGTCTTCTCAGTCCACTCTATGTCTTCTCAGTCTACTCTAAGTCTTCTCAGTCCACTCTATGTCCTCTCAGTCTACTCTATGTCTTCTCAGTCACTCTAAGTCTTCTCAGTCCACTCTATGTCCTCTCAGTCTAGTCTATGTCTTCTCAGTCTTCTATGTCTTCTCAGTCTAGTCTATGTCTTCTCAGTCCACTCTATGTCTTCTCAGTCTAGTCTCTATCTTCTCAGTCACTCTATGTCTCTCAGTCTAGTCTATGTCTTCTCAGTCACTCTATGTCTTCTCAGTCCACTCTAGTCTTCTGTCCACTCAGTCTCACTCTATGTCTTCTCAGTCTACTCTCTAAGTCTTCTCAGTCCACTCTATGTCTTCTCAGTCCACTCTATGTCTTCTCAGTCCACTATGTCTTCTCAGTCCACTCTATGTCTCTCAGTCCACTCTATGTCTTCTCAGTCCACTCTATGTCTTCTCAGGCCACTCTATGTCCTCTCAGTCTAGTCTATGTCTTCTCAGTCTACTCTATGTCTTCTCAGTCCACTCTATGTCTTCTCAGGCCACTCTATGTCTTCTCAGTCTACTCTATGTCTTCTCAGTCCACTCTATGTCTCTCAGTCTCAGTCTATGTCTCTCAGTCTACTCTATGTCTTCTCAGTCCACTCTATGTCTTCTCAGTCACTCATGTCCTCTCAGTCCACTCTATGTCTCTTCTCAGTCCACTCTATGTCTTCTCAGTCCACTCTATGTCTTCTCAGTCCACTTCTATGTCTTCTCAGTCCACTCTATGTCTCTCAGTCTACTCTCATGTCTTCTCAGTCCACTCTATGTCTTCTCAGGCCACTCTATGTCCTCTCAGTCTAGTCTATGTCTTCTCAGTCTACTCTATGTCTTCAGTCTAGTCTATGTCTTCAGTCCAGTCCACTCTATGTCTTCTCAGTCTACTCTAAGTCTTCTCAGTCCACTCTATGTCTTCTCAGTCTTCTCAGTCTATGTCTTCTCAGTCCACTCTATGTCTTCTCAGTCCACTCTATGTCCTCTCAGTCTAGTCTATGTCTTCTCAGTCCACTCTATGTCTTCTCAGTCCACTCTATGTCTTCTCAGTCCACTCTATGTCTTCTCAGTCCACTCTAAGTCTTCTCAGTCCACTCTATGTCCTCTCAGTCTAGTCTATGTCTTCTCAGTCCACTCTAAGTCTTCTCAGTCCACTCTATGTCCTCTCAGTCTAGTCTATGTCTTCTCAGTCTACTCTATGTCTTCTCAGTCCACTCTATGTCCTATCAGTCTAGTCTATGTCTTCTCAGTCTACTCTAAGTCTTCTCAGTCCACTCTATGTCCTCTCAGTCTAGTCTATGTCTTCTCAGTCCACTCTAAGTCTTCTCAGTCCACTCTATGTCCTCTCAGTCTAGTCTATGTCTTCTCAGTCTTCTCAGTCTTCTCAGTCCACTCTATGTCTTCTCTATGTCCAGTCTACTCTATGTCCTCTCAGTCTAGTCTATGTCTTCTCAGTCTACTCTATGTCTTCTCAGTCCATGTCTTCTCTATGTCCTCTCAGTCTACTCTATGTCTTCTCAGTCCACTCTATGTCTTCTCAGTCTTCTATGTCTTCTCAGTCCACTCTATGTCCTCTCAGTCTAGTCTATGTCTTCTCAGTCTCTATGTCTTCTCAGTCCACTCTATGTCTCTCAGTCTAGTCTATGTCTTCTCAGTCACTCTATGTCTTCTCCAGTCCACTCTATGTCCTCTCAGTCTAGTCTATGTCTTCTCAGTCTATGTCTTCTCAGTCTATGTCTTCTCAGTCTTAAGTCTCTCAGTCCACTCTATGTCCTCTCAGTCTAGTCTATGTCTTCAGTCACTCTAAGTCAGTCCACTCTATGTCCTCTCAGTCTAGTCTATGTCTTCTCACTCTCTATGTCTTCAGTCCACTCTGTGTCTTCTCAGGCCACTCTATGTCCTCTCAGTCTAGTCTATGTCTTCTCAGTCCACTCTATGTCTTCTCAGTCCACTCTATGTCCTCTCAGTCTACTCTATGTCTTCTCAGTCCACTCTATGTCTTCTCAGTCCACTCTATGTCCTCTCAGTCTTCTCTATGTCTTCTCAGTCCACTCTATGTCCTCTCAGTCCACTCTATGTCTTCTCAGTCTACTCTATGTCTTCTCAGTCTACTCTATGTCTTCTCAGTCCACTCTATGTCTTCTCAGTCCACTCTATGTCCTCTCAGTACTCCCTCTGAAATAGTACAATCTACAACATATCATTATATGAAACAGTCTGTCTTTTCGGTATAATTCTACATGTTACGTGTTATAACATTTTTCTGTTCCTAATATAAATAGTGAAGAGAATAATAATTATTCACGTACCTCCGAGTATGGCTCTGAGGCCTCCATGTTACCAGAAGCAGGGTCCTGAATTCACACAGGGCTTGTCCGTCAGCTGTAAATTGTCTAAGTTATGTAATTAATTATTATAACACTTAAATGTGATGCGAAGTTCACAAAACAGTACTGCAGCAGTTCTTTGTTAACTCACTACACCATTTTTCTTTTATTTTTAAATCAATTTGATCGCTACATCTAATACTTATCTAAACTAACAAGCACACGTAAGACTCAAGGACAAACAGCGTTACAGTTACAATCACAACAAAAAACCAAGTTATTTAAGTCAGCAGTCGGTTTAAAGTTATAAAGATTAATGAAATAAAAATGTGAAACTGCTGGGGACAAAAATTGAACTAGTAGAAGATCCCCAAACGACTAGATAGAACGCAGCCCACTATTATAATCACAGCCTTCTTCAACTACGCATTTATTTTCTGATTTATAGTATGCTTCAAGTGGGCTGTGCTACATTCCCAGCCACAGTCGACCATGCCCACACCGTTGCAGATCACGTAGGCAACGGCCACACCCAACCGGCTCGTTGGTTCACGAGAGGCTAGACAGGTCACCAACGACATCGTTCAAAGAGCTGGTTGCGTAACATATCGAAACTGTCAATAAGTCTAATCTATGACATTAGGAATCAGAAGGGTAACAGGGACAATCGTATTATGTTAAACAAAATAGATGAAAAACAAAGCCTGCAACATAAACGTTATACAATGTTATACGTATATTTTTCTACACACACATCAGCTGATAGAAAGCCGCGTAATATTAGTTCCACATCCGTCCGCTACTGGCGTATGGCGCGGGCTCACCTTCTCTGTCTTTCTCAAAATAACTGCAGATGTCACGTGATCATGCATGGAATGCCATTGGTTATTCGGGAGCGGGAGTCGTGAGACGAGCTGTGAGCAGTGTTGCCAACTGGACGGAAATTCCGTCGAAATTGACGGAATTTCAACGTAGCGGACGGAAAAAATGGCTTTGACGGGTGACGGATTTTCTATGGAAATTACGATTTACATCGTCTTTTGACATTTTTAGCTGCTGTCATTTTTAATTGTTTAATGACTTTTTTGGGAGATTTTACTTTCTATTTGAACGGCCCTGCCTGTTCGGTACTATGTTTCAGAATCCCCTGTTTCAAATTAGCTCGTAATCAAGTCAGATGTTGAGGAATAATTATAATTATTTTATTATTTTAATCAGAATTGGTAAGTAAGTTTTGTTAAAATTTGCTTATATATATAGGGTCTTATTATTTTTTTAATTTTGACGGATTTCCAGGTGTTATACCTAGATCATATATAAAACAGATTGACCAAGCTTATATTAAATTTAGACGCAACTGGAAATAACGGACGCTATGCGTCGCTAGTGTCGAGAAATGAGCTTGCAATAACCAACACTAGATGGCAGAGTACCAGAACAGTACATAGAGTAATAAGACTGTGGGATGACTTTTTTACGTCATGCCACCTCCAAATTTCTTTCTCATTGTAATGTGAGGTTATGTTACAATAAGACTTTGATGTGTCGCTAAATTGTAGTATACAGAAGCTTGTTTTACCCAAATTCATCAACACACATAGATGACATTTTGGTACATGGCTGATATAATGTTGTTTGCGTTCAATATATAATCTGTCATCATTTGATGTACGAAATCTAATTGTTTTTAATTTTCAGTATACAATACCTCCCTAGCAACAATTATCACAAAATACTAAAAGATCAGATTTGTCTGCGTTTGTTGAATGCACATCATGATGCTCACGAAAAGGCACTAATTTATTTTGTGTGAACAAGATTACAATTTTTGAATATGAAGGAAAAGTAGGTATCCCTCTTCTGAAATTTATCCGAAAGGGGAAGAATTACAACTCCATCCAAACTTGTTTCCTCTTTTCTAGGCCTATATGTTTTCATTTTACAAGTGTATTATATGATGCGATATGGAAGCAGATAAATAATAACTGTACGTTTCTCGTCCACATTAAATTCAACGTGTTCATAACGTAGGCCTGATATATTGCTTCATGTAGGCTACACAGCTGGCAGTGTTTTTTACGAATAAGCGGTCGTACTAATCATTTTCTTTTCATCTGAACTATTGCTAGAATATGAGTTTGTGTTTTTATTTGCTCTGTATGTTGTTAAATAACTACTGAACATCGTCTTTGGTTAACAAATTGTTCTAGTATTCGTTTCATATCAGTCTTACGGTATTGAATTATGTCCATAACGTGGGCGAGATATTATCAGGCTGGAAAATTCGCTCTGAATGCATTTTTTACACAATTTTCTAATTTTCAGCAGATTTACGATACCCTGTGCGGTTTCTCTGCCAATGCAGAGTTAATTGCAATATACGGTAATTCTGTTATTTTCCTGACACTTATATCCGTTCTCAAACGTACTGATTTAGATTCTTTACCCTACTGTAGGTATTTTGCTCTCTACAAATCATCGTTAGTCAAATGAAATAGCCTATAATAGTTGTTTGCAACGAATTAGTAGACAACCTCAATCCCTCCTGACCGCCTCCCTTACGAATTTCTTTCTCACTTTAATCAAATTTACTTTATACTGGTCCTTAAATTACTGAAACTAGTGCTGAGGTAGTTACGGTGATTTCTGAAGTGAAAATCGTTCAATTTATAAGGAAGAAATCAAAAATAACTTTTGTAGCCTTTTCCTTGTCCTTAATTGGAAATTTGAGTAACTTGACAACAATATTTCTTCCTTCTTCTACAGTTAACACAATCGCAGATGGGCATTTCTAAATGAAGTTTATTACACAGAAACCTTTGAGACAATATTGACACTTGAAGGTCTTTATATAGTTCATCTATAAGAGTTAAATTAGCGCTGAGGTAGTTTCCTTCATACTCAGCTTATTCACCTTACATACATGAGTCTGTACAGGTTAGGTTTGGTCAGTGCTGTCATGGTAATTTTTTTCTTGGCCATACACCCCACCCCTTGTTTTCTCCCTTGAAATATATTTTACTCTCCTCTCTCTATTTCTCCAATTGTCATTTAATTATTTTTTTTAATATTAAAGAAGAAGTGAAGAAATTGTTTTGCTTTACAATTTAATTGTACAAGTTTGATTTAAAGAATACACCATGTAGCACCACCATAGATGCACACTTGTCTCGATGAATCTTGGAGTGTATATTTGCAGCACTTCTTGTTTTTCAACCATTATTTTATATAATTCTGGATTCCAGTGCTGAAGAGGTGATAATTTTTTTGTTTATGAACATCAAACAAAATAGGCGGTAGGTACAGTAGGAACAGGAAGAGATGATCTAAGATCTGTATAGATCTCCCACGTACAAAACTTAGGCACCCATATGCCGTATGGCTCCCTTACAGACAAAATTTTCATTTCCCCATATGATTAATTAAAAAAAATTGTAGGTTCCATACGATATATGGCCTCGTGTGGCCTCCATGACAGCACTGGGGTCAGTTAGTTTAGGCACTTTTACACCTTGCATATACAATCAAATGCATCTCCACAAAAAATTCCTTATAAATTGAACGGTTTTCACTTCAGAAATCACAGGAACCGCTTCACCCAGGTAAGTAGTTAGCAGTTAATCATTTCAAAGCTCTTGTTATATTATGAAATAGCATCACACAATGCTGCCAAAATAAATGTTCCCAGTGTTAAAATTACAGAGTGTAAATTTCGCTTAGGACAGTTTTTGCTCTGGAAAATTAAAGGAAACAAACAGTATATCAAACCAGCAGCTGAGACACAAAGCACCTGAAATTCGAAAGTGGTTAAAAATTTTATATTTCGTTCTTTCTTATTTACCAGCAACAGAAGTACTGATATCAGATTTTTTTGCAGAGCTAATATCAGAGGCCCCTCCTATTAGAGAATGTTTTGAATATTATTATATTCTGGAAAACTACATTGGCACATCAACCTCCCCTCCCCCGCCTGAATTCTGGGCTGAAGCACGAAAATTTCGAAATGTACAAAGTACAGATGCGGCAGAATATTACCACAATGGTCTTCAGCAAGAATTTTGTAAGACATATCCAAATATCTTCATGGTCATTATATGTATTAAAATAAAACATATACTACATGTGAAGTACCTACTAAAAATGAGAGAAATAGAAATGGGAAGGACAATAAAAAAAAAGTGGAATGGACAAACACTAAGAAACTATTCATCTTGAATCAGTATGAACAATAGGACACTTTTTTTTGGTGTTAGTGGTATAGAATATGAAATTAAGTTGCATCAATCAGTTTTTCGAGTTTAGCATTACTTTAAGTATTTATTGTCCCCTGTTGGAAAGATGGAATTACTTTGTTTGAAACTTGATGAATTTTTATTGTACCTTAACTCAATTTATTAAGGTACAATAAAAATTCAAAATAATAACTGCAGGCCATTTTAAAATAAATCTGTTGGATGTAAATTATTTCTTAATTTATTAGGACCGTAAAGATATTGTTACAAGCGATAGATTGAATCATTTTTATCTTAATAATTTAATGTAGGATGATTATTTCGGGAATTGTTATGCTCTTAAATTGTGAGGATATTTTAATACTTTTTTAAAATATAAATTTGGAATATGTTTCAGTTAGTAAAGAGTAATTCAGAGAGACAGAGGTCTCAAGCATATTTATTGACACATGCCAGAATTATTAAATATGAAAAAAGAATTCTTTGCACTAACATACTGTTTATAAAGTAACCAAATCTTAAGAAATACAGTATATGTACTGGTATTCTATATAAAGGCATAGGAGTGAATATAAATCTGTTTTAAAGAATTCTATTTAATATTCCTGCTATAGGAACATGACAAAATAAATACAACGCAGCATGGAAGCTAATTCAACTCTTATCGAGTATTGTTGATGAGATGTGTTATGAAGGTAGACCGAATCATTCAATATAAATGTATAAATAGGACGAATAATAATAGATTAATTTCAGTGTATGTAGTATCAAAACTGAAAGCGGTAACTAGTCTATGAATGATGTCTTAACAAGTATAAATAAAATGGACTCTTGACAAGAGACACACATTTGGCTTCAGTAATAACTAGGACTTAAAGGAATTTATGGTAGCTCACCTGTCAGGCAAAACTCTGAATAGTCAGCATTGTCGAACTATAGAAGCACGATTAAAAAAATTTTTTTCCCCACCCATTACATATGATTGCTTTTTTCAAGTCCCGGTAATAACATTATTAAATTAATTATCCCACATATTTGGGTGGTGCCTTTCTTTGTTTCTGACATAATTTATGAGAGTTTCTCTTTTACACTTCAATAGAGAAATACAACTTTCAGTGGACAATGAACGTGTAACTCTAATGGAACTCTAAGAACCACAGCATTAATGTTTTCTTCTTTTCTTTCATGCCCTTTAGTTTTTGTTGCAGATAATATCATGCTATTGGATAATTATACATGCACCTTTCTAATAAAATTGGCATATATTTCACTGTCTCAGAAGTAAAATTAAATGTATAATAGCTTCTCGGTGCAAAATATTTACTGAAAATTATTGTAGGATTTGACTAGAAATGTCACTTTTCAGGCAAGGTTATTCGTGGATGACTGTATAATATACAGAAAAAAATTAGTGATAAATCTTATATCACGCCTTGCAAAACTAGCTTGACGTTATTGAAAACTGACTACAACAAATAAAATTAAAATCAATGTGAGCAAAAAGTAAATCAATATGTATCCTTCTGTAAAACACAAAATTAAATTCGTCTCATATACCAATTAAATGGATCACCAGTATCACAAGTAAACACTTAGGTACTGTATATATTTTAGTAACAAACTGGTTGAAATAAGTCACTAATATTACGAAGATAGCCTGGAAAACACTACATTTCTTTATGCGTATTCTTAAGAAAGCTAACTGAAAGTCAAAAGAATTAATGTACATAACCCATGTTCGGTCCACTGCTGTGGAGTAATGGTAGGCACATCTGACCGTGAAATGAGTGGGCCCGGGTTCAAATCCTGATTGGGGCAAGTTACCTGGTTGAGGTTTTTCCGAGGTTTTCCCAATTGTAAGGCGAATGTCATGTAATCTATGGCGAATCCTCAACCTCATCTCGCCAAATATCATTTCACTATCATCAATTCCATCGAGGCTAAATAACCTAGTAGTTGATACAACATCGTTAAATAATCAATTTAAAAAAGACGTCAGATAAGCAGAGGAAGTTACAAAAGCTTGTAGTGGCGAAGAATTTAAAGCGTACTACAAATGGCAGAAAAAGTGGATAGCTTATATTGATGTATTTGTTACGTGACATTACACAGGAGATATCACCACATATAGTTGTAAACAACCGTGGATATTTTAAATCTGAAAGTGTACGTTAGTGTATTTTTTTTTATTGTTATTTTACGACGCTGTATCAACATCTAAATTATTTAGCGTCTGAATGATATGAAGGTGATAATGCCGGGTGAAATGAGTCCGGGGTCCAGCACCGAAAGTTACCCAGCATTTGCTCGTATTGGGTTGAGGGAAAACCCCGGAAAACCTCAACCAGGTAACTTGCCCTGACCGGGATTCGAACCCGGGCCACCTGCTTTCGCAGTCAGACGCGCTGACCGTTACTCCACAGGTGTGGACACTTTAGTGTAATCAAGTGTTGCTTTGTATAATAAGAACAGTGTATACGGTATCTCTATATGCATTTGAAAAGATTAGTAATCAACTTGACAGAAATGTTCGTGTGTCACAATATAATTTGTAATATTTTATTTGTTAATGGCACTGTTATTTTTATTAAAGTATGCGATTTAGCAGTTACATGTACTTCACAAATGTCTTAATTGTTTCAAAAACAATTAAATGGATTTATGACATTTGGCACAATAATATGAACATTTTCCATTTTGGTAATAAATTAAGTGGCAAGAAAATATTCATGTGTCACACCATATAATATTTAATATTTTTTACATTATTAATTATTCCTTTTCATTATGATTTTCTGTTTATATTTTGGAATGCTTACGTTAAAAAACAGTGATGTGTCTTTCATGAACTCCTAAGTATTTGATTAAGTATCCTGTGAAGATCATAGTTACTTGAAAATGTTATGTGTGTGACTATGGAATGACCCATCAGTATTGTTAGTATTGTTACAAATTACAAAACCTGAAACTGTTAGAATGGGATCAGGAGTAGTGACAAAAATGTAATGTTGTAGGCCTACATCAACATGACTATTTTAATCCAGTTTCTAATAGTTTTTAAGGTTTGAAGGCCTTTTGAGGTAAACAGTATTGAACATGTGAGGAAGGGCTATTTCTTGGTAATGGATTAGGCCTGTATATTTTATAATATTATTAACTATATATTGTTAAAGTACCTAGTAAATATCGTAATATGTATATTATATAATACTGTAAACGAGACAATATCACAGGCTGCAAACTAGATTATTCTTGTTTTTGTATAATTATACGAACATGTCTGAAATAAACAAGACTACCATTGGTTAGGTTAGGATAGGATTACTTATATATTGTAATCAGGCTATATGCACAAATTTTCCAATATACTACGATCATAACTAAATAGGTAATGTTAACATTAATTTTCATAAGTTTTTGTGGTGCAAATTAAAATAATTCAAAGTAAAGTATAACAAAACTGCGACAACATTATAATTATGAACGTCAAATTCTCTTATTTTATTTATTTTTCAGTGTTTAGTCCCTTATTTCCCATTGTTCTTTGGATTTATCATTAGTGAAATATCAATTAACGGATAAATTATGTTATACACTCAGTTGATAATATAAATAATATTCACGACAAATATATAAAAACAGAAGAGATAACGAATCATAATTTAGCCCACCGATAACTTTATAACATGGTCTAAAAATTCTAGGTAGATTGGCTTTGCGCGAGACTCTGCATTGTATTCTATTCAATACAAAGGCGTACTTTATCTTATCTCCGCTTCGCCCACGTGACAACTATAATTAGAACTCCTCGTTCCGAACTTGCCTAGGTCATATAGGCCAATAATATTTATCCATGGTCATCAATTGTCGACAGTACATACCGTTGCTTACAAGAAATAATCGATTTAGACCGACCAGACCGGTTCAGAGTTCGTGTCTCGTGATGGTGTTGGTCATTGTGCCATCTGTTGACGATTATTGAACTACATCAAGCCGGCCTCGACTGCAAACCCTAAAGCCTATATAAAAGAGCTATCTGTTATAGTCGTCCACAAGCATTTGTGGTTGCCAAAGGTCACACACTTTCCTTCTTCTTACTGCAAACTTACTCACCCTCCTACCACCCTAATGGGCTGGGGACTGGTTCTACTGTAAAAATCTGAACTTCCTACACTGCAAAGACAAAACCGAAATTCAGTATCCTGTCTAAGCTTGTGCTGTGCTCTTCTGTGTTATGTGTATAGCTGAGAATTGTCTAAACTTAAGCTCTGTTATTCTATTTTATATATGTAGATACTTTTTCAAGCATTCAATAACTTGTGGCCGAGTGATTAGTCTCTCTGTCTTGCACCGTGGCGACCTGAGTTCGATCCCCGTCTGATGGTGAACAAAGTGGGCGCGAGGGTTTTTTTATCGGAGTTCTCCCATTTCCCCTCATCATTGTCATTCCACCAATGTTCCATTATCACAGTCACTCTGCGAGATCCTAAGCCAGGTGTCCAGAACAAATAAAAAGAAGTCTGAAGTTGTATAACTTGTGTTTAATAAATACTATTATTATTCGAGTATGCTTCACAGTCTAAATAAGCGTAGCCAGACTAAATAGATCATTTTTTTGTTTACAAATATTTTTAATATCTTTCTAGCAGTGAGTCATCAGCTATTTCTTCCAATAAAACTCAGAGTTATGGCAACATCTTTTGTTGTTAGTTTAAACATTTTAAGAAATGTTTGTATTGACGCGATTGAGTCCCTACAAAATGATCCATGCCCACCTTTCCGTTCTCCTAACCGTCTCATGATTCATTTTCCGTTTCATAGTCTCGTCCATCATCTAATTTTCCTCTTGATCGTCCCTTCAATCAGTTTACTAGGCCTATTATTAATCTCGTCAATCTTTTTTTTTCCTTCCCTTCATTTCACTTACAGTTGTTTCTTCAGTAATTTTTTTCTGATAAAATTAATTCAGTTCTGATTGTCCTTTCAGCTACGTCCCTATTAAAATGTTCTCAGCTATCTGTTATTTCCACGCCGTCTCGTCAGTCGTTCTACCCCAATAGTTCCGGATTTTATTTTCCTTCCCATTGTCTTAAATCTTTTTTTCATCTCTTGTCACTTTCGCCCCAATCATTTAATCACTCCTGATCGTATTATCAGTTACTTTCTCCTGATTATCTCGTGTTACTACAACACTATTTCATAAGCCTTCTTTCACAATTGACGAGACGCTCACTAGTAAATTATAAACGACCTATAGGCCTAAAAAGGAACTGAGACGATCAAGAATGAATGGACGAGATGAACACAAGGAGACTGACGAGATTATTTTTGCAGTGTAACTTGCAAAGGGAAAAGTTCGTGAGGAGGGTGGGTAAGCGACCGAAACTACGTACGACCTTGAACACTTCAGAAGTCTGTGTTCCACTATAGTATATATGATCTAGGGTTATACTGACGGGAATACAATTTATGTGTTGGCAACACTGGCTGTGAGCTGGTTGAGAGTCGCGAGCTGAAGGAGCTGGAAGTGCCTGCGAACGACCAGCTAGGTCGTTACTAGCTCGAAGGAGAGAGTCGTTCAAAAGAGTCAGTTCGTTCGCGAACGACCCATTACTACTGACATAGTACAACATTAGTAACTTTCGACATAATGGATGATACAATCCCAAAATGTAAAGAAAGAAGTACAGCTATCCCAATGTTATACATCTGAACTCATAAAGAAAATTAAAAAAAAAAATTACAGGCATAGGCAAACATATTAAAAACCAGGATCACTATATCATTTGTACATGTTTATCTGACAGTTGAGGTCAAAAATGATATACGTAATGCATTTGAGGATTATACTTAGATATTTATCTCTATGCTTAATGGAAACAATGAGGCCTATTGAAATACACAAACAGATATGTAAATCTAACAGTAGCTTGCCGCTGTAATATTAGATGCTTAGATCGCAATTTTGAAACACATCAATAAATTTTTAATATTTTTAAGAACTACTTTCAAAGTGTGTACATACCTAGTAGTATCACTTCTGAAGTTAACTTTGAACACGAGTCTTATGAATATTTTGATTGTATTAACATTAATGTTATAAGCGAAGAAGATATTATTAATGCGATTAAGAAACTTAGATCGAAGAAACAGTAGGGCCAGACGAAATCCCCATATATTGTAAAGGGATAAAGATAGTCTCATCAAGCCCTTATTGCATATTTATATCTTATCTTTCAAGACTGGGATTTTCCTGATAGATGGAAAATAGCCAAAGTTTGTCCAATTCATAAGGATGAGACAAAGGAACTGGTTAATAAATTATAGGCCTATATCAATATTGTCCATCTTTTCAAACCTTTTTGAATCTATTATATATAAATACATTTATTTCCCAATCAAAAACATTATTGACGACAAACAACATGGTTTCGTTACTGGTAGATCAACTTTATCAAATTTAGTATGGTTTTTGTGACTATGTCACTGAAAATATGGACATGGGGTAATCCAGTTAATGTAATCTACACAGAGTTCAAAAAAGCATTTGATACTGTTGATCACTGCATATTGCTAAAGAAGCTTGCCAAATACGGGATTAGTAATTTCTTATAAATCTATTTAGAAGTTAGCTATTAACTGCAAAGAGTTTGTCTTCAACAAACGTCGATCTGAAGAATTTACAGTGACATCGGGGTCCTCTAGGATCAAATCTGGGTTCACTTTTATTTTTTATTATTTCTAAATGACCTACCGAACTCGATATCAAACTCACTATGTTTAATGTATGCTGATGATGTCAAAATTATTAAATCTTGTCCTAAGCTAATGACTGTCACTTGCTTCAGAGAGATCTAAATGAGTTATACGAGTGGTCACTGAAGAATAAACTGTATTTCAACTTAAATAAATGTCATTATATGATATATACTAGGAAAAAACTTCTATTTTACTTACAGATACTCAATGGGGGAATTACTGGAAATGACTGACACGGTAAAAGATTTAGGCATAGTATTCACTTATAATATGGATTTTTCCAGCCATATACTTGAACTTGTGTCTCAGTCGCTTAAACTTCTAGGATTTTTCACAGACATACCACAAAATTCTCTTCTGAAGATAGTTTAAAAAATTCTATTTTTTCACTAGTTAGATCAAAACTTGAATAATGCAGGACTGTATGGAACCCTATGAAATTAAATATATTAACAAAATTGAGTGTGTTCAAAAAGGATTCATTAGATTTCTGTTTCTTAAATCATTTGGTTACTATCCCTCCTGGAAAAAATGAAAGTGGTATTTCGTACTCGTTTCTTTTGTCTCTCTCTAATTTTGAAAGTTTGCAACACAGAAGAAATAATATTGATATAAATGCCTCCATAATTTATTAACAAGTTCTGTAAATAGTCATCTGCTGTCCAGGATAGCAATACATGTACCAAGAGAGAACTGTAGGACCAGTAAAACATTTAATATAAACTATGCTAGACATGCTATTATAAGTGCTCTCCACTCCTTAGAATCTGTTCCTCCTATAATAAACTGAGCAATATTGACATCTTTCAGCATAGAGCCAACTCCTGAGAGAAATAAATACTGGTAGCTTTCAAAACACTCCATAAGTATTTTGCTAATAAATAGGTCTTAACTGGTTTGCATATTGTATTTTGGTCTTCTTTCTTAAATTATTTCATATCAATTATCATTACTAACTCAACCTAATTCTGTTGATATTGCCGACTTAACGTAGGTCTAGTTCCTCATCAGTTATTGTATTATTGTTACTAATCTGTGACTAGTTATTTGCGTTTCATCACTTGCTCTATTACTTTAATATAATCTAAGTTTTCTTCATACTGTAAATACTTTTGTTTTGTTTACCGAGATTTACATGTAATATTTGCTTAATATCATTTGTTGAGTAATATTGATTGTAACTGTTTAAAGTTAAGTTTAAATTACAATTATTATATGTATTACTACTGTTATTTTCACTTTTATCTACTCTGTAATTTCATTGTTGAGTGGATTAAATAAATAAATAAGATACAATACAGATACTAGAACAAATGCACAAACAACACACCACAAGAACACATTAAAATTGTTCCAGAAAACCACTCATTCTTTCAACACAATTTAAAATGCAGTTCTGCGTTTAACATAGTATGCCTGACAATAGAATCATCCCACTAGTGGTAATGATCCCCAAAACACGATAAAGACAAATTATGGCCACTATGGATTGTCTACTAACTGTACGGGTAAAGTACGAGGAGCATCGTGTTGCCAGCTACAGGAGTGGTAAAGAAGACCCACCAAGATGCCAGGAAAATCCAAATGGTAGCGAGCAGAATGCTGGTAAGTTAAGGCCAATTCAGACGGGGATAGTTTACAGGAGTCAAGTGCTTGAAGCAACTCGACACTTTCCCCGTGTGATATGGTCGGGACAGTCAAGTTGTGACTTGGCGGTCAAGCATAATTGAGTTGACGACTCATCAACCTTTATGTCTACTTTCCCGTCACGTGATGAACTTGACTCCACCACTTTCCTATGTGAATGCTAATTTGTAGCAACTTGCAAGCAGATAATGTGTTACATTAGTAACTTATTAATTTAGCTACCGAATTCGAGATTAATTTAACTTTCACACCACATACTTCAACAATTACCGTACTAATCCTGCTTACAGATCACTTGGATTTGTAATTCGAAATTATTCAAGCAACCACCTGTTTTTAGGTTAGGCCTACGCCTAGTTAGAAGCAAGTGTAATATGCTAGGCCTACTATAATTATTTGGAATCGTCGTTGCAAAATCAACGTTCATTCTATTGAGTTGATGCAGAATAAAATCGTCAGGTTCCTATATTATAAGATATTTAAAATACCTTGTCCATCCCAGTTCCCAACTAGTTTAAATATTCAGATGAATTTTTGATTTCACACGCTCAATGACACAAGAACGACTTACTCTGATATTTCACAGAAAATATGAACAAAAATAATACTGATTCCGTCGAAATATTCAAACTAATTTCATTTTATATCCCTCCAAATGCATACATAAACAATTTGGATTTAAACATCTCTAGATCAAGACAGGCACCGGAATCAAAATTTTCCCTTGTTTTGGTCTTGCAATTTAGTATCGATTTATTAAATTTGATTTTTGAATCATAATAAGCAATATCTATTTCATGTTTTCATTTCTTTTATTTCTATTTGCTAATGAATTGCATATATTAGTATCTATTTTATAAAGCTGTCCATGCGAATCATTATCAATAATTATAAATTAAATGTATGTGAAGAAGTTGCTTTGATGGGCATCTTGCATGTGTACCTACTTTTCTGTAAGTCATAATAAATAAATAAAAATAAATATATAGACCCTATTTTTAGCAGTGCAGCAGTGCATCAGATGTACGAACTTCAGAGGAATATACAATGGGATGTAGAAGTGGTTCGTAAAAAAAAGGGGGACTTAAAACGCTGTACCTTTAAGCATACAACATTCAGTGCGCGTTTGTTTACGTGTGCAACAAGGTTTGAAGTTCAATGTCTCCGTGTGATCACAAATATGGCGTCTAGAGCCTTCAAGCACTCGACTCCCAGCCTTTAGCTTTGACTCGCTGTGTACTATGCCTTTCCTTCAGGAAATGTCACAACAGAGTAATGCATAATTCACCATAACAAACATTGTTCTCAACCATTATCACATGTATTAACATCAGCGCCTCTTCGTGCTAACAATTTCGTAATACTTACATTAACATTTAAGACTGCCAAAAAATACTGCATGATCACCATCTTAAAATTAAAACCTCTCTTGTCTATATAGAACCTCACAACTTTCAAAGGACCACTTTCTACTGCCACAAAATATAATAACATCACTATCACAATGTGCATTCTACAGACAGATGCCATCACCTCTTTTTGTAAACAATTAAACGTGCACCAGCACCAGAGACTTTGCACCCCATTTTTTATCCAGGAATGGGTAAAAATGGAGACTATAATATGCCACTATAAATACGAAGGATGTTTAAGGTTGAAGTGTATTTGTAGCATAAAATAAATACAGCTTGTCATATGCAATTAATAAGAAATTTAATTCATTGGTGTAATGTCCAAACATGACCACAATTAATAAGAGTTAATGTCTCCTAGACATCATAAAAGAAAGAATCAATGACTACAAGTACTAAAGAAATACAGAATATAGCAATTTATTTAGCCTACAATATGGTACAAAATAACAAATACTAACACATGTTACAAGAGTCCTCCATATTTAAAACCCTTTACATGACATTTTTACACAACTGAGTTATGAACAACAGTATAGTGTCAAATATGAGGTCTATTGAATTATATTGCTTTGAGTTCCAAAAAACCAGTGAATTTCATGCAAAAGGCTTGCTGAAAGCATTGTTAGATTGAAAATCCCCTTTATCCACCAAAAGTTACTTTCAAAATCTTTTAATTTGTGAAAGTGTATGTGGGATTTTGAATCTATTAGTGTAAATTGTATATTGAAAATGAAACAAGTTCTTTAACTGTATTTTCCACTCATAAACAACATAAACGAAAACATAAAAATTACCAATAAATGTAAAGTTGTGATATAAAACCATCTGAACAACAGGGAATAAGTAAGGTATCCTGTTTATTCAATCTACAGTTAGGAAGGAAAACAGACATAAAACAGAGAGACAAGTTACTGATGTATGAGTTAGTCCAGAATGGCAAAGGGACTGAAAATCCAGTCCGAAGCTAGGCTACTCAAGATCCCTTGGTCACATGACAGAACTGAATGCCTGCAGGCCTAGCACTGTTGTTGCTGGGATGTGGGAATAAAGATGATAAAATGGTGGAGATAGGTCGATAAAACGAAAGCAAATAGTGTTGGTACAAAATGCATACCAACATTGGAAACAAAAAATGCTGGCAATAACAGTGATACAATGTACCATGTACATTCACAGCTCTTATCAGTACATGGGCCGGAGGATTTGATATGGGTGCCGTTCTGCTTCTTCTGTCCTCTTCTAATTCTGCACGTCCTGGAATTCTTGTTTCTTCATCTCCAAGAGATTTTTGTAAGCCCTGCGAGCTTTGCGTACAACCCTGGTGTCGTGTCTGTTCAGTGGTAATTTCCGTGCATTATAGCAGTCTGAGTTGAACCATATTATTCTCTCCTTCATTATTAGGTCAACCTCTCCAGCATCGTCTACCTTCCCATCTATGACTCGCGCGATTCTCTCTTGGCTTAGCTTTGTTGTGTCTAGTAACCTGGTTGGACGCAGTGTTGGTGTTTCCAGTTATTTACAAGAACAAACTACAAAATATAATAATTTTATTATTGCATAACTTTTTCCGATAAATAAACGATATATATATATATATATATATATATATATATATATATATATATACACATTACGCAATACTAATCATATTAAACTTTTGAAATTTTATTTGTAACAAACACTGAGGTTAGTTGAGCTACATTTGCAATATTACGTTATACAAAATTTAAAAATAATACATTGTCGTACATTTCCATCCATGAGGCCATTTCTCTGTCAGTTGTCTTGTGAAGTCACTCTATGATCCAATGATTTTTTTTAGTTATTTAACGACATCTCTAGATATTTAGCGTCTGAATGAAATGAAGGTGATAACACAGGTGAAATGAATCTGGGGTCCAGCACTGAAAGTTACCCAGCATTTGCTCATATTGGGTTGAGGAAAATGCCCGGAAAAAACCTCAACCAGATAACTTGCCCCGACTGGGATTCGAACCTGGGCCACATAGTGTCGCGGCCAGACGCGTTGACTGTTACTCAACAAGTGTGAACAGTATGGCTTACTGCAATGCAAAAGAGAGTATTACACAATATTGAGTAATTAACTCCAGTGCTGACAAATGCACAGCGTCATTTCCTTTAGTCCATGGGTTATTGTTTCCAATAAAAATTCTCTTGAAATAATATGCCAAAGTATTCATATGTTATATTTTTCCATCTCTATATTCCACCTCTACAAACACTGCAAAATCTTCTTAATAGTTTAACATTAGCGGTTCCTCTATTTAAGAGGCTTACAATTCTCCGGTTACCTTTTCCTACTGCAATTGACAATGGGCTATCACCATACATGTTACAGGCATTAACACAAGCGCCTTTATCCACTAGGAGTCTCACAATATCGACATAACCCTCTTCTACAGCAGTGAATAATGGACTCTCACCATAATTATTACATGCATTAATATCAGCATTGTTATCCAGTAGGAGTTCCACAATATCCACATTACCTTCTTCTACAGCAGCGAATACTGGACTCTCACCATACATGTTGCATGCATTAACATCAGCGCCTTTACCAATTAGGAGTCTCACAATATCCTCATTACCTCTTTCCACAGCAGTGAATATTAGACTCTTACTTAACTTGTTACATGCATCAACATCAGCGCCTTTATCAATTAGTAGTCTCAAAATATCCAAATTCCCAGATAAGAGTGCAGTGAATATTACACTGTCACCATCCTTATCACATACTTTAACATTAGCGCCATTTTCTATTAAGAACTTCACAACTTCCGCATGGCAACCAGAAATTGCATAATATAAAGGAGTTTGTTTGCACGCATCGTCTGCATTAACATTTGCACCTTTGCCAACCAGCATATTAACAGTTTCTAAACGACCTTTGACAGCAGCCCAGAACAAGGGAGTTCTGTGATCAGAGTCTCTCATTTCTAGACGCTCTTTCGTTGTTGTATATACCGAAGTCTTCTCAGTGTCTAGATGAAGTTGGTTGTCATCCCCAACCAAAGCCCTTTTCTTTAGAAATCCTTCTGTTTCTTCAGCCTCGAGCAAAAATTCTACCAGTTTCGTTTGTCCTGCAGAAGATGCTATGTGTAACAATGTGGCAGTAATAGCATTGGGATAAATATTCGTATTAAAATGTGCCTCAAGGGGATGATTCACACAAAGGCCACATTTAAACATCAACTTTGCAATATTCACATATCCCTGTAATGCAACAATGTTCAAAAGTCTGCACAAAAATTGATCACCTTGCTCACCCTTGATCAATTCCATAGTGAATATCATGTCACTACATTCAGCATGACTGTCCAGCAGCATGTCAACAGCTGACCACGCTTGAATCTTGTCAGCAAGTGTCAGGGGTCGCCAGTGAAACACTTCATCTTCAACGTTACAATCACAATGATTCTGCAATAATAGTTCAATGATTTCACACTTAGTTTTATTAGGTGAAAAGTTACTGCTTTCAGTATGATTGATAACTGCCAAGTGCAATGGTGTTCTCCCACCCTTATCCTTTCCATTCACATCACATCCAGGGGATGACAGCAATTTGAGAACATAATCTTTGTCTTCATTCAGGATGGCAGTATGCAATCCAAATTCTTCTGCCAGAATCCTATCAAAAAACTGTCTCACGATTATAAACTCTTGTCTAAATAATATCTCTTTGTACATTCTCTTTCAGATTTGAAATTTTTGCCAACCACTTCGCAGCAAAGAACTCTAGAAATGTTCTGTGAATGGACACTGCTGTGGAATTTATAATTTGAGCAACAATTCCACTCTTTTCTTTTCCATTTCTAAATTGGTCATGAAAATCTTCAACTCGTCTCGTAATATCTTCGGAGGAGTATAGATGGTTAAGATCTTCAGTTTTTAGTAAGGAATGTATAGCACAAGCCATGTGGTCGTTCTCACACTTTTCCCAATGCAACTTTACTAACTGATCCTGCACTGGATTTGTCAGATCTACTTTGCCCTTCATACGAACAAAGATATTCCACTTCCGATCGACAAATCTGTTATACAGTTCCAACAAATCCAGTTTGCAGTGAACCACCATCTCACCTGACTGACAAAAGTGAGAAGCTTCATTACGAAATACTTCGGCCAACATCAGAGTATGTAGAGGAATTGCTGTGAATTGACCAAGTTTATCAATCAGCGAATTTCCTGTCACTTCTAACAAACTGTCAGTAAATGTATGTAAGTCATGTGAACCAATATTGACATCATTCCAAAGTTTAGCAAGGAAATCACGTTGATTCTCTTTGTAAAGGGTTGAAGTTCAAATGTAAAACAGGAGAAATTTTCTCCAGCATATCCTTCAATAAAGAACGAGAAGTGATCCAAAGCTGTTTGAATTTACAGTTGATAATAATTTGCCTTAATATGCGCAACATCTTATCTGCATAATCCGGGCAGATCTCATCAAACCCATCGATCAATATCACAATATTGCCAACATGATGTAACTCGTGTTTCAAAAGTGACGTAGCAAAGTCACTCATTAATTTCCCTGCCTTTAACAGAAATTCAACAGCAGAAATTTCACAATTTTTCAGGTAACGGGTGTGCTCAATGAGAGCTACAGTGACCACCCAACATGCAGGTTCACGTCGCTTGAATTCTTGAGCTAAGGTCAAAATTTCTGTTGATTTTCCCATTCCAGGGTGAGCCACAAGCAACTTGACTTTGTCAGAGAGCAGCATCATTCCTGCAAGCTTCTGATGGACGTTTTATCCATTAAGTGAGACTTAATATAGGACACACCGCCTTTGGACTGTTTCCAAATAAAACCAGTCTGTTCTTTATGAAGCCAATGGACTCGTTCAAATACAGTTTTGGCCTTCTTGAAATCCTCTTTTCCTCCAATTACAAAACAGCGACACACACCTTCTTCAGAATGTTTTGTTTCATCAAATATCTCTACTACTTTCGTAGGCAGGACAATTTTCCTCAGAGCCTGCAGTGAAACTCCACTTACAACTAAGCACTCCCGATAATCAGAAAATACTGTCTCACTCACATGTTGCCTACTACAAAACTTACGAGGTATGTAGTGTTCATTTTGTTGAGTGAGTTTATCTCCAATGCTTTCGACAATTCCAGAGACCAACTGAGTTACAATTTCAGCGTTCGCTACTTTGTCGAATACAGTGTCGTTAACTAATGTGTTAAGTTTGATGGACTCACCTTGGAAATTAATTTTGCAATCTAATACTTGTCTCTTTGATTCCTCATTCAGTTGGCCAAAAGCGAAACTCGTCTTTGTGACTGAGACATTCTAATTCCCTCCCATTCTCACTGTCGTCAATCACAACAAGGGTCTTTCCTGAACCTAAATTGGTGACAACTTTTCCTATTGCCTCAACCCAGCCATCAATTACAAGCACATCACATCCAGGCCAGCGACCCCACAAGGCCAACACTTCACTCATTCTATCCTTCAACACGTTGGCATCTACCAGAATCTTCTTGTCAATGCTTTGGTGAACTTTGAGGCAAGTGAGAGCGTTAGAATTGTGAACTCTCAGAAGTCCTCCAACTTCCGGTAACTGCTGTCTAAATAAATTCAACTCTTTCATCAAATTGCAGATTAAATTTTGCGAGCTGATCTATTTTTGCCTTATTTAAGTCATCGACATTGCACTTCACTATATCCTTCCAAAACTGAACATTTTCCGTGAGGTAAGAACCAGGCCATCCATCCAGCTCGTTATATCAGTCCGAAATTTCTGGAACTGAGAATCTGTCCCCAATGCTTTATGAAGTTCATATCTGATTAAGGAATCAAGCTGCTTCTCACTTGCTTGTTCCGTGTAGAACCTAGACTGAAGGAGGAACTGGTTGAACTCAGGCTCGTTCTTTAACTCGGGAAAGTCATTTTCAGAAAAACGTAAGCATTTTCCTCCTGTCATGAGAACATTCTGGACATCAGTATCAACAGCTTCACCTACAGCCACAACAGCATTTGTGTAAACAACGAACTGCACATCGCTGAATGGACCCCACCGCTGCAGGTCAGTTTTCTGTCTCCAGTCCTTCTTGAGGCTGTAGTAAGAACTGCAGTGCTTCTCGATTGAGAAGACTCTGCGTACTGTGTACAATTTATTCTTTTCTGAAAATAGCTTATGTTTCAACTGTACAAGAACTACCTTACCATCAATGCTCAGCACTAGATCATCGAACTTTAGAGCTGCAGCCATGTTGGAGGCAATATAAAACTCTTTCTGTCATTGATCAGTCTAAGGAAGAGAAGTCCAGCCATTTTGACTTCATACATATACCCTTCATTTCTGCAGGCTCCAACTGTCTTCTCGTAACCCTGTAAAGAAACAAAGCACTCAATGCTTTCACATATTATCTAACTGTTAAATGAAGTCATACATCTAATGTGGCTAGTAAATTATATATACCCAACTAAAATATAATTATTTTATAATACCTTGCTTTGTAATATTGTGTTAAATACTGAGAATTCGCTATATTAATAACAAAACTTCCCTTGAAATTATTCAAATCTGCATTACAGGAAGCTTTACCTGAAAGACTAGATTTGCATATACGTCACTGTGTACGTTAACAGAAAAACCACAATTCCAAGTCACACAGAGTTTGTGTGCACTCGATGTGGGTCTCTGGCGTTTCGTCAGCCCACGCGAGTTGTGTGAATATAAAGGGAAAAGTTGAGACGGTGTCGGGTGGAGTTCCCAGGTAGCTCAGTTGGTAAGAGCGCTGGTACGTTCAACCAGAGGTCCCGGGATCGATACCCGGCCCCGGAACAATTTTCCTTGAAATTATTCAAATCTGCTTTACAGGAAGCTTTACCTGAAAGACTAGATTTGCATAATATATATGTCACTGTGTACGTTGACAGAAAACCACAATTCCAAGTCACACAGAGTTTGTGTGCACTCGATGTGGGTCTCTGGCTTTTCGTCAGCCCACGCCAGTTGTGTGGATATAAAGGGAAAAGTTGAGACGGTGTCGGGTGGAGTTCCCAGGTAGCTCAGTTGGTAAGAGCGCTGGTACGTTCAACCAGAGGTCCCGGGATCGATACCCGGCCCCGGAACAATTTTTCCTTGAAATTATTCAAATCTGCTTTACAGGAAGCTTTACCTGAAAGACTAGATTTGCATAATATATATGTCACTGTGTACGTTGACAGAAAACCACAATTCCAAGTCACACAGAGTTTTGTGCACTCGATGTGGGTCTTTGGCGTTTCGTCAGCCCACGCCAGTTGTGTGGATATAAAGGGAAAAGTTGAGACGGTGTCGGGTGGAGTTCCCAGGTAGCTCAGTTGGTAAGAGCGCTGGTACGTTCAACCAGAGGTCCGGGATCGATACCCGGCCCCGGAACAATTTTTCCTTGAAATTATTCAAATCTGCATTACAGGAAGCTTTACCTGAAAGACTAGATTTGCATAATATATATGTCACTGTGTACGTTGACAGAAAACCACAATTCCAAGTCACACAGAGTTTGTGTGCACTCGATGTGGGTCTCTGGCTTTTCGTCAGCCCACGCCAGTTGTGTGGATATAAAAGGAAAAGTTGAGACGGTGTCGGGTGGAGTTCCCAGATAGCTCAGTTGGTAAGAGCGCTGGTACGTTCAACCAGAGGTCCTGGATCGATACCCGGCCCCGGAACAATTTTTCCCTTGAAATTATTCAAATCTGCTTTACAGGAAGCTTTACCTGAAAGACTAGATTTGCATAATATATATGTCACTGTGTACGTTGACAGAAACCACAATTCCAAGTCACACAGAGTTTGTGTGCACTCGATGTGGGTCTCTGGCGTTTCGTCAGACCACGCAAGCAAGTTGTGTGGATATAAAGGGAAAAGTTGAGACGGTGTCGGGTGGAGTTCCCAGGTAGCTCAGTTGGTAAGAGCGCTGGTACGTTCAACCAGAGACGAGCAGTCCTAAGGAGGAGCAATGTGACAGCGACGTGAGATTCGAACTCACGACCAGCGTCCCGCAAGAAAGCAGATCGCGCGGAGCACTTTGGAATGGCGCGCGGCTGAGAGGGGAAAGGGGCCAACGCGGCGAGAGAGTGGAGAGAGTTTGCGCGCGCATCTTCTGCTTGCCTAGAGGCCGAGAAATCCGTCGAAGTGGAAGACTCGCGAATTCGAACTTTCGAGGCTACGTCGCTGTGGTTATAAATTACGGTCGCGAAGGAACGACAGAGTTTTCAGTTATTCAGTCAGTGAGTAAGCCAGAGCAAGCAAGCCAGACTTGTGTGCCGGAGTTCGACTCGAGTGTGCGTCCGCATCTGCGTCAGCATCCGAAGGCCTGAGTTCGAGTGCAGTGGACCGCAGCTGGAGGGACCTGAGTTCGAGTGCAGTGGACCGCAGTTGGAGGGACCCGAGTTCGAGTACAGTGAACTGTCTCTGAAGGTCTGTGGTTCGAGATACTGTGAACTCGAGTGACTGAGATAGAAGAACTGTGAACTGAGAACTGGTAGTTCTGATTTGTAAATAGTACTGTGTAAATATTAGTTAAGATTAACAGTTCATTGTTGTGCGTAATAGTCCAAGTAAGTTGTCACTGTCGTCGGTGGAGTGCTATAACGAATACTGTGTTGAGTGAAGATCCAATTGTTGACGAGAGCGTTTAAGGTGGAATGTAGAAAGGAATTATTGTGGCGAATAAATTACATTGTTGTTACTAATAAAATTCACATTGGTGTCAGAAGTGGGATATTATCGACAATGGAGAACCTACAGCAGATCCTGCAAGCCATCGCAGAAATGAAAGCAGAAATGAACATGCACATTAGTGAAGTAAAAGATAACATGAACAAGCACATCAGTGAGGTTAAGAACGACATAAGTGTTGTGAAAACGGAGATGAAAAGTGACATAAGTGATGTGAAAATAGAGATGAAAAGTGACATAAGTGAAGTGAAAGGCGACATAAGCGGAGTGAAAAATGACGTCACTACGCAAATTGAAAGCGTTTCGGCCCACGTAGATGGAATTGTCGCCATCGTAAAAGACGAACTTAAGGCCGATTTGGATAAACTAAACCAGAATTTTACAACTATAAACGAGACAGTAGCCGAGTTGAGACAGGATGTAGACCATTTCGACGGCAAAATCCGCGATCTCAAGCGTCGTCAAGAGCAGACGAGTGAGGTGATGGACAAACACGCTGAGGAAAACAAGCACATACTCGCGTTAATGGACCAACATGCTATAGAAAACAAACACATCCTCGCGTTGGTGGATCGCCAAGCTAGAGAACACAAACAGATAATTGCCGAGGAAGTTCAACGGGCCGTAGAAAGATCGACGACAGAATTGAGGACCTCATGTAGTGGCCATGTGGAACCATCGCCCTCAGCCAGACATTGCAACGTCAAGACGCCGAAGTTCGACGGTACGACGTCTTGGGCGATATTCCATCGCCAGTTCGAGGCCATCGCAGAGCACAATGGGTGGACGCCAGCAGAGAAAACCACTCAGCTGCTGGCCGCGCTTCAGGGACAGGCGTCGGAGATTCTTCACAGCGTTCCAGAAGATGGGACAGCCGCTGAGATAATGGCGGCCCTGGAGGGACGTTATGGTGACCATCAACTTGCTGCAGCATTTAGGACCCAACTAAAAACGAGGGTCCAACAGTCAGGCGAGTCCCTACAAGAATTCGCGATGGCGGTGGAACAACTGGCCCATAAGGCCCTCAGGGGCCTACCTAATGATTTCATCGCTGGAGAGGCGGCCTACACCTTCGGCAGCGGAGTTCGAGACCCGGAAATAAGACAACAGCTACTCATAACAGAGCATCGCACTATCAACGCAGCTCTGGCGGCGGCCCTCAGGATGGAGGCGGCCAAGTCGGCGGCGGGAGTCTCAACACCGCACTGGATCAGGAGCGTCACGGCGACGGATGCTGGGGGCGCCAACCGAAGCCACCCGAGCGGCAGTCAACGGAGCGGAGGAGACGACGGGCGCCCACCTGCTGGTCCTGGCAAACCGGGACACTTGAGAAGGGACTGTGACCAATCCGGCCACAGGCAGGAGAGAGAGGTGGCCGACGTCGAGGAGCGCCAGCAGTCAACGGAGCGGCGGAGACGACGGGCGCCCACCTGCTGGTCCTGCGGCAGACCGGGACACCTGAGAAGGGACTGTGACCAATCCGGCCACAGGCAGGAGAGAGAGGTGGCTGACACCGAGAGAAACCAACAGTCGCCTGAGCAACGGAGACGACGGGTGCCCACCTGCTGGTCCTGCGGTGAACCTGGGCACCTGCGGAGGAGTTGCGACCGACCTGGCAACAGTCAGGAGAGAGAGGGGGCCGATGCTAGGAGGAGCACGTCGGCGCCATCATCACCGTCCCCTCGGCTCGTCCTGAAACCGGTCGACAGAAGGTGCGACGATGGGCTGATTGCTGAAGGACGGATAAGAGGCCGTCCATGCAGAGTACTGGTGGACACCGGGGCGATGCTCACTATCGCCAGACCAGACGTCGTGCGTGGCCTACCTGGGAGGACGCCGCTGCGCCAATACGAGCTACGGACTGCTTCAGGCGAGAGCTTGCCCATCCAGAGAGAGGTCTTCCTGGACCTGACCTTGGGGAAGAGGAAACTGGAGATGTGGGTGTTCGTCGCCAACATCACCGAGGACGTCGTCCTGGGACTCGACGCCATGCGGTTACTCGATGCGACGGTGGACGTCCGGCACCGTATACCCGTCTTGGTCGGGATGAAGTATTCCTGATGGACGCCGAGGACCAACCCGTGGCCAGCGAGCTCTCCTTGGAGGGCCAAGGGGAAAAGCAAGATGGCGCCCACGCAGTACGAGTATCGCTGCCCAGCCAAGCCAAGGATGGGGTGGCGCCACCATAAGGAGGGAGCAGCCGGAGGACCCCAAACGTTGGACCGACTAGCAGCCTACCAAGGGACTGCCCGAGACGAGCAGTCCTAAGGAGGGAGCAATGTGACAGCGACGTGAGATTCGAACTCACGACCAGCGTCCCGCAAGAAAGCAGATCGCGCGGAGCACTTTGGAATGGCGCGCGGCTGAGAGGGGAAAGGGGCCAACGCGGCGAGAGAGTGGAGAGAGTTTGCGCGCGCATCTTCTGCTTGCCAGAGAGGCCGAGAAATCCGTCGAAGTGGAAGACTCGCGAATTCGAACTTTCGAGGCTACGTCGCTGTGGTTATAAATTACGGTCGCGAAGGAACGACAGAGTTTTCGGTTATTCAGTCAGTGAGTAAGCCAGAGCAAGCAAGCCAGACTTGTGTGCCGGAGTTCGACTCGAGTGTGCGTCCGCATCTGCGTCAGCATCCGAAGGCCTGAGTTCGAGTGCAGTGGACCGCAGTTGGAGGGACCTGAGTTCGAGTGCAGTAGACCGCAGTTGGAGGGACCCGAGTTCGAGTACAGTGAACTGTCTCTGAAGGTCTGTGGTTCGAGATACTGTGAACTCGAGTGACTGAGATAGAAGAACTGTGAACTGAGAACTGGTAGTTCTGATTTGTAAATAGTACTGTGTAAATATTAGTTAAGATTAACAGTTCATTGTTGTGCGTAATAGTCCAAGTAAGTTGTCATTGTCGTCGGTGGAGTGCTATAACGAATACTGTGTTGAGTGAAGATCCAATTGTTTACGAGAGCGTTTAAGGTGGATTGTAGAAAGGAATTCTTGTGGCGAATAAATTACATTGTTACTAATAAAATTCACAATAATAATAATAATAATAATAATCATGCATAATTGATGATGCTATTAGAATTGGTAGTATCAGTAATGGTGGTACAGTAGTGCGCAAATTAATTCGAAAATGACCATTTTTAGCGTTTTCTTTTATTGTGGATCTAGCAGCCGCACATTCCTGCTTAGATCAGTTCTGTCAAACAGCAGAATTTCATTGTTGAAGGTTTGGAGTTTATATTCCTTGCAATGTGTTAATTATTTCTTCTCATTTTCGTACTCAGAAGCGTTTTATTTATAACGAAGACTGCATTACTATGTTAAATGGAAACAACTCCAGGAAATTGCTACAAATAACTGCAATGCTAGCAGAGCACGCTGCCATGACACAACAGAACGTGGTGTTCGTTTAACTACAGTTAATTCCATCCTGAAGCGATACAGAGAGACTGGATACATCAGGTCTAGAAGAAAGGAAAATGTGGCTGGAAGAGGAGGACTTCACCACCAGATGCCGTTTCATTCTTAGAAGAAGTGAAATAAATCCTAGGCTATCTGCTGTCCACTAACATCCACACGATGAATTGTTTATGCTTGGGAATTGAATTATTCTACTTAAATGGCATGTACAATTTTATATAGCTCAACTAAAATATGTTTTTATATTGACTTAATCTGTTTGCTATGCATTGTATATTTTTGTTTAGCATAACTGATGAATTGTATGTGCTGTAAATTGAATAGTATACTGTATAGGTCAACTGATGAATTGTTTAAGCTTATAAATTGAATTAATCTACTTCATATGAATTGTACAATTTCGTATAGCTTAACGAAAAATAAGTTTGTAAACTGAACTAATTTGATTGTATATGTTTGTATAGTTTGGCTGATGAACTGTATATGCTTTTAAAATGATTACTAGTCTGTGTAGCTCTACTGATGAATTGTTTATGAATATAAATTGAATTAATCTACTTGATATTAATTGCACAAATTTGTATAGCTTGATGAAAGTATGGTTGTAAATTAAATTAATCTGCTTACTTCGTACTATATATGTTTGTATAGTTTTGGCCGATGAATTGTATATGCTTTAAATTGAATAGTAATCTATATAGCTCTATTGATAATTGTTTGTGCTTGTAATTTGAAGTAGTTTGCATGATATGTATTATCAATTGATCTATATCACAACTGATTGAATTGTTTATGCCTTGAATTTAATTAACTTACTTGTTTTGTATTATACATATAGATTAACTGATGAATGATATTTTTGCGTTTGTAAATTTAATAATCTGATTGGCTATGTGTTGTATACTTTTAGTAGAGCCATCGATGTAGCTCAGTCGGCAGACTCGCTGGGCTGCTGATCCGAACTGCGTTCGGGCTTGGGTTGGCTCCCCCTTTGGTCTTTGGGTTTTCCGAGGTTTTCCACAGCCGTGGGATTGAAGCCGGATGGCGAGTCTATGGCGAGTCCTTGGCATCAACCCCTTTGATTTGATTACCTGGTTGGGTTTTTCCGAGGTTTTCCCCAACCAAAAGGCAAATGCCGGGTAATATTTCGGCGAATCCTCGGACCTCACCTCATCTCACTACATCTCGCCAAAATATTGCAAAAATTGCACAAAATTGTAAAAATTGTAGAAAAATTACTAAATTGTAAAACTATAAAAATTTGTAAAAATTGTAATTGTAATATTGTAAAATTTTGACTTGTTCTACATCTTAGAGCTTCATTGCTCATGTAAGATCTATGGAATAAAACGAATGAATGAATTGAGACCGACCGAGATTCACATCACTCATTGCGTCGTAGACTTCCAAGTTGGCCGAAATGTTTGTCTGCCATTAAAAGGCAACTCCTAACCCCTGATATGGGCAAACACGGTTAATATGATCAGAATTAAATACAAACTGGGCAGTGAATAACTGGAAGAAAGTGCTTTCAGCCAATGAATCTGGTTTCGAGGTTCATGCCAATGTGTGACTTACATTAGTAAAGGATCCGGAAAGGTACCAGCTGATGTCCAACAAGCAACGAAACACCCCCACGAAAGTCATGCTCTGGTGGTTTTCACATAGAAGGGTGTGGATCATTAACCCATATAAAGGGAATGCTGAATAGTGACAACTATATTGCACATATTGGAAACTGGAGTCTTACCATTGCTGCAGGAATCATTTCCGGATCGCAATGGTCTGTTTCAACGAGACCTGGTCAGACATCTAGAAAGACAACCAGAATAATATCCAGGCACTCCTCTGGACAACGCTCACCTGATATCAATCCCCTGAGAAGTTGTGGGCGATTTGCAAAAGGACAAAGGCAAAACTAGACCGTTCCAAAAAAAAATTCAAATTTGGTTTTGCGATTAACAAATTGAGGTTTTGGAAATTTAGTGGAATTCTTGCCAGATCGTGTCAATGATGTAATTAAGAACAAAGCAGGCCACAGAGATTAGTGCACTTTTTAACATACATTCAGCTTGTCCATGTAGCTTAATATACTCGCAAGGAAGGGGCCCAAGTGTTGGGTTGTATGCATACTACAAGATTTATAGCTGCTGTGAGCCTCAAGGTATGGAAGTGATGTATAATGACTAGAAATAAATCTGCCTACATTTTGATGACGACATTGATTTAATGATTTATAAAAGAAAAATGACTACAGAAATGTTTACAAAATGAAAATATAGCACATATGTGGAAGTAGCGTACTATGATTATAAGAACTTCTATTATCAGTTATGAAAATGTTGTTGTTGCTGCTGTAAACTGAATCAATGGCACTAAAGACAGTCTTGCTTCCCGAACTGTAACTTTTCAAATGTAATCTTTCATCTTACGATGTTTGGGTGACGTATATTCACTATAATGTGAATTAAATACTATTATAGTCACAATCATGACTATAATAGTATTTAATTCATTAATATGTCACATCAACGGATGTATATACGTCACCCAAACATCGTAAGATGAAAGATTACATTTGTAAAAGTTTCTTTCCAGCCATAAGCAGTGCTGACTAGATCAGACGCTATGGACAGTACTCTATAACAGAGTCGCCAGTATGAAAGGATAATTCCGAGCCTTTGGCGTGAGACGAACTCGATAGCTCAGTGGTAGAGCGCCTGACCAGAGAACAGGAAGTTGCAGGTTCGATTCACGCTCGAGGTTGTGAAATTTTTCTTTCATACCATGGCATGATTGTGACTATAATAGTATTTAATTCATTCATGTAACTTTTTATATGGATTCACCCACTCTGTTCATCAACGGTAATCCTTATGTCAGTAACGAATTCTTCGACTTTTGCTTATACATAAGCGGCATCAACAGCACATTTCTGCTAACATCGTATGTAATCTTACGCGAAGGTATTTCATTTCTTCTCTTGAAACTTTCGACCCATAATTAGGATGGTGGAATTAACATTAGAGGTGGTAGTAATAGTGGTAGTACAGTATAACTGAACGGTTGGATGGAAAAAGGGCCTCAGTGAGAAAATGGCGTTTTGAGAAAAAGACCTTTAAACATTTTAAAGTACTGTCCCTTTCTCTTTGCTGTACAAACTAAAACTCTATGCCTTTAGTAAAAGAATTTGCAACGTTTAAATAATATTTTAGAAGAAAATCTGTGTTCAGCTGATTGATTTAAAAGTTATTGGTGTTTGAAAATTGGCTCTCTCAGACCCTTTTTCTTAAAAACAGAAAATAAAATATAAACTCAATTTGTTATTTATTATTATGGATAGAAAATTATGTGCTTTTTTGAATAATGTAATGAAAATACAACAGAATACAAAGGAACTCGATATAAACTCAGTTTATTATTTTATTATTAGACTGCCTATGCACAGAAAAGTATACGCTTTTTCTCATAATTTAATGAAAATATGATATAATAGAAAGGAACTCAATATTTCAAAAAAATTCTGATTAAACATGTCTCAATCACATCACTTTAGAAGCTGTCTGCCCTAGCTACAATGTCCTCATAGTCACTTCTTTCAACTGATAAATTTTCATCTTGTTCCTCAGTGGTGTTCTTAACTGTTATTCAAACCAGCTACTTCATCTTCTTTCAAAAACTCATAAAGACTTCTGACATCTCGTTTCTTATAAACCTTGAATTTTTCTTGGATGCAACAGGAACAGTATCACTTAACTTTAACAAAAACCTGATCGGTTTCAACACAAGTGGAAATGCTTCACAGGTGCCGTTGTAGGAAGTACAAACCAAAACATCACCGGTAGTAGAGTACATTAACTTACAATACTAATGTAATGTGAAGACTTTACCTTTAGACTTGGGTTTTCTTTGAAAAAATGGATTCAAGGTTGATCCCCAACTTTTCAGTGTCCCTTTCCCATTAACAACCTCAGCACTCTTACTTATGATGTGATCATAATCAGGTCCAGTTGCAACTCTGCTTTTTCTCTTCAGTTTCTTGGAATAAATGGCAAAAATCCTGTCGCATTGACAGTACAAGTGACCTCGAACAGGAAAAATCTAAGAAACACGCGTTTTAAGTGATACAGCAAGATAGGAACAGAACATAAACATGATCAAATTTTTGTTTTGTCCCCAGCATTGTCCGAAAAACAAAACAATGTCTTTATAATCAACATGAGAACTGTTGAGTTTCCCTTCAATAAAATGGTGCAGAAAAGATGCAACACTTTCCGAATTTTTTGGACTGTCTCAATGTAGCAATACATCACACTATTTTTAACATTATGACAATATATGTTAAATAGATTATACCATAATAGTCTTTTATAAAACTGACTATTAACATTCAGTTTAGGTACGGGTAGATTTTGACCATAATCAAATTCGATGACCAAACATTTGGGGCCCTATTCATGGACATTCTTAGCGGGCTTTCGGTGGATGATCAGCGAACTAACTTTTTCGTATTCATAAACCAGTGTTAGCGATATGATATGATATGAATTCTGTTTAGCACGCTCATAGCGCGGCTAGCAAAATGTCTATGAATAGCACCCATAGAGTTTTCATTCATTGTGTCCAGAACTTTATCCTTTACCTTTTGGTATTCAGTAACTTTCCGCTTGTGAACATCTAAATCAGTCTTTGTTCGTATATCACTTGGATTTGCTCCTAGCTGCAGTTAAGAATTTTCGCAAAAGTCACATAATTGTATCAATTCGTGATCTTCGAAATGAGTATGGAGACATCTCTCTCTAAAAACTTATAGTAGCTGGAGTATTTCTTTTCCGGAAAACGGCCTTTCTTTTCTTTGTAAAGTTCACAAAAAGATCCATACAGACTTGTTACATCCAAAAAAAGAGTCAACAAAGTAGAGCCGGCTAGTGCCCTTGCCTCGATAGTGCATTTCAACAGATGTAATAGATGCCCATTGTTAACTAACAAGCAACCAGTCATCACCAGATATTTTGTTAGGTCTATTTTGGTGTTTTCCTCTACTTTATATAAATCTGCTGTTATCCTTAAGTTTTTGTTGAATAATACGTAATCTCTTAACCTTCCATTTGTATCACAGTTGCTTCGAGACTTTTGGTACAACGTCTGAACCACAACTAGTGACACGATACACGTTTGACACAGCCACAATGTGTTTGGAGGTTTGACAGCTGATGTCTCCACCTTTATCAACATTTATTCACACAGCTCTAACACTGGCAATATTAATGTTACGTTCATGAAATTTCTAAGGCACGTATTTCAAACCCTAAGGACTCCGAAAAAAACATTTTACATAAAAAGGGCCTGAGTGACCTGAGGCCTCTTATCCATCCAACCGTTCAATTGTATTATTATTTATTTTCATTGGTTATTTTACGACGCTTTATCAACATCCTAGGTTATTTAGCGTCTGAATGAGATGAAGGTGATAATGCCGGTGAAATGAGTCCGGGGTCCAGCACCGAAAGTTACCCAGCACTTGCTCATATCGGGTTGAGGAAAACCCCGGAAAAAACCTCAACCAGCTAACTTGCCCCGACCAGGAATCGAACCCGGGCCACCTGGTGTCGAGGCTAGACGCGCTAACCGTTACTCCACAGGTGTGGACGGTATAATTGTAGTATTAGTAACTGGTGGAATTAACATTAGAGGTGGTAGTAACAGTAGTAGTACCACTAGAATCTGAAGCACGCACCTTAACAGAGAGACAGAATTTTCTACTTTAAATTAAGTTTGAATGCAGGTTTTCCTGTCTGCAAAATAGACAACTGTTTAACCAAGAAATTGCACTATGCTTCCCGCCCACAAGAAGATAGCAGACAATCTCTTCTTCACTCAGACACCTGTTACTGTACAAACCTCCATTATCCGTCACCCTATTAAACAATTGGTGGATTATCCGTCTGTGTTTCTGTCGCTTTTTCTTTGCAGAAGTATATGAATTACTACACATTTATTAGCACATAATTTTTTCTAGAGAGTGTTACTACAAGCCGTTTTCCTTACACAGTATGGTCTATTGGTCTAGTTGTCATACTGTATATCTTCTATATAAAATGTCTTCTACGGGTGTCAAAAGAAATCTTGTTCTGCTAAGTATCGAAATAAAGTGTAAATAATTGAGCGGTTTCGAGAAAGAGAGACAGTGACTCATATCGCAACAGAATACGAGTTTGGAGTGTATAAAGTATGTAAATGTGCAACACGAGACCTTCACTATTCATATCTTTCCACAGGCAGCCATCACAAGGAGTTTCCTTGCCCCTTAAAAAGCCAGTCACTGACAACCAGACTTATCAGTGAACTTGTGATCCACTGCCCAGCGTGTTGAATACAAGGCCGTGGAGGAAATGGCCAAAGTGTAAGTGTTATTCACTGAATTATCTGTTATTGTACGAATTATCCGATTTTTCGATTAACCGTTTAGCCCACTCCTTCTTTACCACGGATAATAGAGGTTCTATTGTATAAATAAACAGCTTACAGTTTACCTCTGATAAAGGCTTCTTCTCTTCAACATCTGTCAAAGGATCGCCTTCTCTTTCAGCCATCTCGTGATGGGGTTGAGGTAGAAAATGGCAACTGTTTGCATCTGCGTCGCCACTTCTTTCCACTGCCACGTGACACGTTTGGAATAGAAACTGAAATGCGTCTGTGTTGTTTCCGTCATCATCATCATCTGAGTCCGTCTTCTCCACATCCAACCCCTGGTAGAAATAAGAGTACAAATATGACACCGATTTATGAAATGTGAATAGATCAGAACTGCACAAGAGTCTTGGTGAAGTTTAAGGCACCATAATCATGTTTAGAGAACCTCATCTCTCATAACAGTGAAAGAAGACAGCTCCCCTTTCCTCTTTAAATTTGTTCAGTCTCTCTTCTTTGTATCTATTCGTTTGAATTGTTTATGCAGTAGTATAACTGTGTAAAAGATGGGTATCCAGCAGAGCCTTCTTCAGTTACAAGCCGGAGCCATACGTCGGCAACACTGTAATCAACTGTCAGCTGGAGGCCGACCATATAGGACACGTGTTTGTGCTAATGCCGAGTTGGTAAAATCCAAGTTTATGTTGCCAAGTGTCATGGCGGACGAGCGCAAGGCTACTACGTGATTCAAAATTATGCATGTATGCATGGCAGCCAACACTACAATAGTTAGCGATGAGAGAAAGGCTGCAATCATGTATTTGAAAGGCCAATTAGTTGTAACTATGAAATCGTGGATGTAGTTTATACACAGAACACCAGAGTCGCATTGATACGATGCCTCCAGCTCAGGAAACCCATGCGGCAAAGGAAGTGTTGACCTAACACATTAATACCGGGGTTCGATTCCCCCATAGAAGTAATTCCTTGGAACATGTAAGAGAGAATGGCAAACTATCGTAAAATTAGAATATATAAAGAGCCAATGACAGTACAGGGTATGGACTGGAAATACGGGAGTGACTGAAGGACAGAGAGTGGACTGAGAGGCCTGACAGTGAACTGAGAGGACAGAGAGTGGACTGAGAGAGGACTGACAGTGAACTGAGAGGACAGAGAGTGGACTGAGAGGAAGCAGATTGAACTGAGAGGACAGAGAGTGGACTGAGAGGCCAGACAGTGAACTGAGAGGCCTGACAGTGGACTCAGAGGACAGAGAGTGGACTGAGAGGACAGAGAGTGGACTGAGAGGCCTGACAGTGGACTGAGAGGCCTGATAGTGGACTGCGAGAACATAGAGTGGACTGAGAGTTCAGAGAGTGGACTGGTACAACAGAGACTGGATTGAGAAGAAACAGATTGGGTTGAGATGAGACTGGACTGAGAGTTCAGAAAGGGGACTCAGAGGACAGAGAGGACAGAGTGGACTAAGAGTTCAGAGAGTGCAATATGAGTTCAGAGTGGACTGAGAGAACAGAGAGTGGATTGAGAGTACATAGAGTGGACTGGTAGGACAGAGTGGACTGAGAGGAAACAGACTGAGCTCAGAGGAGAGAGAGTGGACTGAGAGAACATAGAGTGGACTGGTAGAACAGAGAGTGGAATGAGAGATAACAGATTGGACTGAGAGGAGAGAGAGTGCAGTGAGAGGCCAGGAGTGGACTCATAGGACAGAGAATGGACTGAGAGGACATAGAGTGGACTGAGAGTTCAGACAGGGGCCTGGTAGGACAGAGAGTGGACTAAGACAACATAGAGAACTGAGTGGACAGAAAGAGGTTTGTAAGGGCAGAGAGTGGACTGAGAGGACATGGAAGAAAATGACAGAGTAGACAGAGAGATCAGAAATATATGTTGATCTCAAGAAAATTATTCCCCTCAGTGAGACTTGTAATCTTGCAAGTTATTAGTAACGGAACGAAGATATTGCTAAAAAAAGAAAAAACAAAAGCAGAAAATGTAGACATAAGCCTCTTCCTGTGAAACTTACGGGCCACTGTTTGAACTCAGTGAGGGCATTCTTTCTTGGGTTCGAATCTAGTAAATTTATAACATATCGTTGTGGATATGAAGTAACTGGAAAAAAATCTAATTCTATAAACATAATATCCCATGTCCACGTATTAGCAGGCCATAGTTCGAATCCTGTCAGGACATTATTTCCCTAGTTCGATCCTTGTAAACTTATTAGTGACAGGTACAGCCGGTACAGGTATGAAGAAAATGCTAAAAAAAAATTGTAGAATTAGTAAATATAAACGCCGTTACTGGAATAGTAACAGGCTGTACTTTGAAGTAAAGAATAATTTTCCTAATCCGAGCCCAGTGTAAACATGTGACTTTAGTATGGCTATTAAAGATTAAGTATTCTAAAAATGCATGTCAAATCATAGCTGATAACATACGAAATGTCGATTACCTCTTTATTTACAACTTACACCAAATGTTAATTACATGAAATAATCAGTTCTGGTGGCCTGTTATGCACTGGAATGAAATGGAATTTCGGGAGAGGGGCACTATGAACCAGCACTGCTACCTATAACGATCTATTGCACTAACCCTCGAGGTAGGCACATTCCCAAACTCAGACCGCCTGACTACAATAAGGCGCGCTATGTATCCAGGTTTCGAGTAGGAGCAAACCCACTCATCCCTAGGCCAGCCTTTCCTTACGTCACTAGCCGGCATTCGAGGAATGCTATGGAATAATGACTGAATGGAGAAATGTTGACAGAATGAAGTAGATTCCTAATCAGGAAAAACAGGATAACCCGAGGAAAACCCAACTGCAACCTTGTTCATCACAAGTGTCACTATGGATTCTCCAATTAAAGATCCCATACAAACCCGACTCAGTCAGAGAGTTACGCCTTATGACTTGTTATAAAAGTTTATTCATTTATCGTCCTAAAATTCGTATTTCTTTATAATGTGTAGTACTCAAGTTTTTACAAGTAGGCCTAGTCGAACCGTTATTTTCTTCGGTACTTGCTTTGCTTTTTTTTTTTCATTTGTCTTTTAATCCCACTATTTTTCAATTGTGTTTTAATCCTAGCATATCGGTATATAATTAAGTTTACTGTTACCCTATTTCTTTTTGAGAAAGGAGAAAGTTACACAACATAGAACTGCACGCATTGTATTCTACACCTGATATAATTAGGAACATTAAATCCAGACGTTTGAGATGGGCAGGACATGTAGCATGTATGGGAGAAACCAGAAACGCATATAGTGTGTTAGTTGGGAGGCCGGAGGGAAAAAGACCTTTGAGGAGACCGAGACGTAGATGGGAAGATAATATTAAAATGGATTTGAGGGAGGTGGAATATGATGATAGAGACTGGATTAATCTTGCTCAGGAAAGGGTCCAATGGCGGGCTTATGTGAGGGCGGCAATCAACCTCCGGGTTCCTTAAAGGCCAGTAAGTAAGTAGGCTAAGTATGTTTATTGGCACCCAAACCCTTTTTTTTATACTTCTAATTTCTGAAAATGCGGCGCATTTATTTTTGTCACCAATTCGGTTAACATTGACTTCTGAAATATAACTGAAAAATGCTTAATGAAGTCCATAAACAGAAATAAAATAATATTTCCCTTTTGCTCTACATCAGCCTCCGTGTCACTCATAGCTCAATCACTAACTCTTTCGATCGAAATACACGTGCCGGTATCGCTTTTTGTGGCTGGACTGACCTCGACCGACGACTCTACTGATACGAACTCCCACACGAGGTGAAGCAAACTATGTGAGCAAGCTACAGCACATACAGTAGGAGCAAGCTCCGATAGTTTTTATTAATACATTTCAGAGCTTCCTCTCAAAAAGAGCAAGCTCGTTTTGCTCATGAGGAAGATGAGCAAAGTAAGGTCTTCAACTAAATTAATACCACCCTAATACTTAGATGTAGTGGAAATAGTAACTTCCGTATAAAGGATGTAATTAGTTTGTGAGTTTTGGCAAGGAAAACTTGTATAATAGGTGAACAACTTCATAACTATATTATTCAAATAGGGCATTTCCATGAAAATGTGGACATAAGATGAAAAAAATAAATTCACAGAGGAAGTTTATTTCTGTTTTGTTTCATTATTGATTTACTGTAGTTCATTGTCAGCACTGTATTCTTTCTCTCCAATTTGTGATTTGAATATGGCAGCTACTTTGTTAAAAGCAACCTGCAGAAGAGTTTCAGGCAAAAATATTCACTGATTTCAAGGTAATATAATGCTTATTTGTATAATAAATGACAAATTTTGTACATTTAAAATTGAAATATTGTGACTTCTCTTAATAGTGCTACAATTATTTTATTTCTTATTTAACATTTTCCCCTTTAATTATATGCTTTTAAACATAACCTCTCATATGTAACATGAGTTACCAAATTACCATATTTTTAGAATTCTGCCCTGTGTTGTCACTTCTTTCCACTGCCAGCGGGTCATTCTTCATCTCGTTCATTTCGGGAAACGTTTGGAATAGAAACTGAAATACGTCTGTGTTGTTTCCATCATCATCATCATCATCATCTGAGTCCGTCTTCTCCACATCCAACCCCTGGTGAAATAAGAGTAAAAATAAGACACTGATTTATGAAACGTGAATAGATCAGAACTGCACAGGAGTCTTGGTGAAGATTAATGGCACCATAACCATGTTTAGAGAACCTCATCTCTCATACCAGTGAAAGAAGACGGCTCCCCTTTCCTCTTTAAATTTGTTCAGTCTCTCTTCTTTGTATCTATTCATTTGAATTGCTTTACGCAGTAGTATGACTGTGTAAAAGATGGGTATTCAGCAGAGCCTTCTTCAGTTACAAGCCGGAGCCATACGTCAGCCACACTGTAATCAACTGTCAGCCGGAGGCCGACCATACAGCACACGTGTTTGTGCTAATGCCGAGTTGGTAAAATCCAAGTATGGCGGACGAGCGCAAGTCTACTACGTGATTCAAAATTATGCATGTATGCATGGCAGCCAATACTAAACTATTTAGCGATGAGAGGAAGGCTGCAATCATGTATTTGAAAGGCCAATAAGTTGTAACTATGAAACTGTGGACGTACTTTATACACAGAACACGGAGTCACATTGATACGATGCCTCCAGCTCAGGAAACCCATGCGGCAAAGGAAGTGTTGACCTAACACATTAATACCCGGGTTCGATTCCCCCTTGAAGTAATTCCTTGGAATATGTAAGAGAGAATGGCGAATTATCGTAAAATTAGAATATATAAAGAGCCAATGACAGTACAGGGTATGGACTAGAAATACGGGGAGTGAACTGAAGGGCAGAGAGTGGACTGAAGGACAGAGAGTGGACTGAGAGGCCAGACAGTGGACTGAGAGGACAGAGAGTGGACTGAGAGAGGACTGACAGTGAACTGAGAGGACAGAGAGTAGACTGAGAGAGGACTGACAGTGAACTGAGAGGACAGAGAGTGGACTGAGAGGCCAGACAGTGGACCGAGAGGACAGAGAGTGGACTGAGGGAGGACAGAGGGTGGACTGAGAGGCCTGACAGTGAACTGAAGGACACAGAGTGGACTGAGAGAGGACTGGGTATTGAACTGAGAGGACAGAGGGTGGACTGAGAGGCCAGACAGTGGACTCAGAGGACAGAGAGGCCAGACAGTGGACAGAGAGGCCTGACAGTGGACTGCGAGGACAGAGAGTGGACTGAGAGGGCAGACAGTGGACTGAGAGGCCTGACAGTGAACTGAGAGGACAGAGAGTGGACTGAGAGGCCAGACAGTGGACTGAGAGGCCTGAGAGTGAACTGAGAGGACAGAGAGTGGACTGAGAGGCGTGGCAGTGGACTGCGAGAACATAGAGTGGACTGAGAGGCCTGAGAGTGGACTCATGAGGACATAGAGTGGACTGAGAGTTCAGAGAGTGGACTGGTAGGACAGAGAGTGGACTGAGAAGAAACAGATTGGATTGAGATGAGAGAGACTGGACTGAGAATTCAGAGAGTGGACTGGTAGGACAGACAGTGGATTGAGAAGAAACAGATTGGATTGAGATGAGAGAGATTGGACTGAGAGGACAGAGAGTGGACTGAGAGGCCAGACAGTGGAGTGAGAGGCCTGACAGTGGACTGCGAGGACATAGGTGGACTGAGAGTCGACTGAGATGACAGCGAGTGGACTGAGTGGACTGAGAGTACATAGAGTGGACTGAGAGAGGAATCAGAGAACGGAGAGTGGACTGAGAGGTCAGACAGTGGTCTGCGAAGACATAGGTTGGACTGAGAGTTCAGAGAGTGGACTGGTAGGACAGACAGTGGAATGAGAGATAACAGATTGGACTGAGAGGAGAGCGAGTACACTGAGAGGCCAGGAGTGGACTCATAGGACAGAAAGTGGACTGAGAGGACATAGAGTGGACTGAGAGTTCAGACAGTGGCCTGGTAGGACAGAGAGTGGACTGAAAAAACATAGAGAACTGAGTGGACAGAAAGAGGTTTGTAAGGGCAGAAAGTGGATTGAGAGGACATGGAAGAAAATGACAGAGTAGACAGAGAGATCAGAAATATATGTTGATCTCAAGAAAATTATTCCCCTCAGTGAGACTTGTAATCTTGCAAGTTATTAGTAACGGAAAGAAGAAATAGCTAAAAAAAAAAAAAAAAAAAAAAGAAGAAAACAAAAGCAGAAAATGTGGACATAAGTCTCTTGCTGTGAAACTTACGGGCCACTGTTTGAAGTCAGTGAGGGCATTCTTTCTTGAGTTCGAAACTAGTAAATTTATAACATATCGTTGTGGATATGAAGGAACTGGAAAAAAATCTAATTCTGTAAACATAATATCCCATGTCCACGTATTAGCAGGCCATAGTTCGAATCCTGTCAGGACATTATTTCCCTAGTTCGATCCTTGTAAACTTATAGTGACAGGTACAGCCGGTACAGGTATGAAGAAAATGCTAAAAAAATTGTAGAATTAGTAAATATAAACGCCATTACTGGAATAGTAACAGGCTGTACTTTGAAGTAAAGAATAATTTTCCTAATCCGAGCCCAGTGTAAACATGTGTCATTAGTATGGCTATTAAGGATTTAGTATTCTAAAAAATGCATGTCAAATCACAGCTGATAACATACGAAATGTCGATTACCTCTTTATTACATCTTACACCAAATGTAAATTACATGAAGTTATCAGTTCTGGTGGCCTGTTATGCACTGGAATGAAATGGAATTTCGGGAGAGGGGCACTATGAACCAGCACTGCTACCTATAACGATCTATTGCACTAACCCTCGAGGTAGGCAAATTCCCTAACTCAGACCGGCTGACTACAATAAGGTGCGCTATGCATCCAGGTTTCGAGTAGGCAAACCCACTCATCCCTAGGCCAGCCTTTCCTTACGTCACTAGCCGGCATTCGAGGAATGCTATGGAATAATGACTGAATGGAGAAATGTTGACAGAATGAAGTAGATTCCTAATCAGGGAAAACGAGATAACCCCGAGGAAAACCCAACTGCAAACTTGTTCATCACAAGTGTCACTATGGATTCTACAATTAAAGATCCCATACAAACTCGACTTGTTCTAAAAGTTTATTCATTTGTCGTCCTACAAATTCGTTATTTTATGATGTGTAGTACTCAATTTCTTACAAGTAGGCCTAGTCGAACTGTTAATTTCTTCGGTACTTGCTTTGCTTTTTTTCATTTGTCTTTTAATCCCACAATTTTTTTCAATTGTCTTTTAATCCTAGCATATCGGTATATAATTAAGTTTACTGTTACCCTATTTTTTTAGAAAGGAGAAAGTTACACAACACAGAACTGCACGCATTGTATTCTACACCTGATATAATTAGGAACATTAAATCCAGACGTTAGAGATGGGCAGGACATGTAGCATGTATGGGTGAAACTAGAAACGGATATAGAGTGTTAGTTGGGAGGCCGGAGGAAAAAGACCTTTGAGGAGACCGAGACGTAGATGGGAAGATAATATTAAAATGGATTTGAGGGAGGTGGGATATGATGATAGAGACTGGATTAATCTTGCTCAGGATAGGGACCAATGGCGGGCTTACGTGAGGGCGGCAATGAACCTCCGGGTTCCTTAAAGGCCAGTAAGTAAGTAAGTATGTTTATTGGCACCCAAACCCTTTTTTATACTTCTAATTTCTGCAAATGCGGCGCATTTATTTTTGCCACCAATTCGGTAACACTGACTTCTGAAATATAACTGAAAAATGCTTAATGAAGTCCATAAACAGAAATAAAATAATATTTCCCTTTGCTCTACATCAGCCTCCGTGTCACTCATAGCTCAATCACTAACTCTTTCGATCGAAATACACGTGCCGGTATCGCTTGGTGTTGCTGGACGACCTCGACCGACGACTCTACTGATACGAACTCCCACGCGAGATGAAGCAAACTATGTGAGCAAGCTACAGCACATACAGTAGGAACAAGCTCCGATAGTTTTTATTAATACATTTCAGAGCTTCCTCGCAAAAAGAGCAAGCTCGTTTTGCTCATGAGGAAGATGAGCACAGTAAGGTCTTCAATTAAATTAATACCACCTAATATTTAGATGCAGTGCAAGTAGTAAATTCCATATAAAGGAAATAATTAGTTCGTGAGTTTTGGCAAGGAAAACTTGTATAATAGGTCATCAACTTCTTAACTATATTGTTCCCTATATAGAGTTCAAATCGTGTGTGGGACAAATTGACTGGTTGACGATTTTTCCAGGGTTTTCCCTCAACCCTTTTAGAGCAGATGCTGGGTAGCTTTCGCCGCTGGACCCCAAACTCATTTCGCTTGCATTATCACCTTCATATTATTCAGACGCTAGATAGCTATTATAGTTGAACCGTAGGGCAGAATAACGGTCTATTTTACAATTTTTCAAAATCGAGTTTTAATGGAATAATGCTCTATATAGTCTTACACAGTTGTAACAGAAATTGTCTATCAATTTCAGTATCAGAGGCGCTTCTACACAAGTTACAACCATGAATTTCTTGCTAGGAACAACGGTCTATATCACTAGTCACTTCTAGCAAAAGCGTGTAGTATTGTAGTAGCTGCTACTGAGAGCGGTGTAGAGGGGCTAAGAGACCATAACCTCTCGACCTATGAGTGCGATATGCCGAGCTGAGATAACATTCAGTAGAATATATCATCCGTTGAAAAACAATGCCGCTCTATAGTCTGTAAAGAACCTTTTTAAACCTCTGCAACGTCACTGTTTGCATTTAGAAGGAAGAGAGGTAGCAAAATGTTGTAATGTTTTTAATACTATATTAAAAGCATGAGATTTCTGCGGAAGATATTACAGGATCGAAGACTTTTTCGAGGACAACCGAACATTATTGATTTGCGTTGCAAGAATATGACAAAAGTTAAACGCTTTAGAGCAGAGCAAAGACAAATTGTCTCTATGAGTCTTCAATAGACACCAATTTGAATTTCCAAAAATAGTGGCAGAAAAGATAAGATGTTAGAAGGAAACAAGTCAAAAAGGCTAATAATAGTAGATATATGTTTCGAAACTGATTTCGTGATGGTGGTCTCCTCAATTATAAAGTTGGCTCAACTAGTGGTGACTACCACCAAGAAATGAATTCCTCCAGCTTAGAGAAATGGTTGAGAGAGCGAGTGCCTCCAAACTTGCCACCTGCCTCTGTAACAGTGCGAGTCATCTATGGACGAAATAATTCGAGTAAGTGGAGATCAGAAGATGGAAGTGATAGTGATGATGGCGGTGGTGGTAATGGGATGAAAGTCCTAGTGCTAGTGATAACTCTGTCTTAGCTATGCCTTTGGAGTGAAAAACACATGGTTTTATGTGACAATTTTAACATATACAAGTTAAACTATGTATATAATTATATAAACTGGGTGTAGTATAAGCAGTAATATGTGCTGTTGTTAGGGAGCCAGGAGGAGAATAGCAATGGCAAAAGAAGCTTTAAAGAATTAATAAGCCTCTTCTGCCGATGTATGAAAACGAAGAGGAAGAGACTAGTAAAGTGCTTTGTGTGGAGTGTGGCATTCTGTGAGGCTTAAACATGGACATTACGAAGAAGTGAAAAGAAGAGACCAGAAGCATTTAAAATACGGATATGGAAAACAATGGAACGTATGAAATGTACAGACAGAATAATAAATGAAGCTGTGTTGAAAGAGTAGGTGAAAGATTAATGCTGAAACTGATCGGAAGAGAAAAAGAAATAATTGGCTGGGTCACTGGCTGAGAAGAAACTGTCTACTAAAGTATGCACTGGAACGAATAGTGACCGGAAGAAAAGTTCGAGGCAGAAGAAGATATCAGATGATAGACAACTTTAAGATACACGAATCATCTGCGGAGGTTAAGAGGAAGGCAGAAAGTAGTGAAGATTTGAGATTGGGGTTTGCATTGTAAGGCCTGCCTTTGGGCAGAAAACTATGCATTTTCATTCATTTATAGTGTTCTGCCCTTGGGCGGGACTTTCATTACAAACCCAGCATTCTCCAGTCTTTCCTATTTCGTGTCTTCCTCTTTGTCTCCGCATATGATCCATATATCTTAATGTCGTCTATCATCTGATATCTTCTTCTGCCCCGAACTCTTCTCTCGTTCACCATTACTTCCAGTGCATCCTTAAGGAGGCAGTTTCTTTTCAGCCAGTGGCCCAGTCAATTCCTTTTCCTCTCTCTGATAAGTTTCCGCATCATTCTTTCTTCACCCACTGTTTCCAACACAGTTTCGTTTCTTATTCTGTCTGTCCATTTCACACGTCCCTTCCTTCTACACATCCAAATTTCAAATGTTCATAGTCGCTTCTATCCACTTCGTCGTAATGTCCATGTTTCTGCCCCACACAATACTACACTCCACACAAAGCACTTCACTAGTCCCTTCCTTAGTTCTTTCTCCAGAAGTCCACAGAAGATGCTCCTTTTCCCATTAAAAGCTTCCTTTGCCATTGCTATTCTCCTTTGTCTTCTTGGCAGGAGCACTATATATATATTCATTCATTCATAGCGTTCTGTCCACGGGTAGGTCTTTCAATGCACACTCATCATTCTACAGTCTTTCCTATTTTCTGCTTTCCTCTTTGTCTCCTCTTATGATCCATATAATATATAATTTTTAAGAATGTAATAAATGGCATTTAACTGCTAATTCACACAATACTCAACTTGGATAGTCTGTGTCTATATTCGTAATTTACATATCCTCAACGTTCAAGAACGTCGTAAGGAATGAGTGCAGTACACAACACTTGGGAATGAGCTTATTATCATAAATAAAGACTTGCTACTACATCCATACAGTGAAATCTTGTTCTCCTTATCGGAATTATAATATAACTTGCGCTGCGTATGTATATAGAGCAAATGTTTTTTCGTACGCAAGTACCAGCTTTTGTAGATGTTCTTAATATAACTCGCTTATCGCGATTACGTCATAATCAGGACTAAGGATTCCAGCTCAGAGACCTGCAAGAGAGCGAGTGCGGGATATCGTTATCAGTCCAGGAAGTAGAGATGGGTAAAAAATAACACAACAGTTATTTTGGAACTGTTCCGGTCTCGGAACTGTTGCAAAAATGAACAGTAGGTCGGAACCTCCTGTTCCGAAATAACAGTGTTCCGACTCCGAGCTGCTCACTTGCCCAGCTGTTACGGGCTTGCAGTACCGCGTTGCTATGTTCCGACTCCTCGGAACTGTTGCAAAAATGAACAGTAGTTCGGAACCTCCTGTTCCGAAATAACAGTGTTCCGACTCCGAGCTGCTCACTTGCCCAGCTGTTGCGGGCTCGCAGTACCGCGTTGCACAAGGTATGTTCCGACTCGAGATAACAGTCGGAACGTCGGAGCTTGTTCCGATGAACCAACGACAGCTGCAGTTACACTGTTCCCGTTGTTCTTTATGTTTTACTTGGAACTTCGTTGGATAAAGTTGGTACTTGAAACTCTCACGTGGTTGGAGGCGGGCGCATGGAAATTGAAATCCTTGCGGTGGCGCGAACTTTAATATCAACATTTGTAAGACTGGCCAATCATCTGTAATGTTATAGTAAGTATTTAATAATCTGTAATATTCATTCCCGCTTTATGGTTTATTTCGCCATTAGTTGACTAATTCTGTTTTATAAACATTCTACAAAGTCATAAAGTACGCATACTATTATTAATTCATTGATCAGCTGATTCTATACAAAGGTTAAGGTCGTAAATGGTAATGAGTGGTTTAGTTACAATGTCTGTATGTCGTTTTTGAGGTTAAGTGTGACAAGCACAAGTTTTTGTGCTATCTTCTCTGTTATCAAAGAACGACAAAAATGTTGTAGCATTATTTGTTGGAAACTGCCCATATAAGTACTGATTTGGAGAGCGAGGTTTAATGCGAAGTTTAAATTACACTTTGGTAAAGATGCGATTCCAACATTTTACTAACCTACTGCGGGGTTTCCAGGTTTCATTACTGCCAATATATATCTTTTTTATTTATGAAATTGTAATATTTATTATTATTATTATTATTATTATTATTATTATTATTATTATTATTATTATTATAACTGTGCATTAAGAAAAGTAAAAATAAAAATTAATGATTTGTTTTTTTTTATTATGTAATAGAGAGAACAGAAATTACATACCATATGTTTTAAATGTTATGTTATTTTTTTTTAGTTGGCTACCATGTCTTTATAACTTTATGTACGAAAACAAAGTGTTGTATTCTGTCCTTGTAGTCAACAGCTGTGTAATTACTAACATTAAGCTTTTGAGTTCTGTCTGCATGCACAGCAATTTTCCAAAATCGATTCGAATGTGCATTGCAGTGCCATCTATAGATAAGAATGTGTACTATGTCATGCCTTTGAGTGCTCCAGTGTGAGCTGCATGGTGAAGAGGGAGGGTACTGTACCGTTCGTTTGAACGACTCAACGACTCCGACTCATCACCACTGGTGACTGTTATTTCGGAACTGTTATTTGGAACATAGTATTTTTCGGAACCGGAACCGTCGGAACTGTTCCGGGAAAAGAACAACTTCGCCCATCACTACCAGGAAGTCACTGACGGAATGAATAGCGATCATCTACGAATATATCCGATAAATCACGAAGTAATGCAACACAACGAGCGCTCGTTGTTCATGAGTGCTCTTCCGGTAGCAGTACGCAGTAGGTGAATTGTAGGCTTGTCTAATCAGTACGTTTCATCAAAACGAATGTTGAAGATGATTCAATAGTATCGACGTCGATCTCAAGCAGAGGCTCGGACACCGTCTCTGTTGATGGTAAAAGATTACAAGACACGATGTCAAAAGCATATGCCGAAAATAAAGTTAAATCAGCAGAGTCAGTAGTGGAAAAAAAGGGAAAGCAGTTACTAGCTCTGCTTGGACTAAATTCGGAGAAGTAAGGGATAATAATACCTTAAAGTACATAGGATTGTCCACACCTGTGGAGTAACGGTCGGCGCGAAACCAGGTGGCCCGGGTTCGAATCCCGGTCGGGGCAAGTTACCTGGTTAACGTTTTTCCGGGTTTTCCCTCAACCCAATACGAGCAAATGTTGGGTAACTTTCGGTGCTGGACCCCAGACTCATTTCACCGGCATTATCACCTTCATTTCATTCAGACGCTAAATAACCTAAGCTGTTGATAAAGCGTCGTAAAATAGCCTACTAAAATAAAAAATAAAAATATTCCCAAGTTAATATGAGTAAAGTTCATATTACGTTCGAGATGAAACAAAATATATCGCTACTAATTCATTATTTGCATTTCATACTTCGATAGACATTTTTAGTTATCACGTATTAAATGTAATTTCTCGGCTTTATATACATTTTATAGTAATATAACCAAACATTTCATTTGCATTTACAGTTATAATCGCGATTAAATTTGTGTCTCAGTTTGTTTTTGAAGTTAAATGTTAAACTGAGTAGGAATGAAATATATTTATACAGAAAATCATTTCAGGCTGTTTCAATCTAAACCAAGAAAAATGTGTAATTAATTAAATTTTCACTAAAATATATAATTGTTGAAAACAATCGAATGATTTCTATGATTATTCCATTGTAGGATTAAATCATTCGAATGCATGAATGAATTGTTCAATAACATTGCAGTATGTCGATTACTCATTCTATACGTAGGTCTATAGCCTGAGAACAGCGCTCTTTTTCTTATCGCCATGTAGGTCAGGTGTTTAATTTAATGAAGATCAGGGTCAGATACTGGGGCTGTTAGAAGAGTCAGTACGCTTCAACCACACGGAACATTCGAAGCTTATCATTCTATTTTTGCATCATATGATTCTGAACTCGAAGCTCTCATCATTATCTTAAAATGGAACATATTCTGTTATGCGAGTACATATTTTGTGTAACTTCATACGGCTTGTTGTGGTGGTAAGCAAAATCAATGAATAATCGAGTGATATTGTGAATATTTCTATTATTTCGAGTGGTTTTGATAATCAAATGAATTCATTCTATTTTTACCAATGCTGCACTACGTAGTACTATAGCATACTGCTTCGCATACAGCGGTCAGTGTTGCCAATACATAAATTGTATCCCCGTCAGTGTAACACTTGGAAATCCGTCAGAATCCGTCAAGAAAAAAATAAGACCACATATACAGGGTGTTTCAAAAATACGGGGCATAATTTCAGGTATGTATTTCCCACATGCAGACAATCAAAATAGTTCATTACAACATGTGTCCGGAAATGCTTCATTTCCGAGTTATGGCCTTCACAACATTGAAATTCACCGGAACGTTTTTCTTTCCGCAGGTCGTTGTTATTACAGAAGATGTTCAAAATGTCCTCCTCCTGCTTGAATACAGACCTCACATCGATGTCTCATTGACCTGCGAACACGATCCCAAACTCCAGGAGTATTGCGTATGTCCTCAGAACATGCCACAATTCGATTCCGAAGGGATTCCAAATCAGGCACCGGAGACGAATAAACCAATGATTTTAAATGGCCCCACAAGTAGAAATCGAGAGGGTTCAGATCAGGTGAGCGTGGAGGCCAAGCAATTGGGCCACCTCTACCTATCCATCGAGTTAAATTTTCCATACTCGCACAGACGGTAATGGAGACGTACAAATGTCTTCCGATCTGGACATTGTCGCTGTGGGTACCTCTCCTGGTACAAACGACGAGCCAGCGCAGCATTGCCGTCCGCCTTACCGTACATGAAGTGTATTTCTGCCAGCTCTTGATTTGAATACATGTCGCACAGTCTAACGCCTACACAACACTGAATGTAACCTTCGCCTCGGAATGAACTGTCAGAATGCCCTCTTAATGTCTCCTTTGACGGCAACGACCTGCGGAAAGAAAAACGTTCCGGTGAATTTCAATGTTGTGAAGGCCATAACTCGGAAATAAAGCATTTCCGGACACATGTTGTAATGAACTATTTTGATTGTCTACATGTGAGAAATACATACCTGAAATTATGCCCCGTATTTTTTAAACACTCTGTATATTATAGAGAGAGAGAGAGAGCAAATTTCAACATAACTTACCAATCCTGATTAAAATAATAATAATTCGTCAACATTAACTTGATTACGAGGAAATTTGAAAAGAGGGATTCTTAAACATAGTACGCAACAGGCAGGACTGTTCAAATAAAAAAGTAAAATTTCCCAACAATTAAAAATAACAGCAAAGGGCGATGTAAATCGTAATTTCCGCCAGAAAATCCGTCACCCGTCAAAGCCATTTTTTTCCCGTCCCCTACGTTGAAAATCCGTCAGTTTTGACGGAATTTCCGTCCAGTTGGCAACACTGACAGTGGTTGAAGGGAGCGCTCGTTCTGACAGGGGAGCGATCCCCCGGGCGAGCTCGAGCGAGCGCAGGCCAAACCCGAGCTCGAGGGATTACACACGAAGAGCATTCGGTAAAACCGATCTCAGATATCGTTAAACATCGCTCTCTTGCAGGTCTCTGGTCCAGCTCGCTACTAAACGCGGCCCTACACGAGGTACTTTACAGGTGCACACAAATATGCTGCAGTATCTGTACCGCAGGCCACAATGCAAAACTATTCCTTTCTAAGCGAGGGGGGAGTTATGTACAGTAAAAAGGTAAAGGTATCCCCGTAACATGCCATGAAGGCACTTGGAGGGCATGGAGGTAGAGCCACATGCTTTCCATGACCTCGGCACTAGAATGAGGTGGTGTGGTCGGCACCACGCTCTGACCACCTTTTACCCCGGGGAAAGACCCGGTACTCAATTTTATAGGAGGGTGAGTGAACCTCGGGGCCGTTCTGAAAGTTTGGCAACGAGAAAAAATTTTGTCACCACCTGGGATCGAATCCCGGACTTTCCAGTCCGTAGTCAGCTGCTCTACCAACTGAGCTACATACAGAAATATTAGACTCATAAGTGATATATTTTGAAAGCAGTGTGCCGTAAAAAAGTAGGGACCGCTCATATTTGAAACTCGATACTTAAAAAAAATCATTATAATGTTCAATAAATATAATACGGCATGTTGAGTTCGTGTAATATTAAATGATGAACGTGGTACGTAGACTGTAAAGTATGAGTGTAGTGATCATTGACTAATCACCCTAACATAACTTCGACCTTGTTGAGGCACGACACTGCACAGCCACGCAGAGCTTTCAATTATGTCAGGCTCAACAGTATGCAATATGTTGACTTACTGCAGCCTCCTCATATAAGAGACGCAGTGGAGATGGGGAAGCACCTTCAATTGCCCACGTGCAGGTGTTATACTATGTTTAACATAGGTACAGTACTGATGCACGAGGCTTTCATTTATCGTATAGGCAAGGGTATTATAAGAAATCATTGATTTAGACATCGAAGCCCATGTCACGCCAAATATAAACTGTAAGAAAATCGTTCCTACGTTAGGCAATTATATGAAAATACCCTCCTTTACAGTTTATGCTATTTCCTTATTTTTAATGTTTCTATTGGTGTTGTAAAGTAATTGCATTTGCACGCGTTTTTTATGTTTTACCGTCATTGCATTCATCATTACTAGACTTCGTGGAATTGCCACGAGAATCGTAAGCTTTACTACGCTCGCGGTATAGACTGCATGAGAAAGGGACGTGCAACGGATGGAGTATGTCTCTGATGTAAACACTGAGCAGTATACTGCTGTTACAATAAAACCTGTATCCTGCATTCAAAAAATATAATGAATGATCATTGAAGTAGCAACTGTCTAAGCATGTAAATACACAATTACTTTGTAGTGAGATATATTAACTCTTAAAATTTAATGTAATATACTCGCATCATCTTTGAATATGTGCATTGCATGAAGAGTTACGTACATTTTAAGCGACTGCAAAGTAACCTCCTCCGATGGTCACTTAAACTGTTTTTATTTAGGAAAAATGTACGTTCAACGTCACACGATGTAATAGGTGCATATTTGAAGAACGGGAAGTCACTAGTTTTTAGCACACCAACTCCACACGTCTTGTCGTGACGTGATAGTACATCATTTATAGTACGAAGTTGTGAATAGGCAGAATTTTTAGCAATAATGTTTCTCATCTTACATTTCACTTTTTCTGAAATTAGTGATATTTTGGATAACGATTTGTGATGCTTTATCCCCTTTATTAAGGGCTTTTGAGGTTTGTAGTTCAGACGATTCTAACAGGGTGATCCTTTTGGACACGATTTTAAAATTAGAATCAATGAACAGAATATCTTCCAATAGCTGTTCAGAAGGCAATGATTTTACAGCTGCAACAGCGGAACTGTCTGTGCTATCCAATGCATCAATTACCTCCATTATTTTGCCGTAATGTTCTGTATAATAATTAACAGCATCCAACCACGTTCCCCAACGGGTCAAGACTGGCTGCGGGGGTAAGGGTATTCCTGAGGTAATCGTTTGGAACAGCAACACTCTCACTGTAGTATGTTTGATTGAATTCTTGTCTGCACTGAACAAATGTTAAGCTTTGACTATTCCAACCACAGTAATGCAAAAACAAGTGCTTACATAGGTATACATTAGCTGTAGCTGCTCTATCTATTTGGACCGGTCACATCTCTTAACATGAACTGCTTATACTACGAGACCGGGCGGTCACTCACCTCCTCTATACTACCGTACATCGGCAACCTGATTGCATGCTGCGTGTGGCAATTCAACGAAGTCTAATCATTACCTCAACATTGTCATGCAGTTAGGTACCAGCACTGGTTTAACATTATTTGTTTCTTCCTATACTGTTTACTAACATCTGTAGTTTATTATTGTTTATACCAGAATGTGTTAGGATTGTTCAATATGTATTACATTCTATGTATACAACAATATTGGTGTGATTTATTTACTTGTTTCATGATTAATGTCTGACTTTCTCTGCGGATCACTTTCCCTCATACTAGGCCTATCCTTACCATCTGTGTCAACTGTTCTTACTGGATTACATTATTCCAGTCTAGAAAATAATGCCCTTCCAGGTGTGATACTAAGGATACTTCAGTAAGATGTCGTGAAGTATAATAATCTTCCAATTCTTTGCCTTTCCCTTCATACACACACTTATGACTCATAAGTTCACAATGCTCGAATTTAGGAGTTAATGCCCTCTCAGCCTTAAATCAATTGTCTATTACTATTTAGGACAGGGACTTCTTTACTAATTCTGCAACTTTTTTTTTTTTTTAGAATTTCATACCTGTACCTGTCATTCATAAGTTTACAAGGATCGAACTCGCGAAATAATGTCCTGACAGGATTCTATGGCTCGCTAATACGTGCACAAGGGACATTATATTTACGGGACTACCATTTTTTCCACTTCCTTCATATCCATAACGATATGTTATAAGTTTACTAGGATCGAACTCAAGACAGAATGCCTTCACTGAGTTCAAACAGTGGCCCGTAAGTTTCACAGCAAGAGACTTAAGTCTACATTTCCTGCTTTTGATCTTTTTATAGCAATTTCTTCCTTCCCGTATTAATCACATGTAAGATTACAAGTCTCACTGAGGGGAATAATTTTCTTGGGATCAACCTATATTTCTGTTTTCTCAGTCCACTCTCTGTACTCTGAGCCCCCTATCTAACCTCTAAGTCCACTCTCTCTCCTCTCAGTCCAATCAGTCCAGTTTCTGAACTCTCAGTCCACTCTATGTTCTCTCAGTCCACTCTCTGTACTCTGAGCCCCCTCCCTAACCTCTCAGTCCACTCTCAGTCCAGTCTCTGAACTCTCAGTCCACTGTCTGACCTCTCAGTCAACTCCATGTGCTCTCAGTCCGCTCTCTGTACTCTGAGCCCCCTCTCTACCTCTCAGTCCACTCTCTGTCCTCTCAGTCCATTCTCTGTCCTCTCAGTCCACTCTCTCTCCTCTCAGTCCTATCTGTTTCCTCTCAGTCCACTCTCTGTCATCTCAGTCCACTCTGTCCTCTCAGTCCACTCTCTGTCCTCTCAGTCCACTCTATGTACCCTCAGTGCACTCTCTGTGCTCTCAGTCCACTCTATGTACCCTCAGTCCACTCCCTGTACCCTCAGTCCACTGTGTCCTCTCAGTCCACTCTATGTCCTCTCAGTCCACCCTCTGTTCTATCTGTCCTCTCTCTGAACTCTCGGTCCACTCTATGTCCTCTGAATCCACTCTCTGGCCTCTCAGTCCACTCTCTGAACTCTCAGTCCACTTTAAGTTCTCTCAGTCCACTCTATGTCCTCTGAGACCACTTTCTGTCCTCTCTGTCCACTTTTTGTCCTCTCAGTACATTCTCTGTTCTCTCAGTCCACTCACTATTCTCTCAGTCCACTCTATGTAACATCAGTCTACTCTATGTACCCTCAGTCCACTCTATGTAACATTAGCCCACTCTTTGTGCTCTCAGTCCACTCCCTGTCCTCTCAGTCCACTTCACTAAATTTTTTTTTACTGCTTCGAATTTCAAAATGAAGTTTTCATGTATCTGACATCTGCACTGATCACATGGTATACCTTTTAATAAGAGGACATTTTTGGGTTTCCAACTGCAAACTTTTGAAAAGTCTAAACTGAATTCTGGATTTTCCTCTCGAAAGATAGCAAAAGCCTCTTTCAGAAACAATGCAATGTAATGTTTTTGTAGTGTCATTCTTTTGCCATTTTCCCATACAGCAGTTGAATCTTTCAGGCCTGGGCATGTGTAGACCTATACAATGTCAGGACGAAAGAAAAAAGTTTGCAACCAAACTATAGTCTTTCTGCCTTAACGTGTCTTTTTTTTTTTTTTTTTTTTTTGTAAGACCACTTTCCTTCTTTCTTACAAGTTACAAAGTACCAACATGTTCTGCTAAACTTGTGACCAATGCAAGTCTGTTTCTTGGAGAAGCTGGTAATGTCTTCATAGTTTTAATTACAGCTTAGCTTGCGCCTCTAAGATCCTCGTAGTGAAGCGAGGAGCGATGGCAGGGATGTAAGACTTGCTTTTCATGTCTCGTTCATATTTTTTTCAATGCATTCATTTCTCTTTCACTCATCTCTTCTTTTTTACTCCGCATTAATTACTTCAACATTTTATTTTCTTCTTTCTGGAAATCAGGGTTTTCTACTTCACGGAGTTGTCTCCATTTCTTCATGCGTCTAGCACTACTGGATTTTGTAAGCTTTTCATCCATTCCACAGTATAAATATATACAATCCAATACCCGCTTTTTTCACTTTGTGCTACACGTCGGATGATGATGATGTTCATGGAGATCGTCAGTGGCCGCCATGATGTTTCGAGGTGGAGCGTGTCTCGTATGGAGCGAGATGAAGCGTGAGACCGCGAGAGAGGGAGGAGTGTGCAGTTGCAAGGTAGGTGTGGTGGGGGTAGAGGGGAAGGGTGCAATCCGTGTTCTGCAGTTTATCCTTTCTTTGCTTTCGCAACTGTTCCAAAGTCTTCGTTTTCAAACAGAATTAGAACATAACGAAATTAACCTAATTACCAACCAGACATGCTTCATGTATTACTTTTTAAGAACTTAAATGAGGAATAATTCTCCTCCATGTACTTTCCCAAAATTTGTGTCTGGACTGACCTTTGTGTGGAATGCTCCTATAACGATAGTAACCGCTGTCAACAAATGCAATGAAATACAATCTACAACATAACTTATTATATGAAACATAGACTGTCATATCGGTATAAATCTATATGTTACTTGTAATAATTATAACTGGTGCCTCTAAAACAAATATCCAGATATTTAAATATAGAATAATAATTCGCTTACCTCGCAGTATCGCTCCAAATCCTCCATGTCACCAGAATCAATGCTGTGAATTCACACAGGGCTTGTTCCGTCAGATGTAAGTAAATTGTCTAAGTAATTCATCAGTATAACACTTTAAACATGATACGAAGTTCACAAAACAGAACTGCATTACTAATTTTGTTAACTCACTACACCATGTTTCCTTTTTTTAATCAATCTGATCGCTACATCTAAAACTTTCCTAAGCTAACAAGCACACTAGGACTGAAGTACAAACAGAGTTTCAATCACAACAATAACGAAGTTACTCAAGTTAGCAGTTGGTTTAAATTAAAAGAGATTTGTGTAAAATGTGAAACTGCTAGGTGAAAACTATTGCCAAATATAAACTTGTAACAAATTCGCAAACAACTAGAAAGAAACTCAGTCCACTACGTTACCGCCATCTTGAACTACACATTATTTACAGTAAATGCTTCAAGAAGGCTGTGCCAGGTTCCACTGGTTCTAACAGAAAACCTGTTCTCGTGGAAACAGTGTTCTGAAATAAAACCAATAAAAACTGAAATTAAAAGAATTATTGCCATATTCTTCCAACAGATGTACCACAAAAATGTATTTCCTAGAATTACGGGGTTTTAACATGGAGATAACTACTAAACCATTACTCCACAATGTTTATTCCTGTTATATTTCTTGTTCAATGTTCACAGCGCATTGAGACTACAGTGTTTTCCAGTTCTCTTCTTCATCATCATCATAATAATAATAATACTGAACACCACTTTCATCCTTAGTTGCAAAACACTTTACCAAGCAATCCCATATACAACTGCAGATGTGGCTCCACAACTCTTTATAACGGAGAAACAAATGCTTGCTCACAGCTTGAAATCTGTGCCAGTAATGAGAGGTCGATGTTGAATGAAAACTATGGACATTGGCAAGAGGGAGGGTGACAGATATGTTGGGAAATCATAATACTGTAATGATGCTCACTGAAACAAGAATATACGTGTGACCAATGAAATGTTACAAAGCAACACCTGGCTGCTATAATAAATTTACATCTGTATTTTCTGAAGATGGAGCATTATGGCAAAAACAGAGTTAGCTATAAAACATATTGACAATAAGATTTCTCCACTTAAAATCTGCAACCAATGGTTTTCAGTGCCTCAAGAAAAACTTTTAGTTTTCTCCGAGCAGTTCCAACTCAATCCTAGTCTTTATCCAAATTTCATACATAAAATCCATGAGTTTAACACAGCCTCTTCACTTATCATACTTCGGGGAATTTTTATACACCAGAATAAGTCATGTGAAGTAAAGCGTCTGCAAAAAAGAAACTTCTTGGCTGTGATCTAATCGTTCACCTCTACTTGAAAATTGTTCTAGAAATCCACTCATTCTTCCAACATAATTCTAAAGTGCAGTTCTACAATTAACAAATATCTCCTTCGACAATAATCATGCCATAGGTAGTGGCAACGATCCCCAAAACGGATAAAGACAATTGTAACCCTACAAATTATGGTCCAATAAGTCTACTAACTACATAATTCTTAGAATCTAGTTAATTGGAATGTAAAATGTGAGCAGAATTGTGTGGAACAAGTGATAAAGAAAAGCCAGGTTGACAGGAACCAAGATGCCAAGAAAGCCAAAATTCCTCACGTCAAGAAGCAACCTCACAGCTTGGTAGGAATGTTGGTAACTTAGGCTTGACTCACTGTGTACTATGCCTTTCCTTCTGAAAATGTCACAACAGTAAGAAGTCTTTGCCCACAAGTAACATTGTTCTCTCACCATTATCACATGTATTAACATCAGCGTCTCTTTTTGTGCTAACAATTTTGTAATACTTCCATTAACATTTAAAACTGCCACGAATACTGTATTATCAGGATCTTCCAATTAACAACCTCTCTGTCTATATAGAACCTCAGAACTTTCAAAGAACCACTTTCTACTACCACAAAATATAAGGTAATTTCATAGAAGACGGGCACTTGGTTGAATATAGTACGTATTACCAACTTTTTTATTTCAGAGTTAAATGTTGGTGATCTTTTAGTGACTTTTACATGTTAGTTCTAGGTTTTTATACTAGGTGTCGCCGTGATTTTCTTTTAATTTGATTGGTTATAGTTGTCATTTGTTCTAGAATTTTCGTTAATTTTGAATGGATAATGACGTTATCAGTTGTTCTTGGTTGTTTGACGTGAGTGGTGTTATGTTGTGTCTGATGGCTAAAGCTATTGAAAGTTTGTCATTTTATGATTTTCTTTCGATTTGATTGGTTATAGTTGTAATTTATACTAGAATTTTCATTAATTTTGAATGGATAATGATGTTGTCAGTTGTTCCTGGTTGTTTGACGTGAGTGATGTTACATTGTAGATTTGTCTGCATTTGTCGAATGCGCATCATCATGCTTACGAAAAGGCACTTTTCAGTGCCAATGATTTATTTTGTGTGCACAAGGTTGGAACTTTGAAGTAAGAGGGAAAGGAAGGAATCCGTGTTCTGAAATTATTGATTAAATTTTGTGTCGATTTTGGTTTAGTTCTTTCGCTGGTGATTAAGGATTGTGTTGAATGTTGAGGAGAAAACTGTTTTTTCTGTGGTTTAAAGAAATTACTGAATTTTCTGTAGATGTTATGGTGTAATAAGTGTTCGAAGAGAATTTCATTCAGTGTAAAGACGTGGTTTATATATGCACAGTTGACTGTACGACAAAGTGTTGGTTTAGTTCTTTGTTGCTTGCATGGTTTAAGTTTAGATTGCCTTAAAGCCTGTGTCATTTATACTGGAAGTGAAGTGGTTGTCGATGAAGACGTCAATGAGAATTGAATTTTATTTGATAAGTTGATAAATTATTATGTTTTTTTTTTTTTTTTTTTGTGTTTTTGTGATTTTGGGGGATAAAGTGCGGACGAAAACTACCAGAAAAGTACTACCAACTATGGAGTTCGAATGCCACGAAACGCCAAAAAAAAAAAAAAAAAAATCAAAGGCGAAAAATTAAATATATTTTCATTGTTTGGAGGGCTTGCTCTTCTTTAAAAATACGAATATATATTTGATTTTTCATCTTTGATTTTGCGATGTTTGGTGACATTTGGACTTCATAGTTGGCAGAACGTTTTTGGTAGTTTTCGTCAGCCATGTTGGATTTTTGCCCGTCTTCTAGGAAATTACCAAATATAATAACAACACTATCACAATAGAGACTGATGTCATCTCCTCTTTTGGTAAACAATGAAATGTGCACCAGCACCAGAGACCTTACGCTCCATTTTCAATCAGACTATAATATGCCACTATGAATTCGAAGTATGTTTAGGGTTGGAAGTGTATTTGTAGCATAAAATAAATACAGCTTGTCATACGCAATGTTCAAGAAATTTAATTCAGTGGGTTTAACAACAAATCAAGAACAAAATTAACAAAAGTAAATCTTCCCTTGTCATCACAAAATAAAAATGATCACAATTACGTAAGAACTACCGGTACAGAATATAGCAATTTGCACCCAATGTAAATTACAAAATTACAAACAATATCATATATTACAAGAGTTTTCTATATTTAAAATCCAGTAGAGGCTTTTTTTTTACAATTGAGTTATGCCAAATATGAGTTCTATTGAATTATAATGCTCAAAAAAATTAGCGGAACAAGATTTTAAATTAATGCTTTATTTAACAACGAAAACATAGGAAGATCTCCTTGATACAGTATGAAGTTCAAACATTATTTTAATAAAAAATTAGTTTCCGTGATGATTTACAACCAAGTTGTGGTCAACAATAGTCATCTTACTCGATACTGCACAAAACAAAGTGAAAAATCTGTTTCTTTATTCTAACAAACATGAGTCCACACGATCTCTACACGGATTTAGTACCTCGTGTGGCCTCCATAAGCTTGCATTAGTGCTTGGCATCTACGAGACATGATTCTCACAAGCCGCCATTGCAAGGTCTTCGATGGCGCCTCCAGATCCGTCTTTCAAACATATCCCATACGTGTTTGATAGGACTTAAATCTGGAGACCTCACTGGCCAATCTGTTACAGGAATTTCTTGCTCATTTATAAAGTTCATGGAAACTGCAGCAACGTGGGGTCTCGAGTTGTCATGCATCAACACCCATGCCTTCCATTATTGGCAGAACATGTCGTCGCAATGTTCTCTACATAAGCGATTGCATTTAGCCGGCCAGGAACAACGACCAGGGCAGTTTGTGTTTCTAAGCTGATACCGGCCCTGACCATAATTGAGCTCCCACGGAATCTGTCAGTTTCAAGAATGTTATGTTCCCTGAGACTCTCTCCAGAGACGTACTCGTCCATCACAGGAAGTCAGGGAGAACCTTGATTCGTCTGTGAACAGACTTGCCTCCAATGCCGAAGTTACCAATTTACAGAGCAAATCTTAACCTTGCTTGCACGTAGAGGTCTGCGAGCTCTCAAATCAGTTCCCACAATCTACAGTATTCCCGACTGTCCAGTCACTAACCTGAGGTCATTTTGCAGGCCACGAGCAGTTGAGGTACGCCGACGCAGAGCAGAAAGAACTAAAACTCTGTCCTCACTTCCAGTTGTCTTTCGTTTACATCCTTGCCTACGTCTCCTTCCGTATTGCCCTGTCTCCCTGTAACGCATAACAGCTCTACACACAACTGACACAGAGTGACGGATGTCATTGGCAATCTGACGGTAAGTCCACCCCTGCTGAATGAGGGTGACTTCAACTGCCCTGATATTTTATAGTTCTTTTGCAATAACATCTGAATTAGACCACAACAATTACCATAGCCTCCGAAATGTTCTAAAACGGCCATAATCAAAAGGAGAAGATCGAGCGAAATCATACTGGTTTTCAGTATGGATGGATTACTATCCGGTTTCCTTGGACTGCTATGAAGAAGAAAACCAAATTTCGTGTTTCCTGAATAGAAAAGATGTTAACGCAAAAGCTGATATCATTAGAGCACAGCAATTGCCTTATTCCAAGAATTTACAGCAGACAGAATACCTGTTCCGCTAAATTTTGAGCAGTATATATGGCTTTGACTTACAAAAGCCATATTATTTTAATGTACCGAAGTACAAATGATATTTCCATGCAGATATTCTGCGTCATCATACGATGAAAGAGTAATGGAACGGAGAAAAATTCTCTCTGGCGCTGGGATTTAAACCCGGGTTTTCAGCGTAAATCACTTCGTGATTTAAGACGGCGCTTATTCCGTCGGATCCCAGCCAACTAGTCACTCATAACGAGTGCACCTCAGCACATGTGTGGACTTCAGTCCTACGTTCATAGACATCTATGACGTAGTGCAGAGGGCGGCCACTAGAGGGAACCTAAGAGTTGGAACTTAAACTGAGACGATTCTGTCCGACGCCGGGGTGGGTATCCAGTGTGGCTTAGTGGATAAAGCATCAGCACGTAGAGCTGAAAATCCGGGTTCAAATCCAGGAGCCAGAGAGAATTTTTCTCCGTTCCATTACTCTTTCAGTGTTACAAAAGCCAGTAAATTTCATGCGGATTTGCTAAAATCACTGTTACATTCAAAATACCCTATATCTGCCACCAGTAACTTTCAAAATCCTTTAATTTGTGAAAGTGTATACAGGGGATTTTGAATCTATTATAAACCTATTGGAAGATTAACAAACTCCCCTAACTGTACCTTCCATTCACATCTCTTTTATAAATTTCAGATGACAGATGAATATTAGACAGTCGTAATTCTTATTATATGAATTAACAACAGCACCAGTATCCAGTAATCTTACAATATCTACAAGATCATTTTCAAATACTGGAATGTTATAACCAGAGTGCTGCATTGGAGTTAAATCGCTCGCTTGAACTCAGTTGAATGTCGCACCCTCGAGTGAGATACGATCGGTCGTGATACGCTCGTAATAAATAGAAGCACAGTACAAGGTCATCTCACCGACATGTCTTATCTTGTATGGAAGGCGACAGATAAGATACACATATGTTTTGCTCACACGGTAAAAATAAGGCTTTATTTTCTGCATTTAGACAAATGTCTAATGGAACGTATGAAAACAGTAACATGAAGTTATAAATAAAATAGTATGAAAAACTTCGATATACCGTTATTATTGCTAATTAATAATTATTCAATATTTGATTTGCAACATATATAATATGAGAGGTCCATACATAATGTTCCACCTATATACTGCGACAATGTAGAAACGTTTTACAAAATATTATTGATATAGCAGTAGATTAATAACAATATTAGTACAGAGATAACGTCATAGAAAATATAATAAAACGAATAATCATGCTGCACAACTGTTACAGACGAAAAAATTGATACACTAATTATTAGAGATTATTATTTTTACTAGAAAACTTGATACGGTTCTTGCATTATCGTGATTGTGTTCACCATTTATAATAATTACATTCACATCCAATAACATCTATCAGATGTGGCAAAACAAAATCACTCCTGTTTGGAAAAAAAAAAAAAAAAACATTTACCTACAACATTTATATTACATTTTAAAGCAAGTTTTGTAGTTGTACTGTGGAGAGGTTAGTTAAACACTGCAAAGTTTTGAAATGATAAACATCTATGATGTTACTACACAGTTCATCACTGTAACAAGAATGAATGTCTAACGCTCGGCTTATACTGTTCGAGGATTTATCGCTCGTGATAATTTTACCCATCACATGTTCATCGCATTATCTTCTACTTGGCGTTCAAGCGAAAACGTCCGATGCAGATCTGGTTATAATCACAACTTCATCATCTTCTATAGAGCTAGACACCAGCAGCTCTCTCTGTTAGAGATCTGAATCACGCATAACACTTCTCCTCATTGCAAGCAATATTAATTTCTCAGGAAAATTTTTATTTACATTATATAGGTACCATCTGCATCACTTTCATTTAAGAATCTTACAAATTCTACATTAACACTTCCCACTAGTGTAGTGGTAGGAAAATGTTTTCTGGAACTGTTCCAAGCCTTCTGGTTCCAAAGAATAAACCCAAAATGACAGCAAGCATCTGGCAAAAGATAATAATCATCGAACTAGTTGAAACAGAGCTTCCGGGCTAAGATGCCATGGTCTACTGGTGCTGACGTTACCAGATGTTTCGTCTACTTCTACGGCAGACATCTTCAGTGGTTAGGTATCCTCGGTCGAAGTCTTCTGCTCGGGATACCTGTAGCAACTGATGACCTGACTGGTTGCTACAGGTATCCCGAGCAGAAGACTTCGACCGAGGATACCTAACCACTGAAGATGTCTGCCGTAGAAGTAGACGAAACGTCTGGTAACGTCAGCACCAGTAGACCACGGCATCTTAGCCCGGAAGTTCTGTTTCAACTAGACACCGGCCGTGAAAGCCTGCATGCTAAGATTAATCACCGAACTGTTATGTTGTTCCGGAATTAGTTGTTCAAAAAATCCCACACCACAATGCAACTCGAGCCATGACAGCTTTCTAGTCAAGTAAATGTGCAGTAATTTATAAAAAAAAAACTGCAGTACATAAAATTTATTACTGCATGACTTCTTCTCTTAAATAAATGATATAAATACTACGCAATGCCAATCTCTATTAAACTTTAATTTTATTCGTAACAAACACTAAGGTTAGTTGGGCTACAATTTTTTTATATTATTATATTATACAAAATTTATAACAAAATACAATAACGTACATTTCTGTCCTTGGGACTGGTTCTTTGTCAGTTGTTTTGTGAAGAATCAGCAGCAGACTTGAATTCCTTCCCTTTTTCCCGCAGTGATGTGTCAGTAGCATGAAAGTGGAAGTATAGGAGATTCAAAAATAATAAATATAGTTTTAAAATTTTTTCTCATTGGATATACAACTTAACAATGGCTTGGACTATAACAGATACAACAACCTTACACTCAGATATGCTACCGGTACCGATTCTAGTTGCAATATAAAATGCAAATAATATGAATGAAGTTCTTTATTCGGAATGACAGAAACAAACCTTGCAAATGCACAGAAAGTGCTCTGCCAACATATACAAGTGTGAACAAATGAAATGAAGGGAGAACAGCTATGGTCTGAAGAAGTATCTGGATTGTGGCGACAAAAAAAAAAAGGGAGAGGCTATGTAAAGTACCTACTCATGATCCCATAAGAAACCCTCCATCAGGATGTTTCCAAACTGCTCCTCTCTTCTGAGAGTACTGATGTGTTACATTTTTCCAGGGAACAAGGTGCCGGTGCAGGTGTTACGTGCTGTCTCTTCTCACTTTATAGATCTCTTGGATATGGAACAACAAGTTTTGATGGAGAAATCATTGCAATAAGTGAAAGTCTCAGGAATCTTCTATGCCACATCAATAAATTTAAAAATGCAGTTATATTGTCAGACTCCAAAGCAGCTATTCTATCAATAGTCTCTAAACACACACCTTCATCTTAAACAGCAGAAATAACTAAAATGCTCTCTCAATTAATATCACTCAATAAAAGAATTGTATTCCAATGGATACCATCCCATTGTGGAATCCTGGGAAACGAGAATGCGGATGCTTTAGCAAAGAAGGGCAGCACTGCTACTTACAGACCTGTTACTAAATCTACGTATTACTCTGTGAAGAGATTGATTAAATCTACATACTTAGACTTTAACAAACAAAATTTGATAACACAATCTCAAGGGAAAAAATGGAACTCTCTACATCAAAATCCACAGTTAATTCCCGATTTACCACGCAAATCGTCTGTAGATGCATTTAGATTGGCAACAGGCCATGATTGTTTGGCCAAACACCTGCATAGAATTGGAATATATCAGTCCCCTAACTGCCCATTGTGCAACTCAAACCAAGAAATGGATTCGGAACACCTCAAAATCTGTGCTTCAGTGGCTGGCCATGATAATATCTTTGAAAAATATTGGAGTGCAAGAGGTAAAATGACTTTATTGTCAAACGCCTGGCATTAGAAAACAACAACATTTTTCCATCTCCCTGTCCACTGCTACAAACACTGGAAAATCATCTTAATTGTTACATAATTAAAGATTAGCATTTAAGAGGCCTACAATGTCTAGGTTACCATTTCTTAGTGCAACTGACAATGGGCAATCTCCATTCTTGTTACATGCATTAGCATCAATGCCTTTCTCTATTAGGACTCTCACAATATCCCAATTACCGCTGTTCACAGCAACACATATGAGACACTCGCCATTCTCGTTGCACACATTTATATCAGCGCCTTTATTCATTAGGATTAGCATAATATCAATATAACCTTTTCGTAGAGCAGTGAATATTGGACACTCACCATACATGTTACATGCATTAACATCAGCGCCTTTGTCCACTAGGAGTGTAACAATATCCACATTATCTTCTTGCACAGCAGCCAATAATGGACTGTCACCATCCTTGTTAAATGCATCAATATCAACACCTTTATCCACTAGGAGTCTCACAACATCCGCAACGCCTCGTTCCACAGCTGTGAATATTAGGCTGTCACCATTGTTGTTACATGCATTAGCATCAGCGCCTTTATCCAATAGGAGTCTCACAATACCCACATTGCCTTTTTGCACAGCAAACAATAAAGACCTGTCACCATCCTTGTTAAATGCATCAATATCAACACCTTTATCCATTAGGAGTCTCACAATATCCGCATTGCCTCCTTGCACAGCTGTGAATATTAGGCTGGCACCATTGTTGTTACATGCATTAACATCAGCGCCTTTATCCAATAGGAGTCTCACAATATTGAAAATACGATTTTCCGCAGCAGCGAATATTGGACTGTCACCATTGTTGTTACATGCATTAATATCAGCGCCTTTATCCATTAGAAGTTCACAATATCGACTTTATATTGTTCCGCAGCAGCGAATATTGGACTGTCACCATTCTTGTTACAGTATGAACATTGGCCGATTGTCACCATTCGCAGCAGCGAATATTGACTTCACAATGCATGTATTAACATCAGTGCCTTTATCCAATAGAAGTCTCACAATATCGACTTTATATTGTTCCGCAGCAGCGAATATTGGACTGTCACCATTCTTGTTACATGTATTAACATCAGCGCCTTTATCGATTAGGAGTCTCACAATATCGACATTACCTTGTTCTGCAGCAGCGAATATTGGACTGTCACCATTCTTGTTACATGTATTAACATCAGCGCCTTTATCGATTAGGAGTCTCACAATATCGACATTACCTTGTTTCGCAGCAGCGAATATTGGACTGTCACCATTCTTGTTACATGTATTAACATCAGCGCCTTTATCGATTAGGAGTCTCACAATATCGACATTACCTTGTTCTGCAGCAGCGAATATTGGCCTGTCACCATTGTTGTTACATGTATTAACATCAGCGCCTTTATCGATTAGGAGTCTCACAATATCGACATTACCTTGTTCTGCAGCAGCGAATATTGGACTGTCACCATTGTTGTTACATGTATTAACATTAGCGCCTTTATCGATTAGGAGTCTCACAATATCGACATTACCTTGTTTGCAGCAGCGAATATTGGACTGTCACCATTCTTGTTACATGTATTAACATCAGCGCCTTTATCGATTAGGAGTCTCACAATATCGACATTACCTTGTTCTGCAGCAGCGAATATTGGACTGTCACCATTGTTGTTGCATGTATTAACATCAGCGCCTTTATCGATTAGGAGTCTCACAATATCGACATTACCTTGTTCTGCAGCAGCGAATATTGGACTGTCACCATTGTTGTTGCATGTATTAACATCAGCGCCTTTATCGATTAGGAGTTTCACAATATCGACATTACCTTGTTCTGCAGCACCGAATACTGGACTGTCACCATTCTTTTTACATGCATTAACATCAGCGCCTTTATCGATTAGGAGTCTCACAATATCGACATTACTTTGTTTCGCAGCAGCGAATATTGGACTGTCACCATTGTTGTTACATGTATTAACATCAGCGCCTTTATCGATTAGGAGTCTCACAATATCGACATTACCTTGTTTCACAGCAGCGAATATTGGACTGTCACCATTGTTGTTACATGTATTAACATCAGCGCCTTTATCGATTAGGAGTCTCACAATATCGACATTACTTTGTTTCGCAGCAGCGAATATTGGCCTGTCACCATTGTTGTTGCATGTATTAACATCAGCACCTTTGTCCAATAGGAGTCTCACAATATCCACTTTACCTCTCAGAGCAGCGTGTATTAGACTTTTACCACCTTCGTTATATACATCAACGCCTTTATCCATTATCAGTTTCAAAATGTCCACATAACCATATTGCACAGCAGCAAGTATCAGACTCTCACCAAACTCGTCACATACATTAACATCAGCGCCTTTATTGATTAGGAGTTCCGCAATATCCGTATCATCTAGTAGCATAGCACCGAATATTGGACTATTACCATACCTGTCACATGCATTAACATCAGCGCCTTTATCGATTAGGAGTTTCACAACATCCGCATTACCTCCACTTACAGCAGCAGATATTGTACTGTCACCACACTTGCTACATGCATTAACATCAGCACCTTGATGCAATAGGAATTTTACAATACCGGTATGCACATTACGTTGTTTCACAGCAGTGGACAAAGGACTGTGACCATACACCTTACATGCATTGACACTGGCGCCTCTTTCGACTAAGAACTGCACAACATTCATATGGCAACCACAAATTGCATAGTTTAAAGGAGTTTGCCTCCACGCATCGATTGTCTTAACATCTGCACCTTTGTCAACTAAAAACTTCACCGTTTCTAGATGACCTTTGATAGCGGCCCATGACAAAGACGTTCTGTAATCAGAGTCTTTAGTTTCTAAACGTACTTTTGTAGTAGTAAATGCCGAAGTCATCTCACTATCTGGAAAATGTTCGTGAACAGCCCACACTGAAGGTATTTTTTTTAGAAATCCTTGATATTCCTGAGTCTCGAGCAAAAATTTCACTAGCTTTGTTTGTCCCGCAGAAGACGCTATATGCAACATAGTGGCAGTATCCGTCTTCTTATACAGTGGTGCATGAAAGACCGCCTCAATGGGATGATTCACACATAAGCCACATTTAAACATCAACTTTGCGATATTCACATATCCATGTGATGAAACAATTTTCAAAAGTCTGCACAAGAGCTCTTCACCCTCCTCACCTCTGATAAATTCCATAGTGAATATCATGTCACTACCTTCAGCACCGCTGCCCAGCAGCATGTCAGCAGCTGACCACGCTTGTATCTTGTCAGCAAGTGTCAGGGGTCGCCAGTGAAACACTCCATCTTCAACATTACAATCGCAATGATTCTGCAGTAATAGTTCAATGATTTCACACATAGTTTTATTAGGTGAAAAGTTACTCCTTTCAGTATGATTGATAACTGCCAAGTGCAATGGTGTTCTCCCACCCTCATCCTTTCCATTCACATCACATTCAGGGGATGACAGCAATTTGAGAACATAATCTTTGTCTTCATTTAGGATGGCAGTATGCAATTCAAATCCTTCTGCCAGAATCCTATCAAAAAACTCTCTCACGATTACGAACTCTTCTCTCAATAATATCTCTTTTATATATTCTCCTTCGTGTTCGACATTTTTTGTGAACCACTTCCCGGCAAAGAACTCTAGAAATGTTCTGTGTATGAACATTGCTTTGGAATTTACAATTTGAGCAACAATTCCGCTCTTCTCATTTCCATTTCGAAATTGGTCCTGGAAACCTTCAACTCGTCTCATAATATCCTTAGAGGACTGTAGTCTGTTGAAGTCTTCAGTCGTCAGCAAGGAATGCACGGCACAGGCCATGTGGTCGTTCACATACTCTTTCCTCAGGAGCTGTTGTGACCAATGCTGCACCAGATTTGTTACATCTACTCGGCCCTTTTCACAAATAAAGATATTCCACTTTCTATCTACAAATCTGTCATATAGTTCCAACAAATCCAGTCTGCGGTCAACGTTCATCTCACCTGACTGACAAAAACGAGAAGCATCACTACGAAATACTTCAGCTAACATTAGAGTCTGCAGAGGAATTTCTGTGAACTGGCCAAGTTTGTCATTCAACGAATTTCCTGTCACTTCCAACACACTGGCAATAAATATATCTAAGTCATATGGACCATCACTCATATCATTCCAAAGTTTAGCAAGGAAATCACGTTGATCTTGTATTGTGAATGGCTGAAGTTCAAATGAAAGATAAGAGAATTCTTCCTCCAGCATGTCCTTCATTAAGGAACGAGAAGTGATCCAAATCTGCTTAAATTTATAGTTGATAATAAGTTGCCTTAACATGTGGAACACCTTCCCAGTATAATCCGGGCAGATCTCATCAAACCCATCTATTAGTATCGCAATATTGCCACCATGATCTAACTCGTGTTTGAACAATGACTTAGCGAAGTCACTCATGAACGTGCCTGCTCGTAACAGAAATTGAACTGCAGAATCTCCACAAGTTCTCAGGTAATCAGTGTGCTCAATCAGAAATACAGTGACCACCCAACATGCAGGTTCACGTCGCTTGAATTCCTGAGCTAAGGTCAAAATTTCTGTTGATTTTCCCATTCCAGGGTGAGCCACAAGCAAGTTGAGCTTGTCAGACAGCAGCATGACTTCCTGCAAGCTCCTGATCGAGGTCACATCCATTAAGTGAGACTTAATATAGGACACACCGCCTTTGGACTGTTTCCAAATAAAGCCAGTCTGCTCTTTATGAAGCCAATGGACACGTTCAAATACGCTTTTGGCTTTCTCGAAATCCTCTTTTCCTTGAATTACAAAACAGCGACACACAACTTCTTCAGAATGTTTTGTTTCATCAAATATCTCTACTTTTCTATGCTTGACAATTTTCCTCAGAGCCTGCAGTGAAACTCCACTTACAACTAAGCAGTCCCGTTCATCACAAAAGACTGTCTCACTCACATGTAGCCTAGTAACAAACTTACGAGGTATGTAGAGTTCACTTTGTTGAGTGAATTTATCTCCAATGCTTTCGGCAATTCCAGAGACCAACTGAGTTACAATTTCAGCGTTCGCTACTTCGTTGAATACGGTGTTGTCAACTAATTTGTTAAGTTTGATGGACTCACCTTGGACATTAATTTTGCAATCTAATACTTGTCTCTTTGATTCCTCATTCAGTTGCCCAAAATGAAACTCGTCTTTGTGACTGAGAGATTCCAATTCCCTCCCATTCTCACAGTCGTCAATCACAACAAGGGTCTTTCCTGAACCTAAATTGTGGACGACCTTTTCTATTGTCCCAGCCCAACCATCGATTACAAGCATATCACATCCAGGCCAGCGACCCCACAACGCCAACACTTCACTCATTCTATCCTCCAACACGTTGGCATCTACCAGAATCTTCTTGTCAACGCTTTGGTGAACTTTGAGACAAGTGAGAGCGTTAGAATTGTGAACTCTCAGAAGTCCTCCGCCTTCCGGTAACTGCTGTCTAAATAAATTCAACTCTCTTTCATCAAACTGCAGATTAAATTTTGCGAGCTGATCTATTTTTGCCTTATTTAAGTCATCGACACTGCACTTCACTATATTCGTCCAAAACTGAACATTTTCCGTGAGGTAAGAACCAGGGCCTTCCATCCAGCTCGTTATATCAGACAGAAATGTCTGGAACTGAGAATCCGTCCCCAATGCCCTAAGAAGTTCATTTCTGATTAAAGAATCAAAAGCCTTTTCACTTGCTTGTTCTGTATATAACCTGAACTGATGGAGGAACTGGTTGAAGTCAGGCTCGTTGCTTAACTCGGGAAAGTCATTTTCAGAAAATCGTAAGCATTTTCCTCCTGTCATGAGAACATTCTGGACATCAGTATCAACAGCTTCACCTACAGCCATGGGAGCATTTGTGTAAACAACAAACTGCACATCGCTGAATGGAACCCAAATTTGTAGGTCCGTTTTCTGTCCCCAATCCTTCTTGAGATCGCAGTAAGAACTGTAGTGCTCCTTCATTGCGAAGATTCTGCGTACTGAGTAGAATCTCTTTCTTTCCGAGACTTGTGCCCCTAGTTTATGTTTCAACTGTACAAAAACTGCTTTACCATCAATGCTGAATACCAAATCATCGAATTTTCCAGCTGCATTCATGTTGGAAGCAATATGAAAGCTCTTTTTCTCATTGATCAGTCTAAGGAAGAGAAGTCCAGCCATTTTGACTTCATACTTATACCCTTCATTCCTGCAGGATCCAACTGTCTTCTCGTAACCCTGCAAATAAACAAAACATAAGCAGTATCTGAGTGAGATGCCTTAGACACATTGCTATTACGTGTATAATCTGTTACATGAAGTCATACATCTAATGCGGCTAATAAATTTTATATACCCATCTAATATATAATTATTTTACAATTCCTTGCAGTGTAATATTGTGTTAAATATTGAAGAGGTTGCTACAATAATGTAAAAATTTCCTGCGTTTCATATTCAGCTGTTCATCAGCTTGGAAGTATGCGAAGTCAAACATTAGTAATGATCATGGTGCACAACAGTGCGAAGTAAAACTCACCGGAATTTCTGGACAAGAGGCAGCGTCTAAATGCAATGGACCAGTCCAGGCTCCAGGAACTCCTAAGTGTTCGTTATAAGCTACTGTATTCATTAGAAGAATATGTAAGATAAGATCTGAAGACCTTCTTGAAAGGTATACATCGTCTCTAGAAATGTCAGATTTCTTAAAAATTTTGGTAAATATTGTTTTTGCCTCCTCTGAAAGTTAATTTCTTCTTACTTACTCTTATTTAGTTACTTATGGCTTTTAAGGAACTCGGAGGTTCATTGCCGCCCTCACATAAGCCCGCCATTGGTCCCTATCCTGAGCAAGATTAATCCAGTCTCTATCATCATATCCCACCTCCCTCAAATCCATTTTAATATTATCTTCCCTTCTACGTCTCGGCCTCCCCATAGGTCTTTTTCCCTCCGGCCTCGCCCATACCTGCTACATGCCCTGCCCATTTCAAACGTCTGGATTTTATTTTCCTAATTATGCTTCTTCTAGTTTTAAAAATATATAACTCGTACCCATTATCTCAATAATTTCATAATTTTTTGGCACCAGCTAAAAGCCGGGGTTTTCCCTTTTTTGCTTCTTGACTGAAGGAGATCTCGGGAACTCATCTATAGATAAGCAAAACAAATTACTGCCTGTACTAAGCTTTCCTCCTCCCTAAAAATGAATCTACATAGCATCACTTACATGAATTAATGACCTTCTTAGCCAAAAACGTCTGCCAAGATTAAGAGAATTTAAGGCAGGTGAAGATCAGGCATCGGAATGAAAAGGTATCATCATGTGCCTTACTGTTTTTGTTTGTCTTGTAGTTTAGCTAAACAAGAACATTCCCTCAGTCCCTTTACATCCATTTAACATTCACTCAATGTTCTTTGTTTGATGTTTAAAGAGAGTTGATCATAAATAGGGAATTCCCTTTTTCTCAGTCTGAACCTCTTTGGGTACCATGTTGAGTTAAAATGTACCTGTATTACGGTCTTATCAAAGAAGGAATATGTAAATTATATATATAATAGGATTGGAGAATTTTGTACTCCTTGTCTGCTTTACACCTGCTTATGTCATACCCGTTTTTTTTTAAATATGAATTGAAAAATGACGTCTTACAAATACAGAATACTGTATATTAATTACATCACTTTTATTTTATGTACAGAATACAGTATAATCTCGTAAGAGATCATTTTTGGACTTGAAGAATAATATTTTGAGAGAAGAGTATTTTAAAAATTAACAGATTGTTCTTTCCAGTAGGCTTAACAGACCGGTACATACTGTACATTCACGACATGATAATACAGATATAATTTAGCAATAACACGTATTTGGATATGAACAACAATATTTTGAAAGAGATATACTTTAGAATTAATACACTGTTATTTTAAGTGAGCTTACTTATGTACTCGTACATTCACATAATTTTACGGTAACTTTGTTTGAGACAGCATAAATGAAATACTACGGATATATTATTTATGTAGTTCAACCCCCTTTATGTCGGGTTAAAATAAAATAAAGTATCTAAAATAATGTAAATAAATTATCAAAATAATAGATAAAATAAGTGGACCTCGGGTTCGAACCTGGATTCATCGACATCAAAGCCTTTAAGTTCACCACTACGCTACAGAGAACTGTGCAGTATAGTGCTATGAATGCTTTCATGTTTGGTTTTTAATTCTTAAATATTAAACAAAAATCTGTTTTATGCCATATTACGAGTATATTGCATATTGATGCGATAAGGCACATTCAATTAAGACATCGTCCCTCATTTACGTCGTTTTAATTTAATGTTATTTTATTTAATATTTCAGTAGCAATATGGCCGCAATTACAATGAAGGAAGAGTTAAAACAAAAGATGCGCGTCATTGCACTGTTTCGTGATTCGATCACGTCCAACTGCATGCTTGAACGTATTTCCTTCTAATTTTTATTGTTTTCAATAATTAAACGTCCATCTGTTCAATTTTAATGTAGCCTGTGTTCTTCTCCTAGTTATGAAGGTTAGATGTGCAAACTTTGACATATGTCGGTCAAAGCGTGTAGATTTGTATATAGTACACACATACATACATACATACATACATACATATTGTGAATTTTATTAGTAACAACAATGTAATTTATTCGCCACAGCAATAATTCCTTTCTACAATTCACCTTAAACGCTCTCGTCAACAATTGGATCTTCACTCAACACAGTATTCGTTATAGCACTCCACCGACGACAATGACAATTTACTTGGACTATTACGCACAACAATGAACTGTTAATCTTAGCTAATATTTACAAAGCACTATTTACAAATCAGAACTATCAGTTCTCAGTTCACAGTTCTTCTATCTCAGTCACTCGAGTTCACAGTATCTCGAACCACAGACCTTCAGAGACAGTTCACTGTACTCGAACTCGGGTCCCTCCAACTGCGGTCCACTGCACTCGAACTCAGGTCCCTCCAACTGCGGTCCACTGCACTCGAACTCAGGCCTTCGGATGCTGACGCAGATGCGGACGCACACTCGAGTCGAACTCCGGTATACAAGACTGGCTTGCTTGCTCTGGCTTTCTCACTGACTGAATAACTGAAAACTCTACTCGAGTTCGCTGGCGCTTCTTCTTTTATAGCAAAATCATAGTTGCGAGAAATTTCTACAGATGTGTAGAGAATTATCTCGATATCTCCACTTCGACGGACTTCTGGAATAGTCGGGAAGGTCGTTCCACATTCACTGCGTTAAGTAGCAGCTGCGCGCGCAGCCTCCCCTCGCGTGTAGGCCCCTTTCCCCTTTCCCCGTGAAGCCCGCGCGCCATCCCAAAGTGCTCCGCGCGATTTTCTCTCTTGCGGGAGCTGGTCGTGAGTTCGAATCTCACGTCGCTGTCACAATATATATAGCGACATAGACTTCTATACATAAGATTTATAACATATGCGCAATATACTTTCTATACCTTACGCCATCTTCAGTGTCTGCTTTGTCCTATTTCACATTATCTGACATTTATTATCCTTCAACAGACAAAAAGTAGAATTTCAATTGGGCAAAAGACTTCGTTGAGGTACCAAATTAAAGCTTAAAAATGTGACTATGTTGTAAACTGAAATTATTACTTTCACTCTATTATAATTATTTTTTCTAAAAAAATATATTTGTACATTATTTTTCTAAAGTGCTTATATAATGTGGCATTTGTTTTAAATGGATGAAGATAAATAAACAATTTTAGTATGTAACATTCTCCATATGTAGAGCATCATTTTGGCGAAAGAAGTTTTACCTTAGTTCAATTTGTAATGGAGTTAGATCAGACCAAAATTTTATTAATTTTTTTTTCTCAAAAAAAAAAAAATTCTTTGGGCCTTCAAATTCGATTTTGAAGTGTCAATTACATAAATTGCTTAGTTTACTTCCAAGAACCCTGGCACCAAATTTTGAAAGGCATAGAATAAAAATGTGGATTTCTATCCTAAGAATCGATGTATACCTAATGTGAAACAGACTTCAGCTGAAAATGATGACAGCTTTTATCACACGTCAGGCGCTCCGTTTGAAGGAAACCTGGATTATACATTTCATGAACAGTTGCTCTTGTGAGTCTCTGGTTCGTAAAACATCCCGGTCCAGTATCAGAAGATGTTCACCAAGGCCAAATTAATAGGAGTTACTTACGGTTTTTAGAGAACCCGCAGGTTCATTGCCGCCATCACATAAGCCCGCCATCGGTCCCTATCCTCAGCAAGATTAATCCAGTCTCTACCATCATACCCCACCTCCCTCAAACCCATTTTAATATTATTCTCCCATTTACATCTCGACCTCCAAAGGTCTTTTTCCTTATTTTGGGGTTTCGTAACAAAGAATTTTTTTTTACGGTGATGGGTTGTTAGCCCTTCGCCCAACCCCCAAGCTGGAGGGCCAATTAATACGACTGCATTCCTTAATTGAGGATACTGGGTTAATGAGCTGGTATGCATAAATAACTGAGGTGAGCAAAGCGAGTCGCGGGCTGCGGTGACTGAGACAAAATAATAGCAATGGTGGTACAGTAGTGTGCAAATTAATGCGAACATGACAATTTTTAGTATTTTCTTTGATTGTTGATCTATCTGCTACACATTCCTGCTTAACCGAATTATGTAACATAGCAGAATTGTTGAAGGTTTGGAGTTTATATTTCTTGCAATGTGTTAATTACTTCTTCTCCGAAAGCATCATCATCAACAGCATGGCTTAGGCCTTTGGCCTGTTCCGGCTAAGTATTGTACTTAGGTGAAATATTATACTAATATATTATAATTGCATTGAGTCTTTATAAAATATTAAAATTTACAGTTTAAAATACTAAAATATTATTCACTGTTAATTAAAATTGATCTCTCCATCGTTTACACCATAAATGGGCACAATTTTCGGTTACGTGAGGCACTCGATTTGAAATAGTTTGTTTACTAGGAGAGGAGACTGCAGAGTAGGATGGGAAATATAAACTGCTGTGACCTGCGTCACCTTATCGTAATCGCTAAGGCGGTCAGTGGCGAATTATTAGGAAAGCGCTTGGTTAACGTGAGAGACTCGAAAACTTTTATTCAATTTGGCAAATTAATTCGGCAGCTTTAATCATAAACCTCTTTACTGTTTCTCCATCATTGAATTGATTTAAATCACAGGCGAGAAATTACGTAACTAGCCAATAATATTCCATCACGTTGTCTACGTTTATTTTCTTGAATATTCTGGCGTTTATCAAGGTTACTTAATAGATTTTCACTTTCTCGACCTAAAATAATTTTAAAAAATCATATTTCCTTTTCTACGCACATTTGATACTTTTTTTTATAAATTTCTTTTGGAAATAATACGTACAAACAACATTTAATTCCTCGTACCTTTTAATGCAGCGTGTTTAAGGTATAATGTCGTATTTAGTATACCATCAAATGTTAAGATCATGAATTTTCTTCGGAATAGTACGAAAAATAACATTTAATTTGTCTTAGCTTCTAATTCAGCATGTTCTTTATGACATAAGGAGTAATGTCGTTGTATATTAAATTTATTAATGCCTAATAGGATTTTCGAGCATAACATACATCGCATGTTCTCCCCTTCTAAACAGCAAACAAACTCTTCCTCCCATTTCTCATGAAATAATCGTTTTCCAACGCGTACACACTGCTTTGATAATGCCATTATGCCACCACGGATATTGCTTATGAAACTGATATAGAACCTGCCCACGCCTAGGAGCTGCGTGAGGGAGGAACGGGGACTGTGAAGGTGATGTCACTCAGAGCGATAAGCTCTGTGAAGGTCAGTGAGGCATTATTTCTCAAATGAGGCACGATGCCCATCCATGGTTTACATGCACGTCCTTGGTCTCTTCTGTCCTTGGGGCAATAATTCAATAAAACTCTTGGGAATCGATCTTGATTCATTCTCTCCACATGTTCCAACCATTTTATCTGACAGTTTTTTATTCTGGAAATGATATATTCTATCTGCAATTCTCTTCTTATATCCTCACGTCGTCTTTGATCAATAAGCCGATATCCCGCCACCGCTCTTAAAAAACGCATCTTGGCTGCATCCAGTCTCTTTTTTAGTTGTTGAGTCAACGTCCAACATTCAGATCCGTACAGAAGCGTTGGGATCGCCATTATGTCATGGAACTTTAAGATAGTCTCTTTTCTAACCCTTCCAATCAGGGTTCTTCTTAGAGTTCCACATATATGTTGGAATCTTTGTAACTTATCATTGATATCTCGTCCTGTATTACATCCCACGTTGAAACCTAGATATTTAAAATACATTGCTTGTTCTACTATCATGCCATTAACTACTATTTTACTTCTAAAAGGATATTTTTCTTTAAAACCTGTTACCTTTGTTTTCTTCTCCGAAATTTTCACATTATATTCACCAGCAACTATGTTTAACTTATATATTGCTCTTTGTAGACCATCTTCCGAGGTCCCCAAAAGCTACAACATTGCTAGCATTAATAGAGCGCAAAGCCAAAATGCTGCAACATGTGGTGTCGACTTAGCTACAGTTAATTCCATGGAGAGACTGGATCAAAAGGAATATTTTACCGCAAGATGACCGTTTAATTATAAGGAAAAGTAAAATAAATCTCACACTATCTGCTGTGAACTTAACCCGCGAGTTAATATCTACGACTGAGATAGACATTGACAGTGCGTCGTACACTTACGGAAGTTGGGTGAAAAGCAACTTCTAACACCTGATATGTCCAAAACTGCTTAATATGGGCAAAATTATATAGGCCTACAAGTTGGACAGTGAATAACTGGAAGAAAGAACTTTTTCTGGTGGATTTCATTTCGAGATTGAAGGCCAATGTGTTACTTACGTTCAAAAGGATCCGAAAAGGTTTCATTAGCTCATCTCCAACAAGCACCGGAACACTCCGCAAAAGTAATGCTCCGGTGGTTTTCACACACGAAGATGAACTCATATCAAGGGAAAGCCAACCATTCACATATTGGGAATTAGTCTACCAGCTGCACACAGCGATGTCACACAGCTCAGAATAACATCCAGGTACTCATGTGGCCAATATCAACCCGATTGAGCAGTTGCAGAGCCTTCTTTAGTTACAAGCAGGGGCAAGGGTAGGTTGGCAACGCAGAGTGGAGGCGGGAGATTTTAGAGTGATATTGTGTTTGCTCATTGCTTTCGTTATACGTAACGCGTATTTTTTCAATATTACTTCATGCACAAAGGTAAGATCAAGATTCAGATAGTGATGTAAATTATTACGGGTTCGAAAATAGTGTTTTATTGCAATCAATTGGCTATACGGCGTAAGTAGGCTACTTACATACAAAGGATGCCACTTAAAATAATTACAAAAAAACATGTTTATTGATAGTACGAAGGTAAATAAATAAATAAAAAAGATATTCCTTGCACCGAAAATAATAAAATCAATAATGCAATAAAGACGTAAGTTCCTACGCAGTATTCTTAAGTTCCATTCAGTTAACAAATTTGTGACTAGCAAATTGTCAATGTTTTGCGACTTAATGGTGTTTCATCTGTGAAAGGTTTAGGATATATTTTAATATTATCTTCTGCGATTATCTATCGTGTTTTTCCTACAAATATTTCAGATGCCTAGAAAGTGCTGTGTGCCTATGTGTCGTAGCAACTACACTTATAATTAAAAAAAATAAAAACATACTTGTTTTTTTATTGATGGTACAAGGGAAAATAAATAAATACTTAAAGAAATGTTACTTGTACCAAAAATAAATAAAATAATGACGTACTTTCGCAATACCCTATTCCAATCAATTAACCATTATGTGGCTAGTAAATTGACAATGTTTTGCTGCTTAATGTTGTTTCACCTCTGACATGAAAGGTGTAGGATATCATATGCATTTTAATTTCATGTGATTATGTCGTGCTTTTCTATAAATATTTCAGATGTCCAGGAAGTCAGTTTTAGTTTGAACCTGGCCAGTCACCATAACAATACTGTTATCCTAAATTATTTGTTATAAACTTTTTAAAATATAATTTTAAATAAATATAACTACAGGGTGAATGTAGAGTATCCAACGCCCACTGAACGAATATTTCACTTTTATCACTGCCAATGTTGCGCTATAATCGTATATGCAAGGTAGACTATAACAAAAACCTAAACTAACCAAACCTAACCTGTCAAAGAAGCAACAAGTTATACTAAATATGTGTAAAATTGGCCTATGTCTCTATAGTGGGCGGGACATAAGTAACAGTGACCAAACCAACAAAGTGATTATATGCATGTACAAATTATAGATAGTTCTGACGTATAGCAGGCATTCCGAATCTTCAACAAAACTGCAACATTTATGGGATCACAAAACAGCTGTTTACAATGACTTTGAAAACCAACGGCGTAATTTTATTGATATAGCAGGCGAGACCCAACAATTTGACTAGAATTCTGATACACACAAATCACAAATAAGAATATAAAAATGTGGTTATACAATATTTAATAGAATAGTCAATTACTTTGTCATCCATAACCGTAAAAATTCCCATGACTGCAACCATTTTATTTTCATTTATTGTCTTGTTTTTTATCACCAACACTCATTTAGTTTATAATACATCAACAATTAACGTTTGGTACGACCGCAAACATAATTCTATCGACACACACTTATATTGTAACATTAATTTACATTGAAAATCGGCATTAGCACAAACACGTGTACTGTACGGTCAGCCTCCGGGTGACAGATAATTACAGTGTTGCCGACGTATGGCCCCGGCTTGTAACTAAAGAAGGCTTTGGCAGTTGTGATCAATTTGCAAAATTAAAAGTGCTCTACAAAATAAAAAATAAAACGATTTGTTCAGGTTTCAAATTTGGTTTTGCGATTAAGAAATTAAGTTTGTGGAAATTTAAAGAAATTCATGCCACATCGCGTTAATGACGTAATTACAAACAAAGGGAAGCGTCACAAGGCTCTGAGGTTCGTTGAACATTCCATATATCACCCTGCCCTTGTACCGAATCTGCCTTGCATGCTACTGCAGCAGTAGACGTGGCATTAGTAATAGTAATGGTAGCAACAGTGAGGGAAGTGAGACGGTATGGAATACTGCTACTGGTTTCTATTATCAGAAGATATATCGTTGGTGAAAAATGACATACCGTCATGAAAAAATGTGATCCGTAAAAATTTGATTATACATTTCTTCACAACAAAGAGTAGGGTACTATTTGCTTGCTTCGTAAATCTAACCACAGCCTTCAGGAACTGTATTCAACGTGTATTTAGACACGTTTATTTGATAAGTCAATCCCTGAATGCTTACGAATGGCTGTGGTCTGTAGCTTGTGGTGGCCATTGTTGCCAATTTAGTAACTCTGTCATTTTTGTTGCTGTTGCACTTTTTATTTATAATTAAGTAAGGCGCTTTGAAGCTTTAACATTATTTTAAGTTATAAGTCTCAATGCACATTGTAAAATAATCTAGTATGTAATTAAAATAAATAGAAATTATTTTATTAAGAAATTTAATGCGTTGCTTAAGCTTCAAAGATTCACGTTACTGATTGTAACAAAACAATTCAATGTATACATCATGTATGTGTATGGTATGAGGAACGGGTAAGCCTTTTTTAAATCGAGGTATGCCAGGGGAAAATCTTGGGGTAGCATACTGCCTCTGGTTCTTCCCATTTCCCTCACTGGGTGGCAAGTACTGATTGGTAGACGCTTACGTGTAAATTATAAATCTGATCGTGCTTACAATGCAGAGGCACACAGTAACTAAGTGTAAGGTTATACTGGATCCTTAAGGACTCAGACATAAGTTTTAGGTACAACGTTTTTTCTTTATTTTCTATTAAACATTTGGCTACAAAAAATTAAATTAGCACATTGTTCCCATATAAAAATTATCATGTTAAATTAAAATTGATTCCATGAACACCATACAAAATATCTGCCACATAACGTGTAGTAATAACTGATTTAAATACCCCTCTGTTGTAAACAACCGTGCTGGACCTGCGGTTGCTAAAAGCTTTTAACTATAGATAAGAGGTTAGGTTAGCTTACAGGAAGTTGTGATGGGCGCTAAAGAGAGGAAGTGTTCACAACAGAACACAAAATGAATAAATGAGAACAAGGGAGAGGACGAGATCCATCATTGCACCCTCTAAACTATACATGGGCACAATTTTCGGTTACGTGAGGCACTCGATTTGAAATAGCTTGTTTACTAGGAGAGGAGACTGCAGAGTAGGATGGGAAATATAAACTGCTGTGACCTGCGTCACCTTATCGTAATCGCTAAGGCGGTCAGTGGCGAATTATTAGGAAAGCGCTTGGTTAACGTGAGAGACTCGAAAACTTTTATTCAATTTGGCAAATTAATTTGGCAGCTTTAATCATAAACCTCTTTACTGTTTCTCCATCATTGAATTGATTTAAATCACAGGCGAGAAATTGCGTAACTAGCCAATAATATTCCATCAAGTTGTCTACGTTTATTTTCTTGAATATTCTGGCGTTTCTCAAGATTACTTAATAGATTTGCACGTTCTCGACCTAAATTAATTTCAGAAAATCATATTTCGTTTTGTATGCACATTTGATATTTTTTTTATAAATTTCTTTTGGAAATAATACGTACAAACAACATTTAATTCCTCGTCCCTTTTAATGAAGCGTGTTTAGGGTATAATGTCTTATTTAGTATATTATGCAAATGTTAAGATCATAAATTTTCTTCGGAATAGTAAGAAAAATAACATTTAATTTGTCTTACCTTCTAATTCAGCATGTTCTTTATGACATAAGGAGTAATGTCGTTGTATATTAAATTTATTAATGCCTAATAGGATTTTCGAGCATAACATACATCGTATGTTCTCCCCTTCTAAACAGCAAAAAATCTCTTCCGCCCATTTCTCATGAAATAATCGTTTTCTAACGCGTACACACTGCTTTGATAATGTCATTATGCCACCACTGATATTGCTTATGAAACTGATATAGAACTGATATAGATTTGCAAGCTTCATTTCATGACTAATTCTGGTGAACTACAAACGTGAAATCTTTGCCAAATACGAATACCAGCATGTCTACCTGCGTTCCCACGAGGCGTCAATTTAACTGTCATGGTTGCTCAGTCGAAACATGACCATGGAGGGGTGGTTATGCGAATGAAATCGTTCGTTTCTTGCAAGGAAGAAAACACAGGAGGAGGAGATGGTGGTTTAGGCAGTGGACACAACAACGCAAAGCTTTAGGAGCTTCTACATTTATTGAAGAACTTAAAAATAATCCTGAGGATACCAAAAATTCGTTAAGAATGAAAAAGGTACAGTTTGAAGATATGTTAGAGCAAGTTTGAACTCCAATAACAAAATGCGACACAAAAATTGTATGAAACAAGCAATAACTGCCAAAATAGAAATAGAATGTCGAATGAAAGAGTTCATTTTCATAAGCCAAGCAACTTTAGGTTTTAGATCTCATCGGTAGACTTTCCAGATCTCTTATTCTCGGAAATTTTCTTCAATTCCTGGCAAAAAGAACTTTCCAAGTTTTTAAGTTTCATTATAATTTCCTTCGATCCAAATGCTGGTATATTTAGAATATCACATACTCCTGTAGCCTCTGCTGCCTTTTCATCACGATCCTGATACGTGCCCAATGTTGGATTGTACAGAACTTGTTTCATTTGGTACAGTTCCAAAAATCGTAAATCTAAAAACAAGCTAACAAAACATCTTACTTCATCAAAGCCGGGCGTCTCACGACTGAAAATCAAACATGTTTCACCCCATCATGACTGAAGCGCGAGCTATTTGAAGTCATGGCCAAGCTTACTACACCGCATTCACACGCGTGGTGGCTTACGAAGGCGTAATAGAGAGCAGCATTTTACGCAATTATTATAATTATTATTAACCTACCATCGAATGTGGAATAATTATAGGCAGGACAAAGGAAACCTCTAATGAGCCAGCTGAAAATACAGACTTCACATAACCTATTCATAAGGGGGAAAGGAATTAGCCATCCTACCCCATTATCTCCTGCCCTAGTTGCCTCGTAGGTGGTGTGTTATGAGGTTCAGACCTGTCTTCGGACAGTAGAATATACAACCACTGGCCATCCTACCCCTTTATCTCCTGCCCTAGTTGCCTCGTAGGTGGTGTGTTGTGAGGTTCAGACCTGTCTTCGGACAGTAGAATATAAAACCACAGGCCATCCTACCCCATTATCTCCTGCCCTAGTTGCCTCGTAGGTGGTATTGTGAGGTTCAGACCTGTCTTGGGACAGTAGAATATACAACCACTGGCCATCCTACCCCTTTATCTCCTGCCCTAGTTGCCTCGTAGGTGGTGTGTTATGAGGTTCAGACCTGTCTTCGGACAGTAGAATATACAACCACTGGCCATCCTACCCCTTTATCTCCTGGCCTAGTTGCCTCGTAGGTGTGTTATGAGGTTCAGACCTGTCTTCAGACAGTAGAATATACAACAACCACTGGCCATCCTACCCCTTTATGTCCTGCCCTAGTTGCCTCGTAGGTGGTGTGTTATGAGGTTCAGACCTGTCTTGGGACAGTAGAATATACAACCACTGGCCATCCTACCCCTTTATCTCCTGCCCTAGTTGCCTCGTAGGTGGTGTGTTATGAGGTTCAGACCTGTCTTCGGACAGTAGAATATACAACCACTGGCCATCCTACCCCTTTATCTCCTGCCCTAGTTGCCTCGTAGGTGGTGTGTTATGAGCAGGGAAAGGATTTATATGTAAATACATATTTACTTATAAAGCTAATATAATTTATATTTTGCATTATCTTTATGTTTCACAATGTGTAGGGTTGAAAAATCCTACTTTTATTTTCCATATTTTTCCATATTTTAGAGTTTAGTACATATTTTCGTTAATTTCCATATATTTTCCATATTTCATATAAAACAGTCCATATTATATTAGGTTTAACAATAAAACAAAACAAAATTCCATTAACTTTTAAAAATACATTTCAACAATAGAGATTTAAACACATGTTCAGTAATCCCTTTAACATCAGAGTTATTTGAAAATTAGCAGTCCCATCAACAATGGGAAAGTAAGTTACAAAACTGTATTAATTTAATTTAAAATTTTTAACAGGCTTCAGTTGTGCAGCTCAACAGTTAAATGCCAGTCAGAGTACACATAGGTTCAGTTTTGTAAATCATACTATAAAGACGGTAAATATGCCAAAAGTACGTCATTCAGTCAATTTAAAATCAAAACTAACAAGTTACATTTCAGAATTTAAAGAAGATGGTTTATCAACTGACAATAAAATATTATTTTGTAATTTGTGTCAGTGTGCAGTATCATCTACACAAAAGTTCCTGGTGCAACAACACATTACAACTAGTAAACATCAGGCCAACAAACAACTAAATTCCAAGCAGAGACAATTGTTTTTAACACAACCAACAACATCGAATGTAAGATCTGAGTTTAACATCGACCTGTGCCGTTCTCTCATCTCTGCTGATATTCCTCTCTACAAACTAAAGAATAAGGTCTTCAGGGAATTCCTTGAAAAATATACTCAACATACAATCCCGGATGAGTCAACACTTAGGAAGACGTATGCTCCATCCATCTACGATGAGACAATACAGAAGATAAGAGATGAAATTAAAGATAGTTCAATTTGGGTTTCCATTGATGAGACTCCCGACAAAGAAGGTAGACTTGTTGGTAATGTAGTTATCGGTTTGTTAAGTGAACAATATTCTGAACGAATTCTTTTACATTGTGATGTTCTAGAAAAGTGCAATAACAAAACTATAGTTAAACTGTTCAACGAAGCTATGGGTATCCTGTGGCCAAAGGGTATTATGTACGATAATGTGTTATTCTTTATTAGCGATGCTGCCCCTTATATGGTCAAAGCTGGACAAGCATTATCTGTTGTATATCCTAAATTGACTCATTTTACTTGTGTGGCGCATGCATTTCATCGTGTGGCAGAAGTGGTCAGAGACAATTTCCTAAAGTAGATTTGTTGATTTCATCAGTGAAAAAGTATTTCTCAAAGCTCCCAGTAGAGTTAACGTGTTGAAAGAAATGTACCCTGAAATTCCATTGCCACCAAAGCCAATTTTAACTAGATGGGGTACATGGCTAGAAGCAGTTGAATATTATGCCGAACATATAGACTCTATTAACAATGTTCTCCTTGCATTGGACTCTGAACATGCAGTCTCAATTGATACTGCGAAAACAGTTACCTGTGACATAAGTGTGAAGAATGACTTAGCTCACATTCAGCATACATTTTCATGCATCATAAAAACGCTCAAAAGTCTCCAAAATAGGCACCTTTCACTATCTGAAAGTTTTGAAATTATAAATAGTACTGTGGAACAACTGAATCGTGGTAGAGGTAAAGTTGCAGATGCAGTAAGAGCTAAGGTGGACACTGTACTTTCAAAAACCCTGGATATGAAGAACTACAAAAGGTTGTTGCTGTGATGAGTGGTGAATCAACAGTGAAGATTAACTTGGACTTATCCCCAGCAGACATTGTGAAATTGAATTATGTACCAGTTACTTCTTGTGACGTCGAACGCTCTTTTAGTCAGTATAAATCTATCCTCAGAGACAATAGAAGAAGATTCACTTTTCAGCACTTGAAAGAAATGTTTGTAACCTATTGTTATGGTAACAGACAATAAAAATTGTGTTTTGTTGAAACTACATTGGAAGATAAGGTACGTCCATTATATTTTTGTTTAGTTTGATTAAAATGTACCAATATTTAACGTACATAGTCATTTTTTTATAATTTTAAGTCCATATTTAATTCCATATTTTGGTAAAAATCCATATTTAATTCCATATTTTGGTAAAAATAACTACATATATATTTACATATTTCATATATTTTTAGTCCATATAAATCCGTTCCCTGGTTATGAGGTTCAGACCTGTCTTCGGACAGTAGAATATACAACCACTGGCCATCCTACCCCTTTATCTCCTGCCCTAGTTGCCTCGTAGGTGGTGTGTTATGAGGTTCAGACCTGTCTTCGGACAGTAGAATATACAACCACTGGCCATCCTACCCCTTTATCTCCTGCCCTAGTTGCCTCGTAGGTGGTGTGTTATGAGGTTCAGACCTGTCTTCGGACAGTAGAATATACAACCACTGGCCATCCTACCCCTTTATCTCCTGCCCTAGTTGCCTCGTAGGTGGTGTTGTGAGATTCAGACCTGTCTTCGGACAGTAGACTATACAACAACCACTGGCCATCCTACCCCTTTATCTCCTGCCCTAGTTGCCTTGTAGGTGGTGTGTTATGAGGTTCAGACCTGTCTTCGGACAGTAGAATATACAACCACTGGCCATCCTACCCCTTTATCTCCTGCCCTAGTTGCCTCGTAGGTGGTGTGTTGTGAGGTTCAGATGTGTCTTAGACATAGAATATACAACCACTGGCCATCCTACCCCTTTATCTCCTGCCCGTAGGTGGTGTGTTGTGAGGTTCAGATTGTCCAGTAGAATATACAACCACTGGCCATCCTACCCCTTTATCTCCTGCCCTAGTTGGTAGGTGGTGTTGTTCAGACCTGTCTTGAGGTTCAGACCTGTCTTCGGACAGTAGAATATACAACCACTGGCCATTCTACCTGTCCCCTTTATCTCCTGCCCTATCTTGCCTCGTAGGTGGTGTGTTATGAGGTTCAGACCTGTCTTCGGACAGTAGAATATACAACCACTGGCCATCCTACCCCTTTATCTCCTGGCCTAGTTGCCTCGTAGGTGGTGTGTTATGAGGTTCAGACCTGTCTTCGGACAGTAGAATATACAACCACTGGCCATCCTACCCCTTTATCTCCTGCCCTAGTTGCCTCGTAGGTGGTGTTATGAGGTTCAGACCTGTCTTCAGACAGTAGAATATACAACAACCACTGGCCATCCTAGTTGCCCCTTTATGTCCTGCCCTAGTTGCCTCGTAGGTGGTGTGTTATGAGGTTCAGACCTGTCTTGGGACAGTAGAATATACAACCACTGGCCATCCTACCCTTTATCTCCTGCCCTAGTTGCCTCGTAGGTGGTGTGTTATGAGGTTCAGACCTGTCTTCGGACAGTAGAATATACAACCACTGGCCATCCTACCCCTTTATCTCCTGCCCTAGTTGCCTCGTAGGTGGTGTGTTGTGAGGTTCAGACCTGTCTTCGGACAGTAGAATATACAACCACTGGCCATCCTACCCCTTTATCTCCTGCCATAGTTGCCTCGTAGGTGGTGTGTTGTGAGGTTCAGACCTGTCTTCGGACAGTAGAATATACAACCACTGGCCATCCTACCCCTTTATCTCCTGCCCTAGTTGCCTCGTAGGTGGTGTGTTGTGAGGTTCAGACCTGCCTTCGGACAGTAGAATATACAACCACTGGCCATCCTACCCCTTTATCTCCTGCCCTAGTGGCCATGCCTCGTAGTTGGTGGTGTGTTATGAGGTTCAGACCTGTCTTCGGACAGTAGAATATACAACCACTGGCCATCCTACCCCTTTATCTCCTGCCCTAGTTGCCTCGTAGGTGGTGTGTTATGAGGTTCAGACCTGTCTTCAGACAGTAGAATATACAACAACCATTGGCCATCCTACCCCTTTATGTCCTGCCCTAGTTGCCTCGTAGGTGGTGTGTTATGAGGTTCAGACCTGTCTTCAGACAGTAGAATATACAACCACTGGCCATCCTACCCCTTTATCTCCTGCCATAGTTGCCTCGTAGGAGGTGTGTTCTGAGGTTGAGACCTGTCTTCGGACAGTAGAATATACAACCACTGGCCATTCTACCCCTTTATCTCCTGCCCTAGTTGCCTCGTAGGTGGTGTGTTATGAGGTTCAGACCTGTCTTCGGACAGTAGAATATACAACCACTGGCCATCCTACCCCTTCATCTCCTGGCCTAGTTGCCTCGTAGGTGTGTTATGAGGTTCAGACCTGTCTTCGGACAGTAGAATATACAACCACTGGCCATCCTACCCCTTTATCTCCTGCCCTAGTTGCCTCGTAGGTGGTGTTATGAGGTTCAGACCTGTCTTCAGACAGTAGAATATACAACAACCACTGGCCATCCTACCCCTTTATGTCCTGCCCTAGTTGCCTCGTAGGTGGTGTGTTATGCGGTTCAGACCTGTCTTGGGACAGTAGAATATACAACCACTGGCCATCCTACCCCTTTATCTCCTGCCCTAGTTGCCTCGTAGGTGGTGTGTTATGAGGTTCAGACCTGTCTTCGGACAGTAGAATATACAACCACTGGCCATCCTACCCCTTTATCTCCTGCCCTAGTTGCCTCGTAGGTGGTGTGTTGTGAGGTTCAGACCTGTCTTCGGACAGTAGAATATACAACAACCACTGGCCATCCTACCCCTTTATCTCCTGCCATAGTTGCCTCGTAGGTGGTGTGTTGTGAGGTTCAGACCTGTCTTCGGACAGTAGAATATACAACCACTGGTCATCCTACCCCTTTATCTCCTGCCCTAGTTGCCTCGTAGGTGGTGTGTTGTGAGGTTCAGACCTGCCTTCGGACAGTAGAATATACAACCACTGGCCATACTACCCCTTTATCTCCTGCCCTAGTTGCCTCGTAGGTGGTGTGTTATGAGGTTCAGACCTGTCTTCGGACAGTAGAATATACAACCACTAGACATCCTACCCCTTTATCTCCTGCCCTAGTTGCCTCGTAGGTGGTGTGTTATGAGGTTCAGACCTGTCTTCAGACAGTAGAATATACAACAACCATTGGCCATCCTACCCCTTTATGTCCTGCCCTAGTTGCCTCGTAGGTGGTGTGTTATGAGGTTCAGACCTGTCTTCGGAGAGTACAATATACATCCACTGGCCATCCTACCCCTTTATCTCCTGCCCTAGTTGCCTCGTAGGTGGTGTGTTATGAGGTTCAGACCTGTCTTCGGACAGTAGAATATACAACCACTGGCCATCCTACCCCTTTATCTCCTGCCCTAGTTGCCTCGTAGGTGGTGTGTTGTGAGGTTCAGACCTGTCTTCGGACAGTAGAATATACAACCACTGACCATCCTACCCCTTTATCTCCTGCCCTAGTTGCCTCGTAGGTAGTGTGTTATGAGGTTCAGACCTGTCTTCGGACAGTATAATATACAACCACTGGCCATCCTACCCCTTTATCTCCTGCCCTAGAAGGTTCAGACCTGTCTTCAGACAGTAGAATATAAAACCACTGGCCATCCTTTATCTCCTGCCCTTTATCTCCTGTCCCTAGTTGCCATCCTACCCCATTATCTCCTGCCCTAGTTGCCTCGTAGGTGGTGTTGTGAGGTTCAGACCTGTCTTCAGACAGTAGAATATACAACCACTGGCCATCCTACCCCTTTATCTCCTGCCCTAGTTGCCTCGTAGGTGGTGTGTTGTGAGGTTCAGACCTGTCTTCAGACAGTAGAATATACAACCACTGGCCATCCTACCCCTTTATCTCCTGCCCTAGTTGCCTCGTAGGTGGTGTGTTGTGAGGTTCAGACCTGTCTTCAGACAGTAGAATATACAACCACTGGCCATCCTACCCCTTTATCTCAGACCTGTCTTCAGACTAGAATATACAACCCTAGTTGCCTCTAGGTGGTACAACCACTGGTGTTGTGAGGTTCAGACCTGTCTTCGGACAGTAGAATATACAACCACTGGCCACAACCACTGAGGTTCAGACCTGCGGACAGTAGAATATACAACAACCACTGGCCATCCTACCCCTTTATCTCCTGCCCTAGTTGCCTCGTAGGTGGTGTGTTATGAGGTTCAGACCTGTCTTCGGACAGTAGAATATACAACCACTAGACATCCTACCCCTTTATCTCCTGCCCTAGTTGCCTCGTAGGTGGTGTTTTGAGGTTCAGACCTGTCTTCGGACAGTAGAATATACAACAACCAGTGGCCATCCTACCCCATTATCTCCTGCCCTAGTTGCCTCGTAGGTGGTGTGTTGTGAGGTTCAGACCTGTCTTCGGACAGTAGAATATACAACCACTGGCCATCCTACCCCTTTATCTCCTGGCCTAGTTGCCCCATAGGTCGTGTTCAACGAGTTCATAAATAAGTGGAATATATTATTTTCAATTTTTACAAATATTTCAAGCAAGGAGACGGTAAATTCGACGCAACCTTGGCTGCAAGAGTATGAGACGAATGACTCCAAAAGCTTCTCTTAGCAGTAGCGATACCACTGATAATAGTGAAGCTGGTAATCTTATGCGGCAATGATCACACAGGAATAAGTAGCAAGGCAAACTTTGCAGCAATGGCTGAATTTTGGCAAATTATTTCGATTGTTAGAAGTCGTCTGATATGCGGCACACTTCTCAGGTCAAGAAAAGCCTTGAATGCTGACGTCGATCTCTGCCTCCATTGATTCAAAAACTCTGTCTGCAGTAGGAGAGGCTCTTGTACCTAGGGAGTTTTTTTAATTTAAATTTTTTACATTTTAGTATAGCCTTTTATAAATCTTTATTATTAACAACAGTATCTTTGAAGTATAATATAGAAGAAGAAAATAATGTTTATACAGATTTTTAAAATTTTCCTGAAGTGCTACATAATGTCCCTAGGTACATAAGGGGGATGTACCTTGGGACACAGGATCACATACCTTGGGACATGGTTCAATGTAATATTAATGTAATTAATATTTTAGTAAGTTTATAATTGAATCAGTCGTTTTAGAAAGGGCTCTAGTCCATTTTTCATAGGACGCCATTGTATTGGTCATATTTGAATATGCCTTAGGAATGACATTATTTCATGGATCCATTAAGATGTACAGAAACTGAACACATTTCAAATTATATTTGAAAAAGTCCCATTCCTGAAATAAGGCCATTTTTATGGAGATTTGATTGATGTTGTGATTTCGGACTTGAGTCCTTTCTAAAATGACTGATTCAGTTATAAAAAATACGCACAATTTACTCTTTTCTGATTATTATTAATGATAGGTTTTCCCTTTAAATTTCATGTAATAACAATAGTGATAAGTTGAGAAGTCCACACCTGTGGAGTAACGGTCAGCGCGTCTGGCCGCCAAACCAGGTGGCCCGGGTTCGATTCCCGGTCAGGGCAAGTTACCTGGTTGAGGTTTTTCCGGGGTTTTCCCTCAACCCAATACGAGCAAATGCTGGGTAACTTTCGGTGCTGGACACCGGACTCATTTCACCGGCATTATCACCTTCATCTCATTCAGACGCTAAACAACCTAAGATGTTGATAAAGCGTCGTAAAATAACCTATAAAAAAAAAGTAATAATGTTGCTAAGTTTAAATTAAAAAAAATTCTCAATTTTCTTGACAGAAAACAATATCAGGCTTTCCAATTAAATGAATTTCTTATTATCCAAGGGTGTATCCTTCAAATGACATTTTGAAAACTTATTTCTTAGTGCCCGTTAGGTTTGAAGCTTTTCTTTGAGAAGGTCAAGAATTTCTGATTGCTCATCATGTAAAAAAAAATAATTGTCATATTCAGTAAACGTCTATAGATACTGAACTCCACAAATCATCTTACAAATTATACCGACAATAAATGTGTAATTAGTCTCTCTTTCCTGCCACACGAATGAGAACAAAATGTTCTTCTCTTATTTCTTCTAAATTCGCTCGAGAAATCAACTCAGTGTCATCATCATCATTAGCATTATTAGCACTAACACATTCCTCGGCATCTGCAGTTTCTTCTAAATTATCTTCTGGTAACAGAACTTGTGGCTTCAACTTCTTCGGTTTCTGAACTTTATCCATCATATATCTCTTCTCACTGAACTTTCTTTTTCTTTCTTCTATCTCAGTTTTCTCTGGCGTATCTGTTAAAACGCGTGCCTTTCCTTTTTTAGGATTATGAGTCATCCTTTTCCTGGAGGAGCATAATTTAGCTTTGTCGGGGTTTACCTCTAGATTTTTAATTTTCCGTGTGGCATTTGCACTGAAGCTGAAACCCCATAAAATATTCTTTTTGATTATTCATCATAAGATTAACTTATTTACAAAAATGTTAAAAATATAATGAGCTCCACCTGAAGACAGTTGTTCCCAGGTACATCAAGAGCCAGTAAATAAACCTCAGCAAGTTTTTCAAGACTGAGGTTAGGAAAACAAGCCAATAACCACATGGATTCGTAGCTAGAATAACATGGTTTAAAAATATAGATTTAAGCTTTTAATCGTGCATGTAAAGAATTTAAAATATTTCACTAATTAAAAAATTACTGTACGTTTTAGGTTCAAAAACAGATTTTAAATAAAATCTCTCCAGATTACTTCAACAAAAAGTAAATCGTTCACAGAACATCTGAATGATGAAATTAGAATGGTCAACTGCGAAAATAAAATTTCCACTCCATAAACCTGAAAATAAACCTTATGTCCCCAGGTATAACTTGTCCCTAGGTACAACACTTTTCCCTACATATAATGGGGTCTATAATGTTGTCTATTAACAGTTGCTAAACGTTACTTGCAAAACGCAAGACAATAATCTCACTAGAGGTTTTGATTTATCTAGACAAAATCAAAACTCCAGTGGGATTTAATTGACTATTACACGAGTAGAAGAAAGTATATAAAGATTAGAAGAAATAAAGTATTCTAATACAATAAAATATTAATTGACTTACTGAAATTCTATTTCACTAATGTTAGCTTCACCAAAATGTTTGAATGGAGCCTCCATTTTCAGTTGACTGTCTATGCTGTAAACAAATGACGATCGCAAAGCATGCTTCATAGTACCATAAAGAATTTCCAGTTCGAAATGTTGGCAAGCAAAAAAATAAATACTAGGGAGGTGATAAAACAGGAAGTATATAAAGATTAGAAGAAATGAAGTACTGTAATACAATAAAATAAATATTAATTGACTTACTATAATTCTCTTTCACTAATGTTACCTTCACCAAAATGTTTCAACGGAGCTGCCATTTTCAGTCGACTATCTATGCAGGAAAGTAATTACAATCGCAAAGAATGTTTTATAGTACCGTAAAGGATTTGCAGTTTGAAATGTTACCAAACAAAGAAACAAATGCTAGGGAAGTGATAAAGACAAACAAATGCTAGGGAAGCGATAAAATTAAACAAATGCTATGGAAAAGATCAAATTGTGCCATAAGCAGCCATGATTGGTTGAAAGACGTCCTTTCGTACCTATTTATTGGTCAAAAGTAGTATGACATAGTAAAAGTGTAATAGGCAAAACATTCTTCTGTCTTGTCCAAGGCAGATACTTACACCTTCCTCACTCGTGGCCATTTCTATCGCTGGTGGACCTGCTACTGTTGTGGCTAAGTTAATTCCATTAACCTGTAAGATTAATTTACTGTCAATTATTTAATTATTATGGCGAACTTCAACTGTCTTAAATTCAACAAACTGACAATTGAATTACACTTTGAAACCTCTGGACGTCTGACCTTTTAAGAGATGTTGAAAAAAAATTACAACGGACCCACATACTTGTTTTCTAAAGTTTCTGCAACAATAATATCAATTTCAAAGAGTTATTTTTTGGTTTTCAAAGTTTTTAGGACAATACAAGAGCAACCGCACTTCTTCAATACGGGCAAGCACTTCATTTTGTAAATAATCCAACAAAAACGAACAGGCTACATCAGATATTACAAACGCATACAACCCGTATTTCTCTTTTTCACTATAACGAGGATAATAACTATCACTGTGCTTAAAGATTATAGCGATCGAACCAAATACGCTACGAAGATAATGAAGAATTACTCTGAAATAAAATGTTTTCATATGGGACAAAAAGGTTGTATCTGATTTGGTGTCTTCAGGTGACCAACTGAACAAGCCACCCACGAGCACGTACTACCAACTCAACCATGCAACTAATTTATCCAGGTCACGTGATCTTTTAACAAAATACTAAGAAAAATACAGCATTTTAAACTTATTTATAACTGAAATACTGCTGTCCTTTTAACAAACAATTGAGCATCTACCCTTCTAGAGCGCTTTAAGAATAAGAAGGCATTTAAGGCGGAGCTAGTTCAGGCCGGTCTATGTCGACTAGCCAGTGCTAGTGAGGCGGTGTTGCCCAGTTAAATCGTCGCGAAGTCTCGATGAAGTGTCGCGTATTTCTTTCTTTCTTGCGCGCACAATACTTATACCCAGGATTGTATTTTAAGCTGTGTCATTCGATAGAGCTTCGAAATCTGAATCTGACGGTACAAGAACGGAATTCGTACGTCACCTGGTTCGCATGTTATCGCTTAAAATAGTTCGCATGTTATGGCTTAAAATAGTTCGCATGTTATCGCTTAAACTGGATCGCAGGTTATCGGTTTAAGACTAAACATTGATTATATCCAAGCCATAACATCATATGATGTGAAGTCTCTCGCTGTAATCAGAGATAGATTTGGTTTCTTTTCAAATTCACACGTGGACTCCTTTCTGCGTGTACTGAAGAGCCTTTATTGAACAATAGTAACTACGTACGGTAGCAACGTCTCTTGAAAGGATTCAAGTGGATCTAGTGTTTCGTCTGTTACACGCAAAAGGAAAATTCTACACTCACAGGCGAAGGTAGGCTATGGTAGAATTGACACTTTTCATCGTAATATTACACACAGTGTAAGAAGAAATATCGCAAAAAGTATGAGGTAATTGGTTGATATTGTAAAGATCAACACTCTCCTCCCTTTTTCAATTATTAATTACTAGCCGTACCCGTGCGCTCCGCTGCACCCGTTAGAAATAAATATAAAGTAATTACATAATTAAAATAGGACGTTTGATCCAGGGAACATTCGTGTTTGATAGAAGGATAAATCGTTTAATATCTTACTTAATTTAAATTCTATTTAAAATATTAAAATGCGGTCATTTTGATCCAGAGACCACTCATTTGGTGCAATGACAATTCCTTTAACATGTTTCTTAATTGTTATTACCAATTATTTTTGGAAAAGCGAAAATTACAGAAAAATTTTGGCTACAGATTTACTATTATGTTTATATTATATTATATTATGAAAAAGTGTGTTGATAACGGATGTACTCGAATTAGAAAGTTTTTAATTTGTTGTGGGAGCTCTTGAATCTCAGGAGGAACAGCTTTTACAACAGCGCAACATAATCTGCTTGGCTCATTACCCAATTTTTTTGCATTGCATTTATTGCATATGTATTTTATGTATTTTAACACGATTCAATTGAGCATAGTTAAAATTTGAATTATAAAATAATGGATTGCTAAGCTAACGTACTATTACTGCATACTAAATCAATACACTCTCGTTGTTCGTTAATTCTCTGAGATTAAAATGAATATGTTCATAAACATTATTATAAGAAATACAGGAAATGAATATACAGAATAACCTATCAAGTTTTCTGTGCATAAGAAGCTATTTTAATCTTACCGTCCTCAATTCACTCAGACGTTACTGTAATAACATTATAGCATTATGTCCATCCAGAGACTTTCCAATGATGAAATATTAATTAATTATACAAATCGGTTAATTTAGCTTCTGATATTACTTCATACAAACACAGAAATATTGTCTGCAGGCTATGTTTCATAGCTTTCGATTGTTGCTGTCCAAGGCCCCTTATAGACGAAGTCATTTGTTTTTTATTTCAATACAGGCCTTAGATGGCAGTTATTTTAATTTTAAAACTCATTTATTTCATTAAATATCAGTCCTATCAAAATTTTTCAGAGAATAAAACTTATCGCAAATGATTTTTAAAGAAACTTTTGTTATGTAACATATTTCACAAAAATCAATAATAAGCGAGATATTTCGATTTATTTAATTCAGTCCCCCTTATAAGCCCCCTTTTAAATAACGTATTTAGAGTGATATATATACTATAATCTAAGTTACAACGAACTTAATTTATATTCCAATTTTCATCGAAATCGGTTCAGCCATTATCGCGTGAAAAGGTAACAAACATACAGACAGACAGACAGACAAACAAACAAAATTTCAAAAAAGCGATTTTCGGTTTCAGGGTGGTTAATTATATATGTCAGGACCAATTATATTTGGAAAATCGAAAATTACCAGAAAAATTTCGGCTACAGATTTATTATTAGTATAGATAACAAAGAGTATTAACATGCCCCCTTAAGAACAATGGAACTTTTTAAAATGAAACAATAATTAATTACATTTCCAGTGCCACAACGACGGGAGTGGAGAGAGGGTATCATTTACCCCCAAAAATTTAGAGGTGTAAATAGTACAATTTTTACACTCCTAAAATATTAGACAGCTTTATAGTATAGTTTTTACCTTTCTTCGTGGCCAAAACTTGAAGTTTATAATTTTTATTTTATTTTAATGACACAGAAGAACTTCAAAGTCATTTTACTATAGCAACAAAGATAACAAAATTCGAACTATTGCATTGAGACAATGACACGAAGTTAATGTTCTTTTTGTCTGTTCAAAACATCACGGCAATGAATTGGACGGAGTTACGCTGTTAGAGACTAAGCGACAGCCACCTGTTTTCGAGATATTGACCATTGTTATTCCAGTAATGGAATATGGTGCTGCATGTTGGGATCCTTACAGATTAGAACATATTAAGACAATGGAAAAGATTAAAAAAAACGGGCTCTTAAGTGTTGTCGGAAAAATTCACCATTAAAATGGGACACACTCACGGACAGGAGAACGCGAATTAGATTATGCGCACTGTTCAAAATATACAGAGGTGAGCCTGCCTGGAGAGAAATAAAAAATAGGTTGCAGCAGCCAAATTACTCTTCAAGGAACGACCACTCATATAAATTGAGGGAAAGAAGACAGAGGACGGACACTGGAAAGTTTTCTTTTCTCAATCGTACTATCAGGGACTGGAATGCTTTACCTGCAGACTTACTAAAGGCTTTACCAACAACCAAAAATGTATTTAAAAATAGGCTTAAGGACCTTACTAATAGACGGTAATTATACACAGTATTTAAAGGGTGTAAATGATGTGTTGTTATTGAAGTGTTCTATCAGTGAAGAATTATGTTGTGTCAGTGAAGTGTGTTGTGTCAGTGAAACGTGTTCCTGTCAGGGAAGCTTTATAGTTTATAGTGGCAGTGCATAGTATTTGAACAGTGAAATGTTTTTGAAGTGTTAGTGAAATATGGATAGAATCAGTGAAATGTGTCGTAGTTCCAGTGCAGTGAGTGAGTTGACAGCGAAATGAGTGTAATGTTGAAAGGTACTTGTGCAGATATGAACATATACTCGTGGGTTTTAGTTCGATCTTAGTTTTAAGATACAAATTAGATTTATTTCAAATGTTATTTTAAGTGATCGGTTTATTTAATTTAGTATATTCCCTGTTATTATTATTATTATTATTATTATTAATTATTGTTAGTATTAATTATTAGTATTATCATTAATTGTATTTTTAATTAATAAGTTTATTATTGTCATTATTGAGTGTAATTAGTTACCACTGCCACCGGGTATATACCCATTGCAGTGTGAATAAATAAATACATACATACATACATACATTGTAGTAAATCTGGTTATTTATTAAACATTTTACACAAGAAGTATTGTAACAGTCATAGTATTAAAAAAATTGCAGAAATAATAATAAGCAAAGGCTAACCGATTTTTAGTATCAGACCAGCAGCTGAATTTTTATAAGTGTTAGATTTCGGTTTTTTCTATTTATCGATCGAAGTATTATTATTAATATTAAGCTGTTGCTATGAAGAGGTCTGTCGCTAAATTATTTCAAGATCACAATAAAAAAAAAAACGACAAATGGACGAGAACGGTAAGAACATACAGTAATATATTTACTGTAGCCTATACATTCTGTGTAATCTTCACTTTGCTCTTATCAGAGGTGGGCATTTTGCAATTGATTACACGATTACAGTCACAATTACTAAAGCTATTATTTATCAGAAGTGCGAAGGAGGTAAAAATATGAGTTTCAACATAATGTTTTAAATTTATTTTTTTATTGTTTACTATAAACTTTATAAAAATAACATTATAAATATCCCCCCCATCACAATGATGGTAAGAACTGTCATGAAAATTGCACACGACAAAATTCTTACAGCTCCCTCCAAACAAAATACGTTGTTACGCCACTGCACATTTCACTTGTAAAATATATATTGGCATGCTAGGATCGAGGAGATTTTATAATTCCAAAAATCAATTTGCATTTTAAAAACTTTGAGTTATGGTACGTCTATTATATTGTATACAGTGTAGACTTTTACTTAATAGACTATGGAATGTTTACCGTCAATATTTCCAATACGATAGTATTGGGGTGCGGTTTCACATTCACTTGTTTACATACTGTATTATACTTTCACTCATAGGCTTATATTGTCATAGACCACAGTGATAAAATATAGAACCCTGGACCTCTAGTTAGGTGTAAACTAGAAATTAAATTAAACTAGATAGGTATGCTTAATTTTAAAGAATCTTCATTTTCAATATGAGTAATAAATTACGTATTTAAAGGTACGCTTACGTTGTACGATGCATAGTCGGTCGCCCTTGCAAAAACACTGGCCTTATGTGCCCGAGGTTCGGGTTGATTCCTCCAGGTCGATGGCAAATGCTTAAAGAGCTCATGATAAATTCACTGGCATTAAAAGAACTCCTGGGACAAAAGGATCCGGCGACGCTGATATTTGAATGCAGCGTCGTTTCATAACATTAACATTACAGCCCTTGCAAAAATTTTCGTAACGGCGAGAATGGAGAGTGATAAATTCACATTGCTGTGGAAGATAGTTTGACATTTGAATACAATCTTCAATTTTTTAAAATTAAGTCACTATTTCTCTCCCATTAAGATCAACAAAGTGCACTACGTTTCTACATATCTGTCGCTTTATTTCGCAAGTTAGTGACTCCAAGCTCTGCCGATTTTTAAAGCGATTATAGTACATTATTGCAAAGAGCCTATAATGTTTAGTAATTAAGACGCGAGTATGTTTGCATCTTAATTGAAACGAGGCAAGTTTCATACGACTTTTTATGCTCGACCATATTTCTAACTTAAAATTATTCAGAAGTATTCATTTTATTTGTATCTGACTGAAGATCGGAAGTCACCTTGTGCATAGCTCGTATATTATGAGATGTGCGCAGACGCGAAAGTACTGACTTTTTCCGAGGAACAATAATCTCATTGACCTTGATGTAATGTAAAGAATAACGAACTAATTTGATACAACCTGGAAACTGATTTAGAATTGAAAAACGAGATGACAAATTGAATTTATTTGAATATTATTTACAATTAACGCTAATTATTATAGTAACAGAACATAACCTTCTGCGACAGTATTGGATTTCCAGCCTCCGTGACGTTTCCCTCGTCGTCTTTCGATTGCATATCCGAGAATAATCGAAAACCTGAACTTTAATGAATAGGTGTACTTTAATGACATGCATTAAAGGACTGCTGCCAGGTGTATAATTACTACATTTCGGCATGGTCGAGCATAAAATAATGAAAATTGGGATAAAAGTGACTTCAGTAAGAGTATTTAAACATGAGACACAAGACTGTCGCTGCGCTAGCAGGTATTTTCCGTCCTTGTCACACGTATATGCTGACTCTGTCTTTTACGTCTCACGCAACATGTGCCAACGCTGTACAGCAGCGAGCACTGTATTGGCTTAGCCCATATGCCTTCTTATTCTGAAACCGCTATAGATTCATAATCATTGAAAAAAAAAAAAAAAAACACAAAAAATGTGATATCTACCCTTTTGACAAATGCCCATCCAAATACATGTAACACGAGCCCGTGTTGGGTAATTACCGAGTAACCGTCTGACGGCATGTCTATCATTTCAGAGGCAGTAGAAATAAAATGTTGTCAGTAAGCCTATCCCCATTTGAATTGAAGAAATATTAATGAACATCTAAAAATCGATTATCTTTTATACTTATCTCTCCCCAGCCCCATTAGGTCCGTTTAATCATACAACTTTATAGACGACAAGAGAGTTAAGATGCCATGCAATAGAAAAGACATAAGTTATCTTTATACTCACATCACATCACATCACATCACATCACATCACGCCTGCCAGCGAAGAAGGATTGATTACTGTTCATCTGCTGGCGGATCTGTGTGGTTACGTTTTCCCGGAAATGTCTGATTTCCGACTATAGGATATTGCACGATTGCAGGAAACCGCGATATATTATTCATGATAACGTCTGCACTGTACCTTGTAATAAGACGTGAGATGAAAACACGATAGAATGTCCCAGATAACAGACGAACTATCAATTTATAAGAAGCACGTAAGAAAGTTTTTGAACGAATAATCCTGTCACGTACTTACACCAAATTACGTTTCAGAGGAATAAAATAATCACTATGTTTTCATGGATATTCAAATCGATCTGACTCTGATTACCGTATTGAAAATTCCATGAAAACGGGGATTCATTACGATCTGCGTCTTAAGGTATGCATCGACCCCTAGAATGACAATTCTTCTTAAAAAATGAAATTTTTTGTCTCATATTATAGCCTGATTCTTCTAGTTTTTAAACATATACTTGTAAAATGTTTAGATTTTCCCACTACTGATGGACGAAATTTAATTTTTTCACATTCCATGCCCAGCTGCTTACGCCAAGAAATTGGTTAAATGTATTTACGAAAGGCTCATAGGCACTGCCCTCCCAACTTGTCTGAACTCGGTCCGAAACATCGCAGATATGGAACAATGACAACTACACTGAAGAATAAAATATATAGCACAAGACAATGGCTATAACCCTAAAATGATAGACACACTAATAAAAAAGGCAAAACAAAAACAGAACAAACCAACACAAACACCACGTTAGAATAAATACAGAACATTAACATATCACAATACCAATACTCACAAAATTGCAACTTCATTCAGAAAACTAAAATACAAGACAGCATACAAAACAAATAACACAACACAGAAATATCTATATAATCACATTAAACATTCAAATAAATATAATTCAACTGGAGTTTACAAACTAAAATGCAATAGTTGCCCACATTTTTACATAGGACAATCCTTTCACACAAGATATTAAAGCTATAACAAACCCTACATCACATCAAATTATGCAGACCACATTATCAACAATAATCATGACTACAATAATTAGAAACAGATATGGAAAACATAAAATACAAGTTAAACATCTTGGAACAATACGAAATACAAAACATACAATAACACAACACAGAAATATCTACATTATTCGACGTCATGATACGTCATAACACACAAACAACCAGCCCCCACCATAAGAGCAACACACCCCCACCCCTACAACTGACGAATGAACATCGCAGAATTCAAGATCACCAGTATTTCAGGAGACACTGATGAAGACATAACATCACGTCGAAACGGGCCGTCTGTTCAAGGTATATAACTTTTTTTTTTTTTAATTTTAACACTTTTTAACGTGTGACTAAACAATTTTATGTTTTTAACAAACGAAGTGTTCACGTGAACTTTAATCAATGATATATTTTTATTAGTTTATTTTACGACCGTTTATTGGCCACACTACTCCAGTATCTCCTAGCTTAGTTCCCTCATTAATGATGCCTTATTGGAGTCACACGTGAGGTTCAAACCAGCCTTCAGGCTGCTGACTTTACATACATACATACTTGCTGCAATTGTTATTTAGCGTCTGAATCAGATGAAGGTGATAATGCCAGCGAAATGAGACAAGGGTCCAGGGTCTAAAGTTACCCAGCAATTGTTCTTAATGGGTTGAAGAAAAACCATGAAGAAACCAGGATTTGAACCTCGACCTGCTCGTCTCACCATCAGATATGGTAACTATTCTCCACAACATTGGATTAGAATACTATGTATACTAAGAGGTCGTGGTCTAAGGCATCCTGCCTAGGACTCGTGTTACGAAATGCGCGCTGGTTCGAGTCCTCATGGGGGAAGAAATTTCCTCATTAAATTTCATTTACTGCATATGGGACTGGAGCCCATCCTGCACCGTGGTGCACTTGGAGAGCTACCAAACGTAGCAAAATACGGTTATGAAAACGGCTGGAGAGATTATAGTGACTATTACACTTTTACACGATACCGCCATAAAATGGTATGGACGAATTGCAACCAAAATTAAATTTTATGTCCCTAGCATTTGTTTATTTTTAACGACGCATTTGTTTCTTTGCCAACATTTCAAACTGACTGGTTTGGCCGTATATCAGCGATGCACATCACTTTCAAATATGCTCGCATTTTGGCATTCAAGGAATTTAAAGTCCCGGTCAGAAGAGCACCATTCGGAAATCCTGAATAAGTTGAGGGATTACATGCCAGTCCAATATAACATCAACTGAACCACCAACCACTAAAACATTCAAATTTGAAAATTGTATTTTCAATAATTGTTTCTTTTAAAATTATGCATGTTTATTTTTATTTCATCATCGTTAATTAAAACGTTTGTTTATTTCATCATCCCTAATTAAAACTTTTCTAACACTTGTTTATATTATTTAGGTTATGTTTGTTATAGCTTCTGCTATATGATATTATGGATAGTCACGAGAGATTGTTTAATACTAAGATTTATTGAAAATCATCTGTCAAGTGACGTTGATTGCTTGGGATCCGGATGATTGAAATGGAATGCAAATGTTTTAATAAAAATGAAACTGAATCAACAAAGCCTTCTTGACTAATAACAGTCCACAGAGTTCAATGATGATTCCATAGTTTAAACTGGCTGTAACAAGAAAACATCATCATCATAAAACACTACTGCCATCTAGCGTAATGTTGAGATGGTACAATAATACATTTGAAGACGGTTGTATTTTCGTAAGCCAATTAATATTTTATTCTACACTTTGTTACTTTAATCTTTATATTACTTTCTTCTAATCGTTAATAGAAATTAAATCCCAAGTTTTATTTTGAAAACGTCTACGGAGATTACTTTTGATAATCATACGATACCGCCATTCTGGTTGGACGAATTAAATTAAATTATGGTTATTTAACGACGCTCGCAACTGCAGGGTTATATCAGCGTTGTAGCTGAATTTTGTCCTGCAGAGTTCATTTTGCCAGTAAATTTATGAGCCTGTCGCATTTAAACACACTTCAATGCCATCGACCTCGGCCGGGATCGAAGACTCGAGCATAGAAGGTAATACCAACTGCGTACCGAGGGCGACTGGTTGATGACCGGTATATGCTTCCTGGCTGCGAAGCCAGGAGCCGGCTGGTCGGTCTAATAAAATAGTGCCGCGGATAATAATAATAATAATAATAATAATAATAATAATAATAATAATGATGATGCTACTCGGGTGGTGCTGTGTCAGTTTAATTATCACACATTCACCAGTTATTCTGCAATCTCTAAAAGATATAAGCTGCCTGGTCACTTCTGTAGAAATTGAGGAATGCAAAAATGTGTATGAAGTGGTAACTTTGCAATGAATCCTTGCATATTGCCGAATCAATAGTAATAACACTTTCGCCAACAAAAAGAAAAGGGGGATTCGCAATAAACCAATAAATGAAAGGAGCTAGCTAGCAAAGCTTATAGGTGATCTGGAGTACGTTATCTACAGGGTTAGTTAAAAGTCCCGCACCACCTAAATAACTTTTGGAGCATGTGGTTCAGTCACATGAAACTTGGTATGTGAGGATAACCATATACTAAGAACTCGATAATGGTATAAAAAATATATTGGGTGTTCCATTTAAAATAAGAGAGCTGGAGTTACTTCCGGTTAAACCGGAAGCAGCAAAAACTCGGTAATACCATTATTGAGTTCTTGGCATATGGTTATCCTCACATGAGTTCTTCAAAAGTTATTTAGGTGATGCGTTTTTATTATTTTAATATCTTGACTTAGTAACACTGAATTTGTAGAAGTATCAAGTAATTTTTCAGTTGTCACTGAACCAAGTTTCATATCACTGAACCACATGCTTCAAAAGTTATTTAGGTAGTGTGGGACTTTTAACTAACCCTGTATATTACCATCACATCTGATTAGTGAAGTACGGCTGCAGCACAATTGGCCATGACTGTTAACTGAATACCTGCGCTGCTTTGGAATTCTGGAAGCACCTGACGCACTCTTTGTAACCAACAGGCATGCATCACTTACTACACCGCCCCCTACTGGCTGTACGTTCAGAATGGGATCATTACAAGTAGTATGTGAAAAATGACGAGACTTTCTGGAGTTTGTTATAATTTCCTGGTGGTTACTGCTGGTTTATAGATTTATAAATAAATGGACAGTGTGTAATATTGAAGTACCTGCCATTGGAAATGGAATATGATACTTACTTACTGCCTTTTAAGGAACCCGGAGGTTCATTGCCGCCCTCACATAAGCCCGCCATCGGTCCCTATCCTGAGCAAGATTAATCCAGTCTCTATCATCATATCCCACCTCCTTCAAATCCATTTTAATATTATCTTCCCATCTACGTCTCGGCCTCCCTAAAGGTCCTTTTCCCTTCGGCCTCCCAATTAACACTCTATATGCATTTCTGGATTCGCCTTTACGTGCTACATGCCCTGCCCATCTCAGACGTCTGGATTTAATGTTCCTAATTATGTCAGGTGAAGAATACAATGCGTGCAGTTCTGCGTTGTGTAACTTTCTCCATTCTCCTGTAACTTCATCCCTCTTAGCCCCAAATATTTTCCTAAGCACCTTATTCTCAAAAACCCTTAACCTATGTTCCTCTCTCAAAGTGAGAGTCCAAGTTTCACAACCATAAAGAACAACCGGTAATATAACTGTTTTATAAATTCTAACTTTCAGATTTTTTTGATAAAGCATTTTAACCGAATAATAACAGGCATTTCCCATATTTGTTCTGTGTTTAATTTCCTCCCGAGTATCATTTATATTTGTTACTGTTGCTCCCAGATATTTGAACTTCTGCACCTGTTCAAAAGATAAATCTCTAATTTTTATATTTCCATTTCGTACAATATTCTGGCCACGAGACATAATCATATACTTTGTCTTTTCGGGATTTACTTCCAAACCTATCGCTTTACTTGCTTCAAGTAAAATTCCCGTGTTTTCCCTAATCGTTTCTGCATTTTCTCCTAACATATTCACGTCATCCGCATAGACAAGAAGCTGATGTAACCCGTTCAATTCCAAAGCCTGTCTGTTATCCTGAACTTTCCTAATGGCATATTCTAGAGCAAAGTTAAAATGTAAAGGTGATAGTGCATCTCCCTGCTTTAGCCCGCAGTGAATTGGAAACGCATCTGACAGAAACTGACCTACACGAACTCTGCTGTACGTTTCACTGAAACACATTTTAATTAATCGAAAATGAAATAAATAACAACCTTATTGTATTCTTTAATTACTTGAAGCTATGTCAAGCTCTGATACTAAACCCGTAGGTCTAATGGAGAAAATATATTTTCATTTGCTTATCATAATCATAAAACGCAGCCATCTAGTCAAATATAGATATCCAGGGCTTTCGTCCGAATTCAGCTTGGCTGTGTATCTTAGCAAACTTTCAATCTCTGTAAGGTAATGTCAAGAAATCTATGAAAAATTCTCAGTCTTATCATGACAAACAACAATTGCAACCAATTTCACAGACGGTAATAAATCTCAAAGCTGATATAGCTTCGTCGAATAATTAAAATATGTCAGACTTGAATTATATGATATCAAGACTTATGTGTAACATATATTACCTCTTTGGAAGCCACTAACGTAGCTTTACCTATCAAAACATAGATTCCTTCAAAAGAAATTGAATCTATCATCAGTATAACACCAGAACATCCCAAAACATACATTTGAATTACCAGGCTTACTAGAAGTCTTAATAGCATATCACATAGAGGCAGCAAATTATATAATGAAATTCCACAAAATATCAAACAACATGGAAGAAAAAAAAAAAAGAGGCAAAGAACATTTTATTAACACGTATGCCATTTTGCACAAATGAATGTGTAAATTAAAAATTTTAATTGTTAACTTTCTCTCCTTGATCATTTTATGTTCCAGGTAGCCCTGGAGACTGAAGATCAAGCTTACAGCTATATTTCACGTCATTCAACTGTTTTTGTAGTCCTGCATGCGAAGCTTGTTTAGAATTAACTTTATTTGTTATGTTACGTCATTTGTCTTGTGTACTGGCGATGCCATGAATGCTTGTAATTCTATCAGCCAATAAAGATCTGATCTAATCTGATCTCACTTTGGATGCTCATCCAATTTTCACTCACAAAGGGATCCCCACTTGGGCAGTTATCTGGTTTAGTTTTTTATAACTGTAATGCGAAAGTCTGGCAACACTATGAGAAACCATTAACCTCACCTCGACAAATAACTTGCTATGAAATCAATCGATAATACATAACATAGTAATTGGTGTATCGTTGTAAAATATGTCTAAAAACCGTAATCACAGTCCACTAACTTGACAAGCGAATTTCGTTGCTTAGAAGTGCTATGGAATCTTTCGTTATACATTACTTTCTAAAAAGTTATTTAACGATGATGTATCAGCTGCAAAGCCATTTGCGTTGATGAAACTGCGATATGAAACGAAGACTTGCCAAGAGAAAACCTGACATTCGCCTTAATTTTGGGAATAAGCTCGAAAGCAACAGGTAATAATTGTAACAAGAATGATTCGATCGCAGTTTCGATCACGTCATTTCGGGGAAGTCAACAAACATATTCGTTTTGAACAGGGTTGGGGACATAAAACCGGCCTGTCTCATCTCATTTGATTTGAAATAAACTTAAAAAAAAATGGAATAAAATGAATAAATGGATGCTGTCCAGTGAACATCTGATGAATACGTAAATGATTCTCAGATGTGTGAGAGGCCCTCCATCTTATTGGAAGAAGCAACAATTATGCTCCTCTTCTGTTAGTTGGGGATAAAATCATCCAAGAAGGCCAATACATCCGTGTTGGGTGATAGTACCTGCCAGAAATTGAAATATAATAACAACCTTATTGTATTCACCACACAATCTTATGGCTTGTACTAAATCCGTTCACCATTCACTTTTCGAGATAAAAAGGATTTTCTGTCGCTCAACATTTCTGCTGTTCTGGGAACATATTGATAGATGAAACCAAATTCTCAGTCAATTTAAACAGCAGTGTCCAAACAAAACCATCTGCAACCATTTCAACAACCAGCGGCAGAATCCGCGACACATTTATCTTATCGGGCTCCTCCAGTTGTTAAAAGCTGTCAGACGGTTTGAGACAACTTCAAAATGGTCAGTTCTCGTTAAGAATGGATCTTGTTTCATTTTATTACAACAAAAACAGAACGGTTTATAAATCATTTAACATAATGTTAGTACAAAACAACAATGAAAACTAAAAGAAAATGTTGATTTCATACAACAAAAAAACTGAATGATCTGTTTCCAAAACCTGATATTTTGTTCGAAAAAAATTTTCGAATATGTAAATAATAAACAGATTTCATAACACTCTGAATCCAATGCGACACAGTTTTTGCAATGCAGCTTTTATTTGTTGAAAAATGGTATTTAGAAACTGATTTCATTTCAAAAATCTTTAATTTTGTTCTTCAGGACCAAAACCTATATATTATATTTAAATTTAAAAAATTAATTACAGGTTTTAAAATCAAAAACGAAAATTAAATTGCAAAACCATTTAAGAAATCCAGATCACCAGCAAAATATAATAATTTATTTGTATAACAACGACAAGAAATTTTAACAAATTTTGATTATTCATTATTCTGCAGTGAAAAATGTTAGTTTTCCAGTTACAGAAGAAAATTTTGATGTATCTTTGAGATAATCGCGAAAACGAGAAATCAGAAAAAAACAAATTTTACAACTCTCTTTGGCATCTTAACTAGTTTTCTTGATATTTTAGAAACTGACAACTTGCCTTATGTTAAGAGGCAGGGATGAAATCAATGGATTTTACAAAGAGTCTCGTCGAAATAATCACAAATGAAATTCATGTAATTCATTAAGTTTATTAAAAGAACTCAATTTAAAATTTACAGGTACAATACTAAGTTTGCTGAGATTGAATAAATTTAAGAACTAATTTTGTACATGTTTTTTAAAGTATCAAAATGAACTAGTTAAATATACGAATGTCACAGATGGAACTGATGACTTTCTCTTTTTGATAGTTGCCTTTAACCGGTGCTGTTCGCAGATGATGCCAAAAAAGAACTTCTTCCTGGACATCATTCAAGTTATGTATCTAGCTACTGAAGACGCAGTTCTAAAAGAATACAAGAATACCTCCAGTTTGCAAACGTTTCTTCCATTTATAAGTTCTGGAACCGCGTATTTATGGAAAGTATGATTCTTTTACCCGGAATTAGCCATCAAATCGCACTCACTAAAATCTCGCTTTTGATTCTTAGAATACTTTCAGTCTAGGTTTGAAAGGTCGTCACAAAACAATACAGATTTTAGGAATTAATTGAATTTCTTTTATTTTTATGTTCAACGTTGCTTATATCGAGACCAGGCTAATGATTTTTATTGAAATTGAGTTAGACGCATATTCTAATATATTGATCAAAAATATTCAAGACATAATTCACTGTTTACTTCCATCCAATAGAAATATTTCAGCCACTTTCAAGAAATCAGTTTATTGTTTGAGGCAAACTAGCCTAGGTGCAAGCTTGTCTGCAGACAGATGCAAGTATTTCCAAAGTCTGTGGTAACATTATTTCGAAATATTTTTGATGCATCAAGAGAAATATGTTAAGTGTATTTTTATTTGTTAAGTGTTAAATACAATAGATTGGAATGCTTTTTGTAGAGATTTTTCTGAAAATTGTTTGTTTTAAAAATTTATTGAGGTTTTTTTCAATTCTGGCAATTATTATAAATATACAAATACAAATAACAAATTATTTACACAGGTTTTAAGTAAAGACATTAATTTGTTGTTATTTTTAAAATATTTAAAACAAAAAAGAAAAGTTTAATAAAATTTATTGTTTTTTTCCTTTTGAGATAAGAAAATTGCATTCTATGAAACATTTCATAGAGATTTTTGGGAACGCCATTGATTTAATTCCCAATATGCTCAGTCAATTTAAGACAGCAGTGTACACACGGAACTCATTCAAATCCGCAAACATTTTCTCAGTCAACGAATAGAACAGAAGCCATTAAAAGAACACAGACATGTCAGACACATAAATGAGTGAAGGTCAGTTTTTTCGTTAAGAATATCTTGTTTATGTTGATTAAAAAATGCTTCATTAAAATAATAAATAACTTCAGTACATTTAAATGAAATACTGTAAAGAAAATCTTAATTTTTCCAAAAAAACGAATGATTTTGATTCCTCATATTTTGCTCAAAAGAGATTTTGCGATGATTAACATAATAAACATATTTCCTGGGCACTCTGATTCAAGTTTCTATTTTGTCACTGAAAATGGTATTTAGAAGTAGACGATTTATTTTCAAAAATTTTCTAATTTTGCCCTTTGTACTAAAATGTATATTATGTTTTAATTCAGAAAATGAATTATCTGGTTTTGAAACAAATCATTCAATTATAGATTCCATTTAAGAAACAATCGCAAAAATATTTTATTTCTATAACAATGTTGTGCCCATTTCTGACACCAATTTTTGTTATACTATGTCTGACACCAATATTTATTATACCATATCTGACACATTCCTTTCAAAAGGTTCGACGCGTGCCACTTGTAATGTTCGACAATGGATATCTTATCTTTGAGATAATCATGAGTTATAATCTACTATCAAGAAAGAACACAACAAATTAGACACACTTATCCCCCTATTATTTATTGCTCGTTTTAAACTGTCTTGCTTATGGATAATATTCCTACTCGATCACAATGTGATAACAGGCTAGAAATAATCACACATCATGTTTATTAATAAGATCTTTCAATTTATTACAGATAGAATCATTGAATGTTGAAATTGAATGATTTAAGAAGAATCAAAGTTGCTGTTAATTTTAAAGTCAAAATGAACTAGTTAAATATAAAGTACAAGAATTGAAATCTTTTTACAGTTGATAGTAGGGCGAACCCTGGTGCTCTTCGCAGATGATGCCATTATCTTCCTGGACGTGAAGTTAAGACCGCTACTGCATGGCCGCTGTCTTGACCAATAACTAATGACCGCGTTTTGGACGTTTCATGTCCATTTATAAGTTCTGTGAATTTAACGTTATTTTGACGTATTTTAGTTCTCTATTTTACCCGCTAATGGTATATTCTAAAGACGTTATTGCATTATAAACATAATTTTCCTTCTGATTCTTAAAAACCATTATGTTCAAATCGGCGTTTCCGATCGTCACTATTGTAGAACAATACAGATTTAAGGAACTATTACGACTGAATTATTATTTTATTTACCCATTATAGAAATAATACCGGAATGATTATCATTATTAAAATTACTATTCTTATTTATTACGCTTATAATATATCAATATCTTTTTTTCATACTTTGTCAGCTCATTTATTTTTGACTTTGCTGCTAAAATTTTATTAGCTTTTTCTTTCTTTTCAAGGACTGGACTGTTAGTTATATTATGTTGATTTCTTCTTAATCAGTTGTTTACATTTTATTATTATTATCTTATTCAGTTTGTCTTCAACTGAAATGTTTTAATAAGTACGATTTCATTACTCCTAAAAAAAGTGAAAATATATTGCTTATGGTTATTAAGCTATGATTGGTTAAATAATCCTTTATTATTATTATTATTATTATTTTAATTAGGTTATTATATCTGAGAAATTTATGCAATATCGTGTGATTCAATTTTGACTGTAAATATGCATTACTTTCGAGAAACTAAATGTCAGAATCAATTAACACACACATTTAGGCCTACACTATTGTGTGCAAGCGTCCATGTGTCTTCAGCGCTCCCGAATGATAGAAACACTTTCCACAGTCTGTGCACTTGAAAGGCTTTTGGCCAGTGTGTTGCCTTGCATGTATGGTGAGATTACCAGACTGCGTAAAACACTTACCACAGACGTCGCACTTGAACGGCTTTTCTCCTGTGTGTAGGCGAGCGTGTGTTTTTAGGCGTTCTGCAAGCGAAAACCTTTTCCCACAAACATCGCACTTGAATGGAGTGTCGCCAAAGTGCTGACGCAAATGAATATTTAAACTCTGCGAATGCGAAAATAACTTTCCACAAACATCGCACTTGAAACGCTTCTCACCGGTGTGTTGGCGCGCATGGATATTGAGATTTCCCGAAACTGCGAAACATTTACCGCAAACGTGGCACTTGAAAGGTTTTTCCCCGGTGTGGAGGCGTGCATGTGTTTTTAGCCGAACTGAGCGCGAAAAACATTTCCCGCAAACATCGCATTTAAAGGGTTTTTCGCCGGTGTGTTGCCGTACATGGATATTGAGACTTCCCGAACGCGAGAAACACTTCCCGCAGACATCGCATGTAAAAGGCTTTCGTCCACTGTGTTGCTGTAAATGCATTTTGAGGCTGCCTGATTGCGTGAAACATTTGCCACATATATCACATGTGAAGGGTTTTTCTCCAGTATGTTGACGTGAATGGGTCTTGAGGCTTCCGGAATGCAGAAATGATTTTCCACAAACATCGCATTTAAAAGGTCTATCTCCTGTATGATGGCGCTGGTGTATTTTCAGGCTACCCAACTGCGTAAAACTCTTGCCACAAACATCGCAGACGTAGGGTTTCTCGCCTGTGTGCTGTCGTGTATGAACTTTAAGAGTTTTGGAATCCGAGAAAAATCTTCCGCAGTCTTGACATTTAAATGGTTTTTCGCCGCTGTGGATACGTGAATGCATTTTCAAGTTTTTCAGTTTCGAGAAACACTTGCCACAAACATCGCACTTCAAAAGATTGTCGCCGGAGTTTTCACGTGCATCACCTTTGGGATTGTTGGTTTCCGTGAAATGCTTATCAGAGACATTGCATTCCACAGTCACTTTACGGGGGTCTGTACTCAAAATCGCTTTTTGTTTAGTGAATATGTCACAATGTATGCCCCTCTCACAAACACAATTGCCTAAGCACCGCTTAACGATGCCACTGTTTTCGCTAGGAAGAAGGCAATATTGTGAAAATCCACGGTCATGGCCACCTGCAACACTGGAATGGAAAATGTCACAATCAGTAGAATAGCTACATTAGCGCTGATCACGGTGCAGTTGTTTCCAGAGCGGTCATCTAACTTCCTTCCAGTTAGACCAGACGTGGGCATCAGTAGTACATGTCGAACGGAGTCGAACGCAAGGACGTGATCTCCCTCCCTCCACACCCCTAGCTAGGGTACCTGTCCGACCGGTTGAAGCACTGGCGGTCAGCGGTGGATTTCGCTAAAAAAAAATGTCACTCACTAAGGAAGCTCCAGAAGTAAAAAAGTCCAAAAATATTATTTCCACAAAGAATGGGAAAATGAATTCTTCTGTTGTGAAGAAGGGGAAAGCGTTAGGTGCTTATTATGCTGCAAAATGTTACTAGCACGTTGAGCGACATTATGAAAAGACTCGTTTTAATGGAACAAATTTTTTTATTTTATTTTTTATAATAATAGTAGTCTACACCTGTGGCGTAACGGTTAGCGCGTCTGGCCGCGAAACCCCAAGTGCAAGTGCACAAATATGGCTGGTTTAGATGTATATAAGCTTAAACAACTTTGCAAAGTAAAATATTCACATCTTCGGAGTTTTGTTATGAAAATTGCTTCTATGTTTGGCTCAACCTTTATTTGTGAACAGTTTTTTTTCTCAGCTGGCCATTGTAAAATCCAAATCAAGATCACGCATTTCAGACGAAAATGTATTCTATCAGCTCACAATTGCAATGTCTGACATAACTCCCAATTTTGAAACTCTTGCTGATTTAAGTGACGAAGAAGAATAAACGAATCCTTTCTTTTAAGGGCATGAGTCAATTGACGTAAATTGACAAAAACAACAAAGAACTACAGTAAGAAGTTTAAAAAATAGCCTAATTGTTGTTTTTCTGTTTCTTAGTAATCTGCTTTATATTTTGTTAAGAATCTATTTTTCCTTACTTTCCTGAATTTTATTTTGAAAGGATGAAAATTATTGACTGATGCCCTTTCAAAACAAATAGGTTCAGATTATGGCATTACTTTTTAACTGTTGTGGAATTGTACGTTTTATATCATTTTATAAGGCTTTTACAGTAATTGTTTAAATTAGAAATACAGTTATGTTTCAGCTTTTTGTAAAATAGTTTGTATTTGTTTGGAAAATTTGTTTCCTTTCATTGTCATTATTCATAAAAATAACATTTGCAGAAAACTGTGTATCTTCTTGTCCTGCATAATTATGTAACTTTCCGTGTTTCAATACTTCACGCGATCCACCGCTGAGTATTACGTTAACAGGTGATGCGTGTTGCAGCAATCAGAGTAGTACGAAGCATCTCTTTAAATGCCCACGTCTGAATTAGACTGTTCGATTATGTACTCGTACATCCACATTTTCATATTATGATCCACTTTCCTGCTTCAATGCTAAATGCATGAGACCACTGAGAAATTTGTTTACTTATTAATGTTATTATTAATTTGTAGATGAAAGATTTGCAGGAACAAACGAGAAATATATTAAAACTAAAAAATAAAATGAGCACACTGTGTTTTATACATAACGTCAATGACATTCCATTAGGTCAGAGGACATTAGGGCTTTGTGGGAACAAAAGAACGGACTACTCAGCCAAGATTGCTGCCAAATACAAGACTGATATCGTCTACAATGCAATACATGGACACACAATTGACATCATAGTCCTTCCTGCAGCATAGGAAATAACAATATAAGCTTCCTAATAATGTAGTGTGTTAATGTTGAAACAATTTTAAAAATAATAATTCAACAATCAAATCACTCCTTTAAGATAAACCGTCAGTAAAAACATAGATTTTAGTCTTTCAATGTATTTAACTACTTTAAAAAGATATTAGAGACTCGAACTATGCACTCACCTTTCTTGCAAAGTTTCATATCCCTCTGTATTTTTTGGCACATCCAGCTCTTCCTTGACCGTGTCCACAATAAGGAATTCTTCCTGAATATAACACAAATGACAAACATATGTTTTACACGCAATTGAACTATGGACGACCACTTACTTACGAACTATGTATCTCCGAAAACAACAATCCTAAAATGTGATAACAATTTTACCACCACACAATTAATTGCAAAGAACGATCGAGTTACCGTGATTTACAAACTCGTTTCGCTTTCACACATTGATAAATTTGATAACAGTAACACCGAAAAATTTAATTTATAAGGAGATTACAAATTGAGTTGTTAATTTCCGGACTGCAATGTTACGTATGCGAGTCAAACAGGAAGAAACTGAATACTAGATATAAAGAACGCAAATATTTGTCATGTTATTCCCCACTCGGCTCTTAGTGGCCACGTTTATAATAATGAACATTAATCATATCAAAAAGATAAAATTAGACATTAAAACTTTAGACATAAATAAGAAAGGAAAAATATTAAACATTTTAGAATCGATTGAAATACACAAAGATAAATATATACCTAAGTCCTTATAATCTCAAAGAAAAAGCCTGTTCTGATTGTTGGTTATCTTTGTCAAAGGAATAACACTATTAAAAATACCTTACTATAATAATACCGGACAGCAGCATTGGCGTGAGTGCGAAATATCGCGGACCTGACATCTAGCGGAGAGGGATGGAATTACGTCCACATATACAAATATTAACATTGCGAGATTCGGACTATTGTTTAAAACGTGAGTTACTAATGTGGAATTATAGCCTATATGAAACACTTCAGAAATGTTGAATAATATTTAATGTAAAATTATTATCTTATATCAAAGCTGCATATTGTGAGAAATATTGCATACTTCATATTACTTTCCGTGATTGTTACATATTTTTTTCTTTGGTTTACCGAGACAAAATCAATCTGATATTAGGAATGAATTTACAGTAATGTTTTATATACGCATTGCTGACAATAGCAAAGATAAAATTGATAGTAATCTGATGCTTGTAATGATTAGTAAAGACATGTGGACAACTATAAAATTTAATTTGATAAAACCTTAAAACTCAATACATTTTAACTTCTATTCATTTATTAGGTCTAAATAAAAAAAAAACTAATTTGTATTTTTCTATCAACACAAAGACGAAGGAATTAGGCCTACTAAAGAATGTTGTTGACTCACGTTTATGAACTGTCGGAAATCGAAAGTACGATTTGGAGCAATTTCTAATGCTGCAATTGTCACAATTATAAACAGCGCACATACACCTTGACATTTTAACACAGCACTAATTAATAAAACTATTAACTAGCCCAGCAACAATATACATTGCAGTTGATTACAGCTTGTTTCGCGAGTATCTCCACACCGGCAGGTAGGTAGCAGCACCAGCGTCGTTAGCACGCAAAACTGCTTGCTGTCCGGTATTGTTATAGTAAGGTATTTGCTATTAATTTACAAAATGTGTTTAGAAATACCCGAGGTATGTCCTAATTGCTGGATAGCCTTGTCAAAGGGTGATATGTGACACTTCTGTCCTCAGTATGCATTCTGCAGTAAATGTTGTCATCCCAGGAATAAGGATCATGACATTATTAACTCCATTTTCAACCCTGATCACACAAAACGTTTTGTTTTGTGTAGTGGAAACTTTTGGAGTCTCATATCAATTTAAAACAGACTTGATGCACGTAGTATCCCTTTATGTTCAAAATATGCTCTGAAAGCAAACTGCTTATCTCAATTTTTTCTCAGTGATATTCAGTTCAGTTTGTTTGAAGCGGTCTCACAGACGTACTACAGTAGTTGTGTGCGTGTATTTCACACACGTTTTCGTTATTTCTTTTAATTTTTCGGATTGGTGTGGTATAACTGTTATCTCTACACGTAAACAAGACGGAAAAATCAGGACCTTCTAGGCCACGTGGTTCCCACGTTTGAAAAGAAAAAACAAATATCCATGCTCTCGATGTGGAGTGCCTATTTGCTTGGAATGCTCCAGGAAAATTTGTGTGAGATGTTAACACGAAGATTGATTGGTGCTATGAAGGATAAAAAGTGTTGTGCTCTTTGATTTTTAAAAGACTGCAAAGTGAAAAGTATGCTTTTTTATACAGTAAACATTTTCCGTTCCTGAAAATTTAACAATAATTAAACAAATTATTTCACTGACAAGTTAAAATGTAGTAAATATTAGCATTATATTCAGAATTCTTATTATTTTGACAATATAAAAACATGATACTCCTTTAACAAGTTTAAAAATGAAAACGTTGAGAAAACAGCAAGTCATTACTGTATTTTTTTTTATCATTTCTAATGTTTGTAACTGTTTTAGACTATTTCAATTTTCCAGACGAATTAAATTTACATATTATAATATTCTGTAGTCATGTATCAATGGTCAGGGTAGGTTGCAGATGTTGTCCATAATAAATTCTGATTTTATAAATATATAAAATAAACAGAGGTCTCATAGACCCTTCCATAGTAGGTACGTGACAATAACTGTCCACAGTACTTAAGGGTTAATGACGCCATATTAATAATAGATGGCACTGTTGGTAACCAGAAGCAGCTGAGGTTCATATGCCTTACAGTTGGGCCGTATGTTATACTAAAGACAATTACTTGAAATTTACACATGCAATAATTTTCAGTAAATATTTCGCAAGGCAAGCTGTAATTATCATGCAATCAATTCTAAATATGACACCAGTTGAACATGTACAGGTTTGCTGCTTAATTATCCAATGAGAAGTGTGGGACTAGGTTTTTGAAAGTAATAGATTCTTTGTGTGTGGTTTCTCTTCAGTAGTGCTGAAGAGCATGACGTCTTGGAGAGCTTTCTTTATGAATTATTGCAAAAACTTAATCGAAACAGTGTAAAATACCAAAACCACCAATATGACGTTTTTTACATTGAAATATGTGCCAAACAGTTTTTCACTTCCAAATTTAACATGACTATTACGCTTTTATTATGTCATACTACTTTTGACCAATAAAACGGTACGAAAGGACGTTTTTCAAACAATCATGGCTGCTTATAGTATAATTTTAACAGTTCCCTAGAATTTGTTTAATTTTATCGCTTCCCTAGCATTTGTTTCTTTGTCTGCCAACTTTTCAAACTGCAAATTTTTTACAGTACTATTAAACATGCTTTGCGATTGCAATTTGTTTCTAGTTGACTGAAAATGGCGGCTCCGTTCAAACATTTTGGTGAAGCTAACATTAGTCAAATAGAATTTTAGTAAGTCTATTAATATCTATTTTCTAGTATAAGAGTACTTTATTTCTTCTAATCTTTATATACTTTCTTCTACGTTTATCACCTCGCTACTATTTCTTTCTTTGTTTGCCAACATTTCAAACTGCAAATTTTTATGGCACTATAAAACATGCTTTGCGATCGTCATTTGTTTACAGCATAGACAGTCAACTGAAAATGGCAGCTCTGTTCAAACGTTTTGGTGGAGCTAACATTAGTGAAATAGAATTTCAGCAAGTCAATTAATATTTTATTGCATTAAAGTACTTTATTTCTTCTCTTCTTTATATACTTCCTTCTAATCGTGTAATAGTCAATTAAATCCCACTGGAGTTTTGATTTTCTCTAGTGAGATTACTGCTGAAAATAACTCTAAAAACAATTTTTATCTCAATGAAAAAAACATGAGCTGGAAATGAGAAGTATGTGAACATATCTCTAGAAAAATTTACTGAAAAAATAACTTCAACTAACCTCAGATTCACATTTCATGACAGGACAGACAACTGACACTGGATTTGGTTCATATTTCATTTCCGAGGTCGGACTGTAGCTGGAGTCCACATGTTCCACCTTTAACTGAAACATAAGAAGGTTCAGTAAGCTTTTTCCTGTTGCAAACACACTTAACCTTGCATGTCCTGCACTTTGAAACCACATATTGGCCTCAGCCAGATACTCTATTGAGCACTGATGTAAATTATGAAACATGTGAAGTGAGAATGGGGATCTGTGCTTAGAAACTAAAAATTAACACTGGAATCAAATTGAACTGTAAAAGGAACGGGATTATCAACATAACATATACAATGAAATTCCACACTGAAATTTCTAAAAGTCATCATAATGACTAGCAAATTTTCACAAAATGAGAATCATGTCGTTCAGGGAGATCCTAGAACAACATTTATGTTACGAAACACGCGGTGTGGTGGCACACTGAAGAGTCGTTAGACGTAGTTCACGTAAGATTACTTATCAATAAGGTAAAGAAACGTCAGATTTTCATGCATATCACTAAGAAGCATTGTACAGTTCTAGAAAAAAGTTTTGTCGCACAGATAACTCAGAGAAAGGAGGTAGTGCACATGATCAGACATGCAACGAAACAAAACTAATTTCCTTGCCTCAACTAGTCCTTCTCTTGTGAAACAGATCGCTCGTCCTCTGATGGTGCGCACTGCCCCCTGTCCAGGACTTATATCTGTGCGACAAAACTTTTTCCTAAAATTGTACATAGTGAACAGCTTCCAACTTACCTCTGATATAGGTTTTTTCTCGTCTACATCTACCAACAATGGGTCGATCTCTGGTTTTGAATTCTCGTCGGTGTCAAGGTACTGTTGAGGCAGAGAGTGCAATCTGTTTGCATCTGCAACCTGATCTGTTTCCAGTGCTAATGGGTCGAACTCCGGTTCACTCTTTTTCTCACTCAGCTGAAGATCGGGTTGAGAGTCAAAGTGGTATCTCCTTGCCCCTGCATCCTCCACTCGCTCGACTGTTAATAGGTCGTCGTCAGGTTCTTTCTTAATCTTGTCCATTACTTCATAGGCTTCAGACTAAAATTGACAACGTTGTTTAAAATATTTGAGTGTATCGCTTTTTTTCTGCCGGTCAGTGTATTTTTGTTTTTTTTTTTTTTTTTTTGCTTTATTTCAACTGTTCTATTAGGTACACGAAGCACTGATACCAAATTTACAGGCTTTGTTTCCTTTCACAAATGCAATGGAAGTTGAAATCAGAAATGTGAAATATGAATATTAAAGAAACTACTTGCGATACTGGCCATAACTGTCGCGTCTGCACTTAACATTGCAAGTACAATCTAAGATTAATTACGTAGGTAGGCCTACCCAGATCCAGAGTGTCCACAGTGAAGATCGTCTTAGCATTCACGGCATCCTTGAGGGTTAAATAGGCCTAACTGTTTTTATACACAACTTTGAACACTATACCATTTTGAAATATGTATTTCTTCCATGTGTTAACACGTGAAAGGAATGCAGTATATATTCCGAAATAAGTTTTTTAATGATGTGGTCACCTAACTTCATAATCATACAACAAATTCCACAATTTGGGACATCTGGCCGAAATCTACGACTGACCACTAGGATCCAGGATACAAAGCAGAGTTAAATGAAAAATACAATATGATTGCAGAGAGAATACGGAACAATGATAAATTTAAAAATAAAGTACAATTTGAGTTCGGAGAAACATGATTTTATTACACATTCCTTACTGATCTGCCCGGAATATATTATGTGCAAGATAATTTTGAAAGTTTGCAACACAGAAGGAATAATATTGATATAAAATGCCTCCATAATTTATTTACTAGTTCTGTAAATAGTCATCTACTGTCCAGGATAGCAATACATGTACCAAGAGAGAACTGTAGGACCAGTAAATCATTTAATATAAACTATGCTAGGACATAAGTGCTCTGCACTTCTTAGAATCTGTTCCTTCTATAATGAACTGAGCAATATTGACATCTTTCAGGATAGAGCCACACTCTTGAGAGAAATAAATACCGGTAGCGTTCAAAACACTCCATAAGTGTTTTGCTAATAAACAGGTCTTAACTGGTTTGCATATTGTATATTTGGTCTTCCTTCTTAAATTATTTCATATCAATTAAAATTACGAACTCGCTCCTAATTCTGACTTAACGTAGGTCTAGCCCCTCATCAGTTGTATTATTGTTACTAATCTGTGACTAGTTATTTGCATTTCATGTTTTCTTCATGCTGTAAATACTTTTGTTTTTGTTAACCGAGATTTACATGTAATACGAGTATTTGCTTGATATCTTTTGTTGAGTAGTATTGGATTGTAGCTGTTTAAATTTAAATATCATTATTATATGTATTACTACAGTTATTTTCATTTTATCTACTCTGTAATTACATTGTTGAGTGAATTAAATAAATAAATAATGCAAAAGCACCTTTACGATTAATGAAACATGAATCTCAAAAGGCAATTACTTTTAACAGTATCTATTCTCATCAGATCACAATAAGGTAACCTTTGATTCTGCATAGACACTAAAATCATCTACTGATATCGAGTTAAGCGTCTATTAACAACAAAAAGAATAGAAAAAATTGTCGCTAGATGGCAGGTCCTACCAGACAGTGAAGTTACTTGTGGATATAGATCCTATGCTTTATGTTTCTAGTTGGTCATTTAACGATGCTTTATCAACTACTCAGTTATTTAGCGTTGATGGGATTGGTGATATCAGGATTCTATATGACGAGGAGGCCGCGGATTCGCCATAGATTACCTGACATTCACCTTAAAGTTAGGAAAAGCCTCGGAAAAACCCAACCATGAAATCAGACCAAGCGGGAATGGAACCCATGCCCGAACGACAGGGAAGCGCCTCAGCCGACTGAGCTACGCCGATGGCTTTAATATTTGTAGCACGGTATGTGATTAAAGTATTAGGCCTACTTTGTTTCGCAACTCTCATAGCTAAAATATAAAATGTTGTCTTGAGTTGTAATTTGCAGAACCATCTGTGACAAAACTCCAATGATGTCTTGAATGGAGATAATTCACTATCGTGTGTGGTGATGGTGGTTCCGTAGTCAATGGTGGCAGAGTTGTCTCTCTACATTTTATATTTTAACATTTTATTGACCACAGCTTACACAGCTTTTTATTTTTCCACATTTAATTAATTTGAGTCCACAACTGTTTATGGTAGAGGCTCACAATTAACTCATTGTTCACATTGTACTACACAACACGCATGTACCAGTCTACTTCTATATGTATTCTCAGGCACAATCTTCTGAAGATGGCTTATTCATGCCAAAAACGTTCAAGTTAAAAATGTGACAAGTATTTTAATATTTAATATGTTTTAAGTAGATAAGCATAGACGGACCCTGCTCATCCCTATTCACTCCTGTCATAAATCAGTGAGGGTTTTACTTCGAATTGTTAACTTATGTCTGAGTCCAATTCGGAATGCAATTTTGAATTTGTTGGGAAGGGCTAAGCTTGAGGCAGTCGCCCCCAAATCTCTACTAGCGTGACCAATGGAATAACCAGTACCAACAAGTGGCATTTCTAGTGAGGTTAGGTTAGCGGAGCAAACTGAATCTGTGAGAGGTAAAACTCAAATTTACACATCAAATTAATTTATTGATTTAATAATAGTAATTTATACAGGGGCATCATTTTATTTTTACTTCCATTTTTATTGTACCTGAGTTTTTTTTAACCCTTTCTGTCCCGAATTTGTACATACTTTTTATGACTTTCCACAATTATGGGTGCTCAAGGTCATAGAGGCACCATAGGAGAAAAAAAAAAAAAAAAAAGCAATCCTTTTAGTAACAACAGCTGGCCAAAGAACTGGTGGATGCTGCACTCTATCGGTAAAGAGCGAAACTACTTCTGAGGATATCAAATGGAATCATCAAGGAAATCATATGAGTCAGAGATTACAGAAATGTTAGTGATTCCAAATGGACTCATTAGAGCGGAAAGGGTTAATGTACTTCACTCCCACCCCCTCTGGTAGTAAACTTCCAACCGTTCTCCACACAGAACTGAAGCCGCGTATGCAGTACTGAGTTAGTGAGTATAGTACGTTCCAAAAATATATTCGCGTTTTCCAGTGACGAAAGAGCTTTCAATATTGAATCATATTTTCGCACAGGTACTGTCGTCCGTTTAAGTTACCTACGTCGCATCCCGGTTTCCCCCACCTGCTTCTGTACGTCCCTCTGTAAAGTCTAGTAGCTGGGCTGTCTTAGCTCTTTTCTGAAAACATTAATTTCTGTTAGGAATTGGACGTCTACGTAATATTATACAACTGTTTAAAATAACTTAAATAAAAGGGCCTCGTTAAATAATTAACTGTCACGTGATTCCCCCCCCCTTTTCTACGACCCTGCTACAAAACCACTTGAACCGACAGTAGATAGCATTTCTGAGTAATTTTATCTTTTCGGATCGGGCAGAAATGAAAATTAAATTTACAGTATGTAAGGTACTCTCTTATAGAGTTACTCGTACGAAGAACGAAACTGGTAATTGGAATTAGGTACAATAGTCTATAATGCGATAATATGCACATTAGAACTGAAGCCTGTATCGAAATGAACGGCCACCATTATCAAAAATGTGTTTAACTATCCATATTATGATTATTTTTCAATTTAACTTCATTCTCTATATTGTAAGCTAATGTGTTGTAGACTGTATAATATACACTGCATAATGAATACGTCCACATGGACAGCTCAGTTCGTGAGTAAAACATTAAGTGTTAATACTGTACTGTATTTTGATTCAACAAAAACCTAATGAAAATGATCAAACTCAAAATCGCGATATTTCCTAGTTTACATAAATGAACTACTTTTCTTCCCTCCTATACCTAGTAAAGTGATTTGTATTTTACGCCAGTATCATCGAACTCCAGTGTTGGAAGGAGCAGCAAGCAGTGTTTCCGGTTCTACACCTTTAATCCAAAGATATAGCCAGGTCATTATTAAAAATTTTAGTAAAAATAAAATGATGTCCCTGTAGTAACCAAATTTCATTGTCATAAGTAAATTTAATTTTAAATTGTACACCTTTTCTATGCAATGTGTTGTTTGTGAAGAAGTTATAAATGTATGGATTTTATGGTTGCTAATGTGTTGGTTGTCATGGAACGATTTTCAATTCAATGTTGTTAATAAAGCCATTGTTTAGGTTGCTAAGGACGATGAAATAAAGACGAGTTTAAATACCAGTCATGGATAAATAAACTTCTGTAAAATAATAAAATTATAATTATTGTCACATTTCTTATTACTTTTAAAATCAACTTATGAAACCTATCATTTAAATATTCCATTTAAATTGAGGGTCTTAGAACAAAAAGCAGGTAAATGACATTATTAAAAAAATGAGGTAAGTGCGTGTTGTGATAGCCCAAAAGGATGTTTCTTTGGGATAAAATCAGGTAAGTGATCACACTGTGCAGTGCTGCTATATGGGCAACATTTCACCAGAGTAGTGTATAATATTCCATTGCATGTAGAACTGTAATTTTCTCAAAACTAGGTTTCCGTCACTTACTGCTTTTTGTTCCAAGCCCCTCAATTCAATAACATTATAACACCACGTGAATTGCTTACGAAATTTCTGAAGGAAGTTAAGTCGTGTATGTCCAGTGTGCACAGTCATTGTTGAAACTCTCTCGTACAAGCTCGTCTGTAAACTCAGACAGCAAATACGTACAAAACTGGCTTACAATACAACGCCGTATCAGCATTTTATGGAGATAGTTGAGGATTTCTTAAAATAAATATTTACTTTTGGAAAATAAAATAAAATTACCTCCTTTCCCAGAAGTGCCAGTGACTTGGTTTAGATTATGCGTAAAAAATAAATATATCTTTTGCATTTTTGGTACTCTTTGTAAATCATCGTCTAAATGTCACATTTACCTTCTGAATTATTTATTGTTCAACACGATGAAGACCTGGAACACACCCCCTGTAGTACAGCACATTAACTAGGGGCACCAGAAAGCTCGATGCTCCTACATAGTTGTATGACCTTCAAGCCATACTATATCTGCATGCAGTTCCGAAATGCTGAACATGTTAATCTGCTTCCAAAGACAATCAGCGTGACGGCTTAAAATTCCGCATTCCCCACTTCTTTAAACTCCAAGGTAGAGAAGTCAATAAAGCGCCATATATGTGGAAAATGTTAATGAAAGTAAGGACAACCCAAATTCCATATACAACATTACACAACACTGAAGATTTTTTATTAGGTTATTATACGACACTGTATCAACTACAGGGTTATTTATCGTCTATGGGACTAGTGATAGTTGAGACCGAGGATGTCATAGATTACCTGACTTTTGCCTTATGGTTGGGGAAACATCAGAAAAAACCCAACCAGGTAATCGAATCCGCGCCCGAATCAGCAGGCAAGCGCCTTAGCCGACTGAGCTAAGCCGGTGGCCAATTCTGAAGTTACCCAAATGCCAGGAGTGGGTAAGATTTGCTCTAAGAAATGCGGAATAAAAATCCAGGCACTCCAAAAAGCCGAGAAGGTTTACAAACAATATATGTACAATGGAAGTGTCGTGGCTCAGCTGGCGGAGTCGCTTGCCTTCTGATCCGGGGCGGCGGTCGGGAATGGGCTGGGCTGATTATCTTTCTGGGCTTTTTCCGATATTTTCCCCAACTGTAAGGCGAACGTCAGGTAATCTATCAAGAATCCTCGGTCTCATTTCGCCAAATACGGTTTTGCTATCACGAATTCCATCGACGCTAAATAATCTAGTAGTTGATACAGCGTCGTTAAATAACCAACTGAATACAAGGCAAAGTAGTATTTGAAGTATAAAAGCGTATTGATATCTCGAATTCTTAGCATTCACATACACCAGCGCTGCAGACAAATGCGAGTCAGCACACAAACAGTGACTGTGGAGGGCAGCTGACGGTGGAGAAACTCTATCTGCTAAGAATCAGTGAAGTGTTACCACGCTGTTCCAACAGGTCTGATACCCCCTTGCGCCGTCTCATACTTTTATTGGGTTATTTTACGACGCTCTATCAACATCTCAGGTTATTTTGCGTCTGAATGGAATGAAGGTGGTTATGCTGGTGAAATTAATCCGGGGTCCAGCACCGAAAGTTACCCAGCGCTTGTATTCGGTTCAGGAAAAACCTGGGAAAAAAACTCATCCTGGTAACTTTTCCCAACCGGGATTCGAATCCTGGTTTTGCGGTCAGACGCGATAACCGTTACTCCATAGGTGTGAACTCCAACTTCTTCAAGCAGCGTTACAAAAATGTTCCGCCACCAAAAAAACTAACGTGCAAAGGAATTTTGAAGTACCTGAATGTGTTAAAACTCTCCACACAGACGTGGAATTTGAATCTAGATGTTAAAAAAAATGTTATGTTTTATTTAACGACGCTCGCAACTGCAGAGGTTATATCAGCGTCGCCAGTGTGCCGGAATTTTGTCCCGCAGGAGTTCTTTTACATGCCAGTAAATCTACTGACATGAACCTGTCGCATTTAAGCACACTTAAATGCCATCGACCTGGCCCGGGATCGAACCCGCAACCTTGGGCATGGAAGGCCAGCGCTATACCAACTCGACAACCAGGTCGACTAAGATATCTAGATTCTGGAAAACATTTTCCAAACACCACTACAAGCTTGTCACCAAAACGTGAATGCAAATGGGCCCTGATCACCCAACGTCCCAACTACGAGCGACAATATCGCCAGGTCTATGCATACAAGCTTGCCACACCTAAACATTTCCCACAAATATTGATTTCAGCTGTTTTTCGTTTGTCTGCACATGTACATAAAATGTTACATTCCATATATATCGATAATTTATTCACCTACTATTTATGTACACTTGTAAATATCAAATTTGAGAAGGTTATGTCGCAGATATGCGATTAGTAAGAAATTTTGCCTGTGTGGAAATTTTCCTGAAAGAGAAAACATTTCCTGCGCACATTTCAGTCGCTTTGCGCGTGTCGGAATACAGCACCTTTGAAGACTGAGAAACAATAGCACAGAAATTATATTTGGGTGCCCTAAGCACAGTTACTGCCTACGATAGTTCAGAATCGTTACAAACATTTCCCGAAGGCGCGGTATTTGTATTATTCACAGTTTTGTGCGTACGTATGTGGACTCTGAGCGCTCCCGGAAGAGGGAAGCGTTTCCCACATATTTCGCATTTATACCGTTTCACTTTTGTATGCGTAAGAAAATGTACCGAGAGAGCTCCAGATTTTGCGAAACATTTCCCACACGTGTCGCATTTATATGGTTTTTCCCCTGTATGCGTACGTATATGGACTCTGAGACGCGTCAAATTCGAGAAACATTTGCCACAAGTATCGCACTCGAATGGCTTTTCTCCCGTGTGCGTGCGCAAGTGGCCCCTGAGAGTTCCTGAAATTGAGAAACATCTTCCACAAACGTCGCATTTGAATGGTTTTTCGCCTGTGTGCGTACGTCTATGCTCTGTGAGAGATGTCGAAACTGAGAAACATTTCCCGCATATATCGCACTTATACGGTTTTTCGCCTGTGTGGGAACGCATGTGGACCCTGAGAGGCCCGGACACGGGGAAGGATTTCCCGCACACATCGCATTTGTATGGCTTCTCGCCCGTGTGCCTACGTGTGTGGCCTACGAGCGCTACCGAAGAAGTGAAGCACTGCCCGCAGATGTCGCAGTTGAACGGCTTTTCATCTTTGTGTGTGCGTAAATGGACCCTCAGCGTACCCGGCAGAGAGAAGCATTTTCCGCAGGTCTCACATTTGAATTGTTTTTCACCTGTGTGAGTGCGTACGTGGCCGGTTAGGGCTCCGGACTTCGCAAAGCATCGCCCACAGATATCGCACTTGAAAGGTTTTTCGCCCGTGTGCGTGCGCATGTGTTCCTTGAGGCCGCCAGAGAGAGAGAAATATTTGCCACACGTATCACACTTGAATGGTTTCTCGCCCGTGTGTGAGCGTATGTGGTCAGTTAGGTTTCCAGATCTTGCGAAAGATTTCCCGCAGAAGTCGCAGGAGAATGGCTTCTCACCCGTATGTGTGCGGACGTGGACTTTGAGGGATCCCGACTCCGTGAAACATTTGCCGCAGAAGTGGCATTTGAACGCCTTCTCGCCCGTGTGCCTGCGAGAGTGCTTTCTCAGGTTGCTTGGATTTGAGAAGCATTTGCCGCAGACATCGCAGTCAAACGTCTTGTGGCCCAAGTGTGTGCGCAGGTGCACGCGCAGGGTGTCCAAAGTGGACAGCAGTCTGCCGCAGATGTCGCACTTGTGAGGTCTGCTGTCCACGTGCGGCATTCTCAATTCCTCCGCATTCAAAACGCTGCAACGAGAAGGTTCTGTTAGTCAAACCTCCAGGCAATTAAATCAGACATTTTGAACGAGACAGTCGCGTTCTAGGCATTCCGTCCTGGTGTCAAGACAGTGCATAATGGAAAGTCTTGGAAAATGCAGAAAACAATGTTGCTGAACAATATACCAAAATGGAATAATGCTGAAATGTGGTATTTACTCTCACTGGAAATGAGTATTACACTCAATAATGGCAATGAATAATGAACACTACTAATAAAACACAATAATTAAAAAAATAATAATCATATTAATAATAAAATAATAATAAAATAATAATAATAATAATGAGAATATTAATAATAATAAAATAATAATAAAATAATAATAATAATAATAATAATAAACTGATAATAATAAAATATAAAAATAATCATAATATAATAATAATAATAAAAAATAATCATAATATAAAACAATAATAATAATAATAATAATAATAATAATAATAATAATAATAATAATAATAATAATAAAATAATAAAAATAATCATAAAATAATAATAAAATAATAAAATAATAAAATAATAATAAATAATAATAATAATAATAAAATAATAATAATAATATTAATAATAATAATAATAATAATAATAATAAAATAATAATAACAATAGTAATAATAATAAAATAATAATAAATAAAATAATAATAAAATAATAAAGTAATAAAATTATAAAAAAATAATAGTTAAAATAATTTTAATCAAATAATAAATAATAATAATAATAATACAAAATAATGAGCATCCTAAATTAAATGAAGCATGGTCACTTAAAATAACATTTAAAGTTAATCTTCACTGTTAAATCTAATTTGTATCAGGGTTTTTGAAAACAGTGTCCTACCTTAGCTCTTACTGAACTAAGACCCAAAACGAGGTGCCTATTTTGGTGACGTTTTTATGATGGTTCTGAATGTGAGCTAACCTTCACAATGTCACAGGTAACTGTTTTTTCAATTGAGACTGCATCTTACAATAACATGTAACATAAATATCATTAGTTAAAAAAGTTTTGGTACATTTATTCCAATATTGAGCGACAAAGCCATGTACAGTGGATTTGTTTTGCGCCACACAAGTAAAAAGTCAATTAACAACAGATAACCAGCTTTGAAATAGTCACTCAATGGAATAGGAAGGACAAAGAATCCACTTTTCTGAATTTGGTTAGAAATGTTCCTATCAACGACTGACATTCACAAACACTGAACTATCTAAAATCTTCTGCAGAACTAGATGGCTTTCCTACCTGGAAACAATGTCTCCAGAAGTGAACTGCACACTGACACAAATTACAAAATAATATTTTATTGTCAGTTGATAAACCATCTTCTTTAAATTCTGAAATGTAAAAGGTCTTTATAGATGATTTTGAAAACTCTGCACAAAATTACTGGATGTTGTTTATTCACGGATATCGATGTTGTTGGTTGTGTTAAAAAAAAAAAAGAGGAACTAGAAGACTCACACATTGAAGGCATGTCAATTACCAAAGTCAATTTCATGATTTCTTGAAGTGCAATGAACTTCTTATGGAAATTCATTTACTAAAAGAAAATTCCCAATTTTGTGTTTTGAGTAGGCTGCAATTTTGTGTTGCGAGTAATGTAATTTTGTTTTCTATATAAAGTACGTTCGATAGCTGGGCCCTAAATTAAATGACCGTTCCGTGGCGGCCTTGGACCAGGTGAAGATTGGTACCTTTGCACCTGCCGCCAGAGGAATTTACACGTAAAATGACCGGCAAGTCATGGGTACGGAACATTAACTACTCTACTAACATTAGGCTTACCTGCATCACAACAGATGTTGAAAGTGAGTCGACCTGGTTGGCGAGTTGGTATAGCGCTGGCCTTCTATGCCCAAGGTTGCGGGTTCGATCCCGGGCCAGGTCGATGGCATTTAAGTGTGCTTAAATGTGACAGGCTCATGTCAGTAGATTTACTTGCATGTAAAAGAACTCCTGCGGGACAAAATTCCGGCACATGCGGCGACGCTGATATAACCTCTGCAGTTGCGAGCGTCGTTAAATAAAATATAACATTTTTTTGTTGAAAGTGACGACCTTCAACTCGAACACATTCCCTGTATCTCTGGAAACAATTCTGGTTCACTCGCAAAAGTTCATGTTGACTAATTGCCTGTATTTCTCTCGTGATGTCCTTGAATTCTTGTAACGTGTGCGGATTTGATGCGTATACTTTATTCTTTAACATTCTCCATAAATAAAAATCGCATGGAGATAGGTCAGGGGAACGAGGTGGCCACAATCCTCGACTATTTATTCTGTCACCAAACACACTTCGCAATTCATGATTAGAATTCGCAGCAGTGTGCGCTGTAGCTGAATCCTGCTGAAACCAGCCATTCAATCGTTCATTTCTTGTTAGTTGCGGAAAAAATTATTTAAAATTGAAGTTACATAAACGTGTGAATCAACTGTTGTGTCGAAAAATATGGGACCGATAATTCTACTCGCACTCACTGCACACCAAACCCCAACCTTTGCAGCGTGGTGAGGAACTTCATGAATAATATGGGGATTTTCGGTAGCCCAGTATCTATTGTTTTGAATAGAAACGTGACCGTGAAGATGAAACCACGCTTCACCAGTGAAGAACGTTAAAAGTGGGTCCACGTCGCCATTATGAACAAACCAATTGCAATAATTAACCCTGTTTACAGGATCTCGTGGTTATAAAGCATGAACTACAGTTACCCTGTACGGCTTAAGTTTCAGAAGTTTCGTTGCCACAAAAGCTGACGTCTTGGAAATGTTAACCTCTTGTGCTAAACGTCGCAGTGATTTGCGGGGTGAGTGCTCTAACCGGCCTCTACTTAATCAAGCTTCTCTTCTCTCAGTACACGGCGTTGTTGAACATGTTTCTTGTTCTGTACATCTGACTTTATTGACAAGGTCATGAATAGTTGACCTGCTAGGAATTCGAACACCTGCAAACCGATGTTCAAATTCTTTTCGACACCTTCTTGCAGAAGAGTATTCCACATACGCATCATACAGAAAAATACGTTGTTCTAAAGTGTACTCAACCATTATTAATAGACACTTTATCACCACGAGACAACACAATTTTACTCACAACACGCGCACAGACGTCTTTCCCTCACGACAGATCCAACTCGACTAGCTGCAGTGCTACTCTGGTGGCAGGCGCGCCAATCTTCACCCAGTCCAAGGCCGCCACACAACGCACTGCATACATATTTTTTGGGTTGGAGCATAAGTTCGTAGCGTTTTTGTTGGTATTACTTAAAAGTATTCACAAATACTTATAATAGTTCTATCACAGCCCTGAGGTAGTGGCACAGTTGCTGCACAAGATATCGTAACAATATTCTACGTCATCACTTATCTGGACAATACACTTACCTCCCAGCAATGAGTTCAGGATCTTCTGTCGTTTCTTCCAGACTTATGTCCTGTTTCACTGTTACCTCATCACACCGCGCTTCCTGCAAATGATAAAAATAACAAATGAAAGAGCTAAGGACCATTCAAATATAATCTACTGTAATTCTTAAAACGCAATGTATCAAATATTAGGTTGCGCACATTTCATGTTTATGGTTGCAATGTGGAATGATATGGATACACTTTTATTTTTCACAAAAGATAAGCATAAATATCAAGAATAAAACACGACCATCAAGTTATCATTGGTATCTGTATTTACATGCATATTAGAACTACACTGAATTAAGAGGAATGGGGAAAAAAAAAAGATAAATCATTAAGAATTCACTTATTTTGAGGAAAATAAAAATGGTTGCTATTTTGGAATTGGCGGTAGAGTACTCCCAGATTAATACAGGGTGATCTGCCTAGGACTGGCATTCCGCAGTATTTTCGGAAGCATCAGAATAATTGCCTCGACTAGCCAGACAATTCACCGCATACCGATCCCACTGAAAATTTATGGGAAATTTTGAAGGACAAAAACTGGAGAAAACTGGACTGGGCATTGAAAGATCACATGGCTTTAAGTTTGATTTAAGAGATAAGTGAAAGGAATTTGTGATTAACATATTAAATCTATGCCTAATTGTGTGAAGTAACTTCACTTACATGTACTTTGTTATTACAAACAGTACTAAATATGGCCGCCCAATATTTACGGAGCGAAACCCAGCTACAGCAGGTGGGGGGGAAATCATCATGGGATTTGAAAATAAATGAGAAGAGAATAAAAGTGTTATTTTTTTTCAAAAAGAGAAGATTAAAGAGTAACAACAAAAAGTGGCTTCTACATAATTACGTAAGTGCAAAACCCTATAGGCTATACTGCTTGATAAGCTCTTAGCTTAGACAAACTCCTTTGCCTTTGCCTCTTACAAGCACAACTGTTTACATGTCAATGCCTCTACGTCATATTGGCTACTAATTGCATCATGGGTAATGTTCCGCAAATCAAATGAACTCAGTTCTGAAACGCAATGATTGGATTTTTCTTCTGTATGCTAATACAATATAAACAATTATTACTCTTGTTAATTCAGAATTATTAATACTTCTCCCACATTCATGGGGCCTATAAAGTTGTGTGACTCTGCATTAAGCTATTGTTCTTTTATAAACACTACTGAAATATTATCTTGCCGCAGAGGGGAAAAAAAGTAATAAACACACGCCATCTTGGCTAGGTATTGCATCATGGGTAATACAACACAGGTCATATTAACTACTATTTTCTGTAACAACTGCTAGATTTTTTCTTCTCTGAGCTAATGATATTAATAATAATAATAATAATAATAATAATAATAATAATAATAATAATAATAATAAGTTTTATTAGTCCAGAATCAAATATTTATAATTCCATTTCACATAAGTACTCTAATTGTATTATAATATAATTATGTTCTTGTTTTTCGGACTGTCTCAATTCGCTTCAGCAATAAGTTTCGTATCGTATATAAGAAGTAGCCAATTAAAACCCTTGGTCAGTCATCCAGATTAGCCCAACAGAGTGGCGACCTCTCTGGTCTGAACTGTATGGAAATGTCAAGTTCCAGAATACGATGGAATATCCAGAAGACTAACTCTGATATGCAGACATTGTTTGTGGCAGAGCTCAATAGCAATTAATAATATTCGCTCACCTCTGGCTCATTCTTCACCACTGCGGTTTCCTCCGTTTTCACTTCCCATTTAATATCAGAGCTGGGGTCCGTGTGGTCCAGTGCTGTCCAGGCAACATGTGGGGGCAATAAAGTCCCTTCCTGCAGGAATACCACTATTATACTAAGCTGGGGCCAAAAGGTTAGTATTAGTACATGCTATTGTTAAGGGTTTTTTTTTTTTTTTTTACCTTTGGGATTAAATGAAGTGAATTTTTATGGCAGGCAGAGTAACTATCTCATGCCGCCATGTTTTAGATTGCTACCAGTGCACTTCATTAGAACCAGGTACCCAGCTTCGAAGTTGTTAGCCCTGTGCTTAAGGTTTTCGAAGTATGCAAAGTCATAAAAGAATCTCAGCACAAAATAAACCATGATTTTGATTTTAAAGGGTTTCGGGATCCACAACAATTTTTGCTAATTTTATGGGCATTATACTCACATCTGTGTCTGCCTCATCACTCGACTGGATAGCCAATGGGTCGACTTCCGATTCCGTCTTGATCAAATCCATCACAACTGAAACACATGCCAGAAAATGACGTCGCTAATGCTGGCCTTCAAAACAAATTAACTCTGAATTGAAAAGTAATTGTCAAATTCCTGACTCCATAAATAATAATTCATGCCAGGCTGCTTTAGTCAGGTTCCATCATTTTTCGGTCAGTCTCTTTTTTGCTTTAAGGCTAGTTTCGCTTTACTTACATGATTTTCTTTTCCGTTTACAAAAGTTCAATTTAATTTCACACCAGAACTTGGCATTTACTTCAATCATCCTATGACGGATGTGATATCATTCCCCCCCCCCCTCCCCGTTGTTGGTAACTCTACTGCATCTATTAGATGCTTTATGGTTGTGCTAACAGATGGAGTTACTTGTCAACAATGTGACGCTGAAACGTGTGTTCAGGTTACTGCCCAGCGACAGTCGTGATGTATTTCATATTTTGATGATTGGCTAATTAATATTAACCTGGCACATTCACATTCATACAAATTTCCAGACTCTACACACCCAGGGAATTCCTCTTCTTCAAGAAAAATTCACCCAGAGCCGATACCGGGAATGGAACCCGGGACCTCCTGATCTGGAAGCCAGCATGCTGACCAACAGACCACGGAGGCAGTCAAATGTGATGTCATGTATCGCACTTCATTATCAAATTCTGACCTTTGAATTCCCATTGTTAAAGCACTTATAATTCCTTTTTACACAAAATTAGTGAACTGAGCTGAGGTGAGGTAGATATCACTTGCGTGCACTCCTCAACTCGTTCTGAGTTGAGGAGTGCACGCAAGTGATATCTAGAGATGATATTTATAACTCTTACACCTCCTTCATCTCCGTCCTCCAACCCACCCTAAAACCCTCTGTTTACACATCGCCCAAATTGTTCTTGTGATGGGGAAGCGCGCGACAGTGCTTCACTTATTCTGAAGAATTATCTTTTCTTATTTTTCCACATATTCTTGTAAATAAAACAAAAATATATTTATAAGGTGTAATCCTCATACTTTGAACCTCAGGCTACTAGAAGTAATTATGACATCTCGCAATTTTTTCGTTGAAAAAACAACATGTACCTGACCCATACAGACACCACACCTGTGCTGACTGAAGACGAGGTTACCATGACAAAGTAACAAATTTTGCTTACCGCATATTGTAGACAAGCGGTGGCGAAAATGTAATCGTGCGCCGAACCACGGTGTAACCTGCAACGTGCATAGCACCTATGGAGGGAGGCGGACACTCGAAGGGGAAGTGAAGCAACTGTCTGTCGGATTTTCATTTTCCTTACGTCAAGCACTTAAATATAATTTTATACACTACAAGGCTGCAAACTAATGTTTAGTACGTGTAACGAGGAAAGAAATGAACAATATCACAACCTAAAATTAACTGTCTTCAGAACATATCTTTTACAAAGTTTCAAAATCAGGAATTATGTCAGTTACTGCCAGTCGTAGTTGATCACGAAGGTATTTGTCTGTCAGTCGTGATCTAAATTTGGTTTTTACTATTTTAATTGCTGAAAATAATTTTTCACAAACGTAAGTTGTAGCGAACATGGCTTCAACAGAGCAAGCGAAAGAACGAAGCTTCGGATATTTATTTTTTGGCAAAGATTTGAAAGTTCAACATTTGTCAAGTCCTTACATCTAGCTTTCATTACACAACATATAGTTAATCAGTGAGTTCAAATTGAACAGCTAACCGCATTATTCGTACATCTGCTGAAAAAGGGTCGACATGCAGATATGATGATGATGATAATGATGATGATGATGATGATAACAACAACATTAACACTTAACCTTTTAATGTTTCATCAGTAACATGTAGTGTAATGCCGTTTTATGTTATACAACCGTTTTCCTCGTAATACTTGTGAACAAATCATACATTTAATATTCTCATCATATTGACAGCAAAAAAATGCGTCCTCCTATCCTACTTGGAACTTTCTTACATGGTTTCGAGAGAGACATATGCCACTCGCAGGTCAGAGACAAATACAAATGGAACGGAGTTTGACTTCACCTCACCTCAGCTCAGTTCACTGATTTTGTGTAAAAAGGAATTATAAGTGCTTTAACAATGGGAGTGAGAGGGCTGGAGGTTGGCAGAGGTTAGAAGCACAGCTATCACTGCGAGCCACAATGTCTCGCGAGTCACGTTCTCGCCACGGCTGTTGTAGACCTATCTGAAATTTTGTATTACTGAGGAAAAAAAGTAAGAATAGATAATTATATAGATATCATTCAAAAATATTATTTTTATAACTTATATCAATATATAATGAAGTAGCATTATCGGTACCTCTTAAGTCGAAGTTTCAAGAACAGTATGACTATTGTAGAAGAGAATATTAAACGAAAAAAGACAATTTAGTCTTACCAAGTACACCATGATTCCTGGGGTCACTTTTTTTTTCCTATAGAATGTGTCAATCATCAAAATTTGAACATTTGTACAACTTAATAAGAAAACCTACAAGCGTGCAGTAGGCTACACTTAATAAATATCCTATTTAATAAATAGTTTCGGTATCAATTTATTGCTTATACTTCATTTCTTGTTTATATCTACAGCGATTGACAATCATTAGTAACCTTTCTTAAGCATACTAATTGCCCCTCCTTTCTCTTTAACAATTTACTGTTTCCATGTAGCCAACTCAATTATCGGATAACTTCAGAACTCTGTTACTTTTCTTTCCCTCTACCCCAAAATTCCAACCTTTTTCACACAAAATAAATTACTGGCATTGAAAAGTGTCCTTTCCTAAATATGATTATGCGTAATCGACAAATCTGCTCTTGTTAGTATTTTAATTCTTGGCAGTGAGGTAACCGTATACTTAATTACCGGCACCTTGTACTGTATTCTACACCAGTGGTATTCAATCTGGAGTGAGCGGGCTTGTCTCGAGAGGTACGCATCCCACTCACTAGATATGTAAAAATTCTGATATACTTATTTTATTGCATTTGTTGATAATTATTGCAGTTCACTTATTTTATTTTACAATCTCAACTCTTGTTTTTCCATGTTTCAATAATTTTTCACATAATACATTATTATTATTATTATTATTATTATTATTATTATTATTATTACTGCATCAGTAACTACTGTTACTCCACAGCTGTGGACAAGCACATCTAATTCAATAATTAATACACTCAGGGACAAAAAAATCGGACACTTTAATATTTGCTGGTATTTTGCAAAACATTATCTTCTCATACAATATTATGGTAGCCATCTGTTGTTATGGAGACGTGTATACATTGTTGATTGTTTTTTGTTTTATAAACAAGTTGTTTTTTGTTTTATAAACAAGCCATTACAACCAAATATTCCAATTTTGCTTTCGGAGTCTCAGCTATAACAATTTTGTCTCAACCATTTTGTGCTTCATTATCGTTATCATTCGTTATTTCTTTATTTTTACATTTTCTGAGTTTAAGTGGGGTTGTAACATTTGTCTTAAAACAAGATGCGACCTGAAGATGTGGCTCGAGCTGTAGCCCTTTACGATGATGGACGCAGTGTACGTTACATTGCAAATGTTATGAATATGGCTAGAAGCACAACCCATGATGCCATAAAACGGTATAGAGAAGCCCTAGAATATACCAGAAGACCAGGTTCGGGTCGTCCAAGAGCTACAAATCCATGTGAAGACAGGTATATGGTGTTGAGAGTTCTTAGGGAGCGCAACCTGCCAGCTACTAGTCTAGCCCAACAATTTGTTAACATGCATGGACGCCCAATTTCGGCAAAAACAGTTAGAAGGAGGTTGAAAGCAAGTGGACTGATATCAAGTAGACCTGCAACTGGTCCCAGACTTCTCAGGATGCATCGAGTTGAACGACTGCGTTTTGCAAATGATCACAGGGATTGGAGAAATGGACAGTGGAGCTGTGTTCTGTTCACCGATGAGTCCTGTTTCAATCTGTGCTCACCTGATGGACGTGAAAGAGTTTGGAGAAGGAGGCGAGAACGATTTTCACAGTGTTGCATTTCCAAAAATGTGCCGTATGGAGGTGGTGGAGTGATGGTTTGGGCAGGAGTGTGTACGGATGCTCGTACAGAGTTGGTTTTTGTTGAAAATGGAAGACTAACAGCTGATAGGTATATAAATGAATGTTTGGCTGATCATGTTGTGCCATTTGGCCAATTTGTAGGCGATAATTTTGTTTTAATGCATGATAATGCAAGGCCGCATATTGCCCATGCGGTCGGAGATTATCTCCAAGAAGTGGGAATCCATGTTCTTCCATGGCCTGCAAGGAGTCCAGACATGAACCCAATTGAACACGTGTGGGACATGCTGGGACGGCGTGTTAAGAATAGACGACCGAGACCAGAATCGTTACAAGAGTTGAGGCGAGCACTTGGCGAAGAATGGGAATTTATTCCTCAAGAAGACATTGCTAACCAAATTGAGAGCATGCCAAGGCGTATGGATGCAGTTATTCAAGCCAGAGGGGGTAATACCCGTTACTAAAAAGAGTTTTTAATGTTTAAGGCACCATAAAATGAAAAAAAAAACAGTTAGATCAAACGATGCCATAGTTATACGCCCTTTGTAATTTTTTGTAAATTTTCTCATCAGAGATTTTTTTTCTAATGTTGTCGTATAAGGTGCTAAATGAAACATTATTTTGTTTAAATGGGTTTTGTTTCATTTTTAAATAATTGGCAACAAAATAGAAGCAAATATAGAAGTGTCCGGTTTTTTTTGTCCCTGAGTGTATATTGAGAATAATGGAAAAACAAAGAACTCGGTATGTAAGTCATCCTATACCAGAATAAACTATTATGAAAATACATAATAAATACCTTCTGTTATCACTAGCACGACGACACAAAACAGTCCTCCACACAATTCCGATGTAAATAAATTTATTTATTTATCTTCATTTATACACTCAGCAGACGTACCATGTTACACATATTCACGAGCATACTTTATTCGAACGTGCATCATAAAGCATTACGAAATACCTACAATATAATACACAGAATGTACAAAGTGCATTTGCAGTGGATACCTACAAGCCTACAAGGATACCGTGATCATCCAAATTTCTGCATAGGCCTATATTTTGTTGAAAAATAAACGAAAAATAATGAACATCAAATGTAAAGAAAAATTATGAATATCAAACGTGAAAAATGTTTCGACTAAAATCAATACAACCAGTAATTATTTACTGGTTTGCCGTATTTCACTGCAGATGTCATCAAGGGTGCCGTGGTCAGGAATTCACTATTGCGGGTGGCTATATTCTCATACAAAATGACGTTTCAAAACATTCTATGAGAACTAATGATACTGGATTTGATTACTTTCAATATTCCCTTCGTTTTTTTTCTTCACCACATTCAAAATATAACTACAGTCCGAAGTTGTCAGACTGGGCGAAGATCGCAATTCTGGCCACATGAGGGGCAAACGACGAATAATAAATGTTATGTCGCCAAATCGCCCTTAGGCAGATCAAAATAGAATGGGAGTACAGTAATTCAAAGCTTGGGAGGAATTAGGGTACATGTTATTTCTTTTCCATATTTACAATATATTATTCATTGGTTTTCAGACCTTTTTTTCAAATGTGAATCGTTCTTCATTGTTGACATTGTTGCAACATGCTTCGAATTCTCATGTCTGTATTCTTCTAATGGCGAGCGGTGGAAAAATTAGGTTAAGCACAGCATATTTATTATTATTATTATTATTATTATTATTATTATTATCATTATTATTATTATTATTATTATTATTATTATCATTCGGTCGTGAGCCGTCATGCTGTTCGGTTGTGTGTGCGTGTAGCTCCCGTAACTTGCAGCGTACAGCAGGTGCATCGAAGTTGTAATTTGATATGGCGCATAGTAAAGACGTCTGTCTTGTGTGTAACTTGCCTATCTTTGGAAGGCAAAAGTTTCTGAAGTGTGCAGGGCCTTGTGGTCTTCGTTATCATCTCGATTGCCTAAATATTGGTGAGGCCGAGTATGATATCTACATGCAGAGTGGCAGTTCTACTTTTAAGTGTAAAAAGTGTGTGAGTACATTGAAATCTACACAGGGAGACAACACGCCAGTGCGTCCTACTGCTCCAGGTGAGAAGAAGGTGATCTCACCTACACTTTCGCCTACAAAAAAAGTCGTTTCACCTACAAGGGATCTCAACCTACCGAGCCTGCCTTCAGTTGATTCACTTTCTGTCCAGGTTGAGACTGTTCGACTAAATAGTGTGAACATTCTGGACACAGTAAGCGACATTTTGGAATATGTGAAGAGTCTCCAAAAGGAGATAAAACTTAAGAACGAAAATGTGGCCGAAATGTTTGTGAAAATTAGTTCTAATGTACTCACTAATAAGGGTAATGTCCCTTCTGAATCAATGCAATATGTATCTGTGCAAGCTAAGGGCCGTAGGAAGTCTTACGCTGAACTTGCAAATGAAAATTCTATCCTAAATATTCAAATGGCAGAATTGTTATCAAAGGGGTGCTGCCCCCCTAAATCATCTCATAGTATTTCTTCTGTGGGTCAGTCTAATGACCCCAATAAGAAATCATATAGCAAGGTAGTGTCTGTGAACAAAGCTGCTGACAACTTGCATACTTGCAATTCTGATGCGTCAGCAACAAGCAAATCTGTGTCAACAACTCCTCCTGCTAAAGATAGACATAACAATATTGAACTAAATCAGGCCAATGCTTTAACTTCTGCCAACGTATCTGATGGTTTTCAATTAGTTACTCGCAAAAAATATAAAAAAAAGAGAACCTAAAGTTGGAACATTGGCCAAGAGTAGCATTGAAATGGCCCCTGAGAGAATTAAAACTAAATCTCTATTTGTTTCGAGATTTAGTTCCAAAGTCAACACAAACAGTATAGAGGACTCCCTGAAGAATCAACTTCAGCTAAGATCTCTTGCTGTAACTAAACTAAAAACCAAATATCAATCATATTCTTCCTTTCACATCACTGTTGATGTGAGGGATTTCGATTCCATTAACAAACCTGAAGTTTGGCCTGCTGGTTGCCTAATTGCACCATTTTATGGTAAATTAAAGCCTGAGCAGCACTTTGCGCATTCTCCTAATTCGAACTCTGTTGATTCTCAGGGAAATGCCTCTTAGTCTTAGTCTTGCTCTCTCTCATTTTCAATGTTCAGTTCTATTAATCATCTCGAGATTTTCTACCAAAATATTCGAGGACTTAACACTAAAGTTGATGAAATTTTTCAGAATATAGTGAGTAATAATGATCTCATTATCTGTCTCACTGAAACATGGTTATCTGAGTCAGTTATTAATTCTAATTTATTTCCAAATAACTATACTGTGTTTCGTGCAGATAGACTGTTTGAAGACACTAACAAAAAAAGAGGTGGTGGTGTCCTAACAGCGATTAGCAATCAGTTACCTTTTACTAAAAGACGTTTTGACTTAGAAATTATTAGTGAATGCGTTTGGGTTGAACTTAGAATGACTGATGGTTTTAATCTGTTATTAGGTAACCATTATTTCTCTCCTGATACAGATCATATTCACTTAAAATCTTATCTTAATTTTCTTGAAAAAAAATCTCGACACTCATAATTTTAGAATAGTAATCCTTGGTGATTTTAATACTCCTGGTATGGACTGGTCAACTGGTTCCAATCTTAATGATACTCATTATTACTCTAAAATTAAGGCTAAGGATTTATATTCCTCGTCCTGCCTTCTTGGATTAATTCAAATTAACACTACCGTTACGAGTAAAAAGCTTCTTGATTTGGTTTTTACTAATGATAAAAACAGTACAGTTAAACTTGCCGATCACTCTCTAGTTTTAGAGGATACTTATCATCGATCTATCTCTATTTATATTGAAGTAAAATTATCGTTACCGGAACACTCTCTAATCAGTTCTTATTTAAATTATTCTCAAGGTGATTATCTGAATCTTTATTCTATTCTATACAATTATGATTGGACTAGCATATATCAGACTACTGATGTAAACACTGCTGCAAATTCCTTGTCTCAAATTATAAACAATGCTATATCCCTTTGTGTCCCTGTCACCTTTGTTAAAAAATCGCACTATCCTAAATGGTTTTCAAACGACTTACGTCAGCTTATAAAGAAAAAAATAAAGCTCATAAAAATTACAAAAATATAAAACTGATCATCATTATCAAATTTTTTCTAATTATAGAAAACAAGTCAAACCCATGATTAAATCTGATAAATTCAAATGGTTACAATCAATTGATGATAACCTAAAGCACGAACCAAATAAATTTTGGAAATATGTAGAAACTTTACGAAAAACTAATAGTAATCACACAGAACTAATAATAAATGGCGTTCACATCACAGATGAAAAAGAAATTGCAAATGCATTTGCTTGTCAATTTAAATCTGTTCAACAAAATTGTAACTCTAATTTCATTACTTATGATTCTAATATTACTGACTGTTTGTCCCTGCCTAATATTACATTCGATGATGTAAATAAAGCTATTAAAAAGCTAAAGCCTAATAAATGTAAAGGTACTGATAGCATTCCTAATTTTATAATCAAGGGTTGCTCTAATATTCCCTTGCCTGTTTTAACTTTTTTATTCAATCTTAGCTTAAAAACAGGAATTTACCCGTCACTTTGGAAGGAAGCATCCATTATTCCAGTTTTCAAAAATGGTAATAAAAACAGTGTTACTAATTATAGACCCATTTCTATCCTAAACAATTTTTCTAAAATTTTTGAAAAATTATTCACAAACACATTTCATTTTATGTCAAAAATAAGATCAATTCGGCCCAACATGGATTTATAAGAGGGAAATCTACTACTACTAATTTAGTTTCCTATCTTAATCTCATAATGCCTATAGTTGAAAATCAAGGTCAAATTGACTCAATTTATTTTGATTTTAGCAAAGCATTTGATGTTGTTCCTCACAAAATTTTATTAAATAAATTAAGTAATTTTGGTCTCTCCACTAACTACGTTAATTGGTTTGAAAATTATTTAACAGATAGACAGTCTTGTGTTCGACTAGGTAATTCTCTCTCAGTTCCATTTAATAGTTTATGCTGTGTTCCTCAAGGGTCTACATTGGGACCTCTCTTATTTTTATTATTTATAAATGATATAAGTAAAATAATAAGTTCTAGCTGCCTTTTATTTGCGGATGATCTCAAAATCTTTCGCAAAATTAATAGTTTGGTCGACTGTCAAATTCTTCAAAATGACATTAATTCAATTTCACAATGGTCTGTTGAAAATGGAATGAAAATTAATCAATCCAAAACTTCTGTTATTTCCTTTTCACGGAAAACTATCTCCCTAAAATTTAACTATTCTCTCAGTAATGTCGTAATTACTAGGAAAGATTGTATTAGAGATCTTGGTGTCCTACTTGATTCTAAATTATATTTCCATGATCATGTGCAATATATTTATACCCATTCGTTAAGAATGCTTGGTCTAATTAGGTCTATAACTTATTCTTTTTCCACTCCTATGTGTTTATTAATTTTATACTATACGTTGGTTAGATCCAAGCTTGAATATGCATCTGTTGTATGGAACTCCATTACTTCCACTGACTCGGCTAAATTGGAGAATATTCAAAGAAAATTTATTTCCTTGTGTTCTTATAGATTTTTACCAAATTCCGATTATAACTATGAGATTAAATGCAATTATTTCAATTGCGGTAGTTTGTTCACCAGACGTCAGGATCTTCATTATTTATTTTTTTGTAAAGTCATTAAGGGTGATATTGATTGTGAATCTTTCATAAGCAATATCAGTCTTCGTATTCCTGCTAATGGTTTAAGATTTCATAAATTGTTTTATAATAAGAATCCTAAATCTCTCTCTCTCCGATCTGCAGATGCATTAAATATGCTAATTTGCATGGATTCAACTTGGATCCATTTAATGTGTAGTATATCTTTGAGTTTTAACTCACTGATCTAATTTTAATAATTATTATTTGATCAATGATTGATGTAGACCATTATATTGTTTGTATTTCATATCATTGTCATTTTCTATCATTCATTCTCATCATCATTTATTGTTTTGTTCTGTTTTGTATCGTGCTAAACTGTAATTGGCCTTGTGCTGTTGTTTTTGCACGTTAATATTCTAAATAAATAAAAATAAATAAATAAATTATTATTATTATTATTGCTATATGGGATATATTATTTAATTTTATAATATTATACTATATTAATAGGCCTATAAGTTTTATCATCATCATCATCTGTAAAAGCATGTGATGGCTAAAGAGAGGAATACAGTAATAATATTAATAATTTCTATGCACTTGTATTCAGAGATATTTGTCATATTGTATTGTATTTATTTATTCCCTGTACAATGTATTACAGATTATAGGTAGGTTAGCTACATTACGAACGTTTTTACCACTGCAGTGATGAAATACTGAATTATTGACTCACTATTTACAGCTGCACATCGCAGGTTGTTACAAAGCAGAGGAAGGGGTAATAACCAATCATCTCCATTTTTCAGTAAAATTCCGCCACAAGAATGGTTTTTGTAAAAGAGGTTTCACAACACAAAATGACAAATAGTAAATGTTTCCTATCAAAAATAAAACACGTATAACAAAAACAGTTATATTACCGGTTGTTTTGTATGGCTGTGAAACTTGGACTCTAACTTTGACAGAGGAACAGAGATTAAGGGTGTTCGAGAATAAGATGCTTAGAAAAATATTTGGGGCTAAGAGGGATGAAGTTACAGAAGAATGGAGAAAGTTACACAACACAGAACTGCACGCTTTGTATTCTTCACCTGACATAATTGGGAACATTAAATCCAGACGTTTGAGATGGACAAATCATGTAATATGTATGGGTGAATCTAGAAATGCATATAGAGTGTTAAGTTGGAAGACCTGAGGGGGAAAAGACCTTTGGGGAGGCCGAGACGTAGATGGAAGGATAACATTAAAATGATATGAGGGAGGTGGGATATGATGGTAGGGACTGGATTTGCTCAGGATAGAGACTGATGGTGGACATTTGTGAGGGCGGCAATGAACCTGCGGGTTCTCTAAAAGCCATTTGTAAGCTACAAAAAAATAAAACGTTCCTATAATCGATCACCAATAAACACTATAGTATTTAAAATAGAATTTTTAGCTGTGTTCTTGGCATAATATCACATTTAAAAAATAAAAACATTAAAAAATAATAGTTATTCAATTATCGTAAATGTACTAATTATTCCTAATAAATGCAAGACAGCGAGGAATTCCAAACACGCACTTCAGAACTCTTAATTACACGAGATCAGAGAGAAATTCATACTGCGAGCTGCCTACTGGAAAACATATCGTCATTGATTAAAGTTCTCGTTAACACTTTTTTAAAAAACGTAAAATTTACTCTGTCACACGTTAAAAGTGTTAAAATTGTTTAAAAAGGTATTTACCTTCGACAGACGGCCCGTTTCGACGCTATTTGTCGTCGTCTTCAGTGTCTCTTGAACCACTGCTGATTTTGGCTCTGCGATGTGCAGTTGTCGATGGTAGGGGTGGGGGTGTGTTGTTCCTATGGTGGGGGTTGGCTGTCTGTATGTTATGACGTATTATGATGTCAAACAATGTGTGCGTATTGAACTGTAGTTGCGTATTAAGTATATATTGTGGGTGTGCTATTGTGTTCTTATATATTTCGTATTGTTCTAGGATATTTAACTGTAAACTTTTTGGTGTGATGTGTAAAATTTCCATATCTGTTTCTATATTATTGTAGTCATGATTATTGTCGATAATGTGATCTGCATAATTTGATGTAATGCAACTTCATTCAGAAAACTAAAGTACAAAATTGCATACAAAACAAATAATACAACACAGAAATACTTAAATAACCACACTAAACATTCAAATGTATATCATTCAACTGGAGTTTATAAATTAAAATGCAATAGTTGCCCACATTTTTACATAGGACAGACAGGAAGATCCTTTCATACAAGATACAACGAACATATTAAAGCTATAACCAAACCTTACATCACATCAAATTATGCAGATCACATTATCGACAATAATCATGACTACAATAATATAGAAACAGATATGGAGATTTTACACATCACACCAAAAAGTTTACAGTTAAATATCCTAGAACAATACGAAATATATAAGAACACAATAGCACACCCACATTACATACTTAATACGCAACTACAGTTCAATACGCACACATTGTTTGACATCATAATACGTCATAACATACAGACAGCCAACCCCCACCATAGGAACAACACACCCCCACCCCTACCATCGACAACTGCACATCGCAGAGCCAAAATCAGCAGTGGTTCAAGAGACACTGAAGACGACGACAAATAGCGTCGAAACGGGCCGTCTGTCGAAGGTAAATACCTTTTTAAACAATTTTAACACTTTTAACGTGTTACAGAGTAAATTTTACATATCGTCATTTTCTCATTTTTAAATCGAGGATTCATTTTTGAAGGGCAAGTAGTGAGACAAGTCATAACTACTGTTTGTAAGCAAAGGAAAGTGTGTGGCAGACAGATGAACGAAGCCTGCGTTCATTCAGAATTGGCGTGTCTAGCTTCTGATGGGACACCTCTCAACCTAACAGGCAACACAATCACACCTGCCGCCCTGTGACTGGCCAGGAACCGCAGCTCCTTCATAACTTTTACCCCATCGATGGGGAACACAGCTTAGCTTCTCCGCCACATTAGTTGCTGTCGCAGTACTGCCCTGTTTCCAACACGAGTTCCCTGTGCTTGATGGCAGCTACTGGTATAATGTCGCCTAATTATTAAATTCCCTGCTCAGAACTATTTTACATTATTATTTAAATAATATACTTGTAAATTATATACTGACGCAGAGCTTCAATTGCTTGATACCAGGAAACGCCACTGGTATTGTATGACCATTATCTTACATTGTGATGCAATATGTCTGTGTCATAAGATCAAAAAATACGTTATTATGTTCAGGATTAATAGTTTCTTTTGCTTATTTTTATTATGCCACTGCCGCCATCACCACTACCAATAATAATAACAATATTACTTACTTACTTACTGGCTTTTAAGGAACCCGAAGGTTCATTGCCGCCCTCACATAAGCCCGCCATCAATCCCTATCCTGTGCAAGATTAAGCCAGTCTCTATCATCATACCCCACCTCCCTCAAATCCATTTTCATATTATCTTCCCATCTACGTCTCGGCCTCCCTAAAGGTCTTTTTCCCTCCGGTCTCCCAACTAACACTCTATATGCATTTCTGGATTCGCCCATACGTGCTACATGCCCTGCCCATCTCAAACGTCTGGATTTCAAGTTCCTAATTATGTCAGGTGAAGAATACAATGCGTGCAGTTCTGTGTTGTGTAACTTTCTCCATTCTCCTGCAACTTCATCCCGCTTAGCCCCAAATATAATAACAATAATAATAATAATAATAATAATAATAATAATAATAATAATAATAATAACAATAATAATCATAATAATTAATAATAATACTTCACTCAGCCTCCTATAAAATTGAGTACTGGGTCTTTCCCAGGGTAAAAGGCGGTCAGAGCGTGGTGCCGACCACACCACCTCATTCTAGTGCCGAGGTCATGGAAAGCATGGGGCTCTACCTCCATGCCCTCCAAGTGCCTTCATGGCATGTTACGGGGATACATTTACCTTATTTTTTTAATAATAATAATAATAATAATAATAATAATGATAATAATAATAATAATGATAATAATAATAATAATCATGATAATAATAATATTAATAATAATAATAATATTAATACTATTAATAATCATAATATTAATATTATTAATAATCATAATATTAATAATATTAATCATAATAATCATAATAACAATATTAATAATAATAATCATCATCATAATAATGATAATCATATTAATTATATTATTATTATTAACTATATTAATAATAGTAATATTAATAATAATAATCATAAAAATCATAATAATAATCATAGTAATAACAATAATTTATTTATTTATGTATCTATTTATTTATTTATTTAGAATATTAACATGCAAAACAACAGCACAAGGCAAATTACAGTTTAGCACAAGATACAAAACAAAAGAAAACAACAAATGATGATGAGAATGAATGATAGAAAATGGCAGTGAGATGAAATACAAACAATATAATAGTCAACATTAATCATTGACCAAATGCAACAAAATAAATAGCACAAATAATTATTAAAATTACTACAGTGAGATAATTAAAATAATGGCAATTAAATAAAATGAATTACAAATGAATTAATGAAATCATATAAATGAAGACTAGAATCATATAAGTAGTATTGTAAAGATATGCAAATGACGAGAATAGTGTGATACATATCTCAACAAATGGCATAAATTAATAAGACTGACATGAAAACTCAAAAGATATACTACACATTAAATGGATCGAATGATGATGATGATGATAATAATAATAATAATAATAATAATAATAATAATAATAATAATCATAAGGGATAATGGGAAAACACGACAGAATATGAAAAATATTTCCGCAAAAATCTGACAGAATTTAACACAATTTAAAGACAAGTTAAACATCTTCATGAATAATTTATTGACTAGCCGTTGTTAAAGACAAGTTAGGTTTATAAATTTAGCATTAATTTTATTGTACTGGTATTGCATTCGAAAGTGCGAAAAATTACAGATCATAAAAGTCATTCTTAAAATATATGGAATATATCTTTCAAGACCAGATTATACGTAATTCAGACAGACATAGGATACTTATGCCTCATTATTTCCTACTCTTTGCTGGATGGAGAAAGCTCCAGATGATGGCAAACAGATTGGTAAAGAAGGATGATGTAAAGTTTCCACACTAATCTGGGAGCTCACAAAACTGATTTAATTAAACATTCAGAAGCTGCGACACATGCAAAGATTACATTAATACTTAAAATACATGATTATGTTTGTATTTCAAAATATAGTTACCAGCAATCTACAGAGTGAATCAAAAGTCTGGAACCATATAAATATCTTCCATATGTTTGATTTTCGATTACTATTGGTGTTACCAGTATTTGTAAGACCAAATGCTCTACCAGTGACACATTCGATTCTAGCCCTCAGCTATCTCAAAAGCCGCCATTTTTAATGCAACTTTGAAATTTTAAATGGAAAGCGGGTCATGTATGTACTGAAAATCATGTGAAATTTTCTGAAAAGAACAATGATACAATCTGTTTCGAGATATCTCTAATCATTTTCAAGTTATTTAAAGGTAACTGTCATAATGACAGAAACATTAGTTACTGCATCTACACATATTTTGTACGCCACTGCTTTTTGTCATATATTGTCACTTTAAGAATGCCGTGAAAACATTATGCCAGGCTTTCCCTGAGGGCAACATAATACCCTGTTAGACAAATTAATATCAAATCCAGTGTCTTGAAAGTTAGCCGGGAGTGGAACTCAGGATCACTAGGTTTCGTAGACACTACTTCATTAGAAATAATGTTATTTTTCAGCATAGTTCTTCCGCTATTTAATATTATTTTTGTGTTTTCATTTACTCTATGCTGACAAATTAATTTAAAATATATATTTTGCTTTGAAATAATTCAGAAAACTTTAATACTTTGGAGTTTCGCAAATGATTACGAGGAGCTGATATTGTGTGCGATAGCAGAGGGAAGGAAAACTTTGTTAGAAAGAGAAAGTATTACGCACAGCACCACGTCACGCCTTTATAGCACTGAGCAGGGTCTCCAGATTACAGAGCTGACGGGTAGCTAGTGATGCCAGCAGACTGTTACGAAACTTGTTAACTGCCACATCAGTCTGTAATCACCGAAGTAGGTGGCAATCAAAATCAGAATTAAGGCCCGTAACACACTTGAAAAGTTTTCGCCAGCGAGAAATGTGTTGCGAGAAAGAGTCGAAGAGCCTTCCTCCACACACTTGGCGAGTTCTCGCTATCACAGATCACACCTCGCTATGATCAGCTATGCACTGCCTTCATGCAGAAAGCATTTTTCTGATTATAGTAATCACTCGTTGGGGGAAATATTATAGGTTATGTATTTACGTATATTGTCGTACTTAAATATATAACCTGTAAGTATATTGTCGTACTTTACAAATTACGTACGAACGCTATGTTGAATCTGAGTATTCAGATGATGAGGAAATGGAGTTACATGAACATATTTTGTTAATGAAAAGAAAAAGTAGGCCTAAAATTAAAGCCAGAAATACCTGAAAATCACATTGTATCTTACGAAAATAAGGGGAGTTTTGGATACTGGTTTCGATTCGAATGATGATACGTTTAGGAGTTATTTCAGGTTGAATGGACCTCAGTTTTTTGCCATTCATGATATGATAAAGGATCCTTTGCTATGTTCTGATTAAAATTACGTAAACTGTTATCACATATAGATACATTATTTCAAATGTTTAATTAATACTATTAAATCTCATCAAAATAAAATATAGTCCTATTTATTTTCAGGTAATCTGGTTTTGTCTCCAGATTTCTTCTTTAAGTTTCGTGTTTTTATAGTTTTCATCCCGTGTGTCATATAAATAAGCCTACGGGTGACATCGTACAAGTTCGATAAGTTTCAGGTTGCAATTATCAGCCATCTTTCCTCATTTTCAAATAAAAACAATACAATTCATCGCCACCTGTGATATCTTTTTCTATATTCAATCGTCATAAAGAGTATAAATGTCAAACATCTTTGATAAATGTGTCAAGAAAATTCGCTGAGCTACCGATTCCAGCGAGAAACTCGCGCGAGGTTTTTGCCTCGAGCGAGAATCTCTTCCAGTGTGTGGACGTCCATTTGAATCCATGTTATCAATTTTTTAATTTTCTCGCAACACATTTCTCGCTGGCGAAAACTCTGCAACTTTGTTACGGGCTTTACGGCAGCACTCACGCCAGAATACAAAACTAAATTATGTGCAGAGGTCGTCACGAAGGGGAACTGTTAAGAGTAATACGAGGGAGAAAGCCTACATGTTCAAATTCCATTTATTTGGTAGATTTTTCACGAAGTTTCTACTAACACAGCAAATGCGGCAGCACACAGTGCAGAGATGTTTTGAAAAATAAAAGCTTTAAGAGATATTTCAACCAGTCAGCTAATATTAAATTCCATAGATGACGTCGCATAGTTACAAAAATATTGTACAACTGTATGTGGTGAATCAATTAGTAACTATAATCGGCCAGTACAACAGTTTTTTTGTGCCTTGCTGGGATGACAGCAATTCAGGAGTCCTGAGAGAGATTCCCCGAAGTGTGCTTACGAGCATGTATTCTCAGAGTTTTGGAATATAAAAAAGATTTCCCACACACAGAGCATTTGAATGGCTTGTCGCCTGTATGTGAATGCAAATGAATTGATAAACTTTTCGACGTAGTAAAACATTTGCCGCAAACGTCACATTTGTAAGCCTTCACGCCTGTGTGGGTGCGTTCGTGCGCTCTGAAGTTACCCGAAGCCGAGAAGCATTTTCCGCAAACGTCGCACCTGAAGTCCTTCTCCCCGGTGTGCATTCGGATGTGAGTCTTCAGCGATCCGGACTGCGAGAAAGATTTTCCGCAGATGTCGCACTTGTACGGCTTCTCGCCCGTGTGGGTGCGTTCATGCATTTTGAGTTTGAATGGCTGCTGGAAGCACTTCCCACACGCACGGCACGTGAACGGCCTCTCGGAAGTGTGCGTCTGGGCGTGGATCGTCAGCGTGCCTGATCGGGAGAAGCATTTCCCACAGGTGTCGCACTTGTACGGCTTCTCGCCAGTGTGCGAGCGTCCATGGATCTTGAGGGCCCCGGATCGAGAGAAGCACTTCCCGCAGACGGTGCAGGAGAACGGCTTCTCCCCCGTGTGGGAGCGCGTGTGGTCTGTCAGATGTCTGGAATGCGAGAAACATCTTCCACAGACGTCGCATTTGAATCTGCGTTCGCCAGCGTGTGTGCGGAAATGCATCTTGTGGCTGTGGAGCGTCTGCAAGAACTTGCCACAAATGTTACACTTAAACGAACCTCCCTGCGCGCAAGTCTGGGGTTCACAGTCCGGATTCTCTGAAGAGAGACAGTCTTCAGGTTTCGTGCAGTTCACTTCGTGCCCGTCTGTGTTCAAAGCGCTGCAATCAACATAGCTCGTTAGTCAACACCATGACCATCACCATAGTAACAACGTCATTAAAAATTGCAATGAACTTGTAGCATTACTTGGACTTCCACGACATCATATTCCATAATTAAAGACATTCTGACGCCGGAATGAAACAAAAGAGGCCAGATGAAGCCAGTATGTCTCTAAAAATTGACTCGTGAGTACTAATCAAAGAAACAGAAAATGATGAAAGACTGTTTCATGCTACAGACTTCTCAAAAGCCACAAAGTATAACCACACTGCTGAAATCACGACATTCAGTCTCTGAATTGAGGCGTCATATATTATATAAATCTGTCTTTTAATGAGAGAAGTGAGGTTATATTATGCAGTGTGCTGCACATGAAGTATTACGTCATGCTCAGTCAAGGACTAACTGAACACTTGAACAATGCACTCACTCACCTCTCAGCCAAGTCTTCATTATCCTCCACCTTAACCTCCTCTTTCACTGGATCCACTCCAAACGTTTCTTCCTGAAATTTATAAATGAAACAATGATGAATTATGCAGCCAGATTGAAATATAATGCTGACTATTTTATATAATTAAATACAATATCACCTAATTAGTAAAATTTTAGTGATGTGAAGAACATTGTGCATCCCATTTCCATACAGCTACAGGAGTATTCCCTTCTAATACTTCAGACAATCACACCGCAGAGTCCAGCTGATATTGTTAGTTGCAGACATATAAGGCCCATTCGCAATGAAAATTAAACATAACCGTAACATAAACACAGAAGTTTGCGGCCAGGCTACCAAATGGGATCATTCACAATGATTCACATAAGCATTGACATAAACATTACCGTAAGACGTTAACATGAAAGTTTGCAAACTTCAAACTTTCATGCTTATGCTTACGTGATTTGCAAACAGAACACAATCGTGGAACGCTGAAGTATACGACAGAATATGAGGAAATGGCGTCGTTGTTATGTTTCCATGGTTACCAGGTATATTTGCTGTTATGTTTATGTTCCCATCGTGAATGATGGTATGACTTCTTGATTTTACCGTAACGTTTATATTCTTTAACGCTTACGTGATGTTTAATTTTCATTGTGAATGAGCCTTAAGAGTTTCAAAGTAGACAACAATACAATAGGTTAAATAGTACGGGAAATAACTTTTTTAACCCATTTTAAGCAAGTTCAGCGTAATCAAAACAGAAGAGGACACTCAATGTGCTTTAATGTTTTAACTAAATATATTGTACTTAACTAATATTTAATTATGCATATTTTTGTCATTCCTAATGCAAATTAAAAAAAAACTACACGTGTAATACATTTCAAATATTATGCCTGTAATTTCCTTCAACTATATTCTACTAAGCATGAAAATGTCTTCTACAGCCCAAAACTGTCTTAGAGTAATATAGATTATCATTATTATTATTATTATCACTTATGCATTTGTATTAATTATAGATCTGCTTGAGTGAAAGAGAAGGGCTTAAGGTCTTAACTCTATCAGCTAAAATAAAATAAATTATTATTTATTATTATTATTATTATTACATTTCCTTTCCCTCGACGTCTATCAACTGACTGTGCTACGTTAGTCAACTTTCACTGACTGACTTCTGTGTCCTCTATCCTCAACTGGCTCCAATTCTCTGTCGTATAACTGTCACACAAATCTACAGCTGGGGCTCCACTACCAGCAATTCAATATTGCATTCACAAGGATAATAAAAAAAACGGAGTATTATCGAGTGGTACCTGGTGCTATCCGTCATCATTATTATTTCTAGTAATTAATCTCCAAATTCCTCTGATTGAGGTTACAGCTGAAATGTACATCTCAAAAGAAGAACAATTGTTTGTATACATCTGAAGTCTGATTAGTGTAATATGTAGCTAGTCAGCGATGTCTGAAATGGAGGGGGGAAAGGAACTGCCACCCTACCCCATTATCTCTTGGCCAGTTGCCTCATAAGTGCTGTCTCCTTGTGAAGTTAAGGCCTATTTTCGGTTGCCAAAACGAGAACGAAGTCCAAAATATAAAGTACTTCTTGCTATGCTACAGCTGAGTATAATCTTATTGTGTGTAGCAGTAATAGCAGCAATTTTTGCAGTGTGGAAAACTCGTACCTGGCATATACAGTTGAGTTGAAGACAATATATCAGAGCCCAATGGAAATGAACATTTAACCGAGAGTTTTTTTGCTGCCCAGAGTATTTAGGCCTAACAATTCATATATATAAAACAGGGAACTTATTATTGTGCCAACAAGATTGAACGGAAAATATGCACTGTGAGCGTAGATTACCTCCGACTCCCATTTCACCACAGAAAATGCAATGGGCAATGTAGGTTCTTCACTCTTCATTCCCCATTTGAGATCACAGATGGGGTCCGTGCACTTTTCTGTTTTCCCATCCTGCAGAACACACAAGCGTCAATTTATTATTTGTTATTGTTACAATCCTTTACAAAAACACCTGGTTTCTAACGGGTACACGAACAATGCTGTGATTATCTTGGGTATACAGTGCAGTCTCTTCTCTCTCATAACCAGAGGCCAGAACTTTGCAAAATGCAATCTTTAATGGGTTGTGTGCATCCGTATATTCTCAATGAATAAATGCTGTTTATATTCTTAAAAATAAACATAGGGGACATAGAATTCCTTGGATTGTATGAAAAGTCAATATTAGGCTATACAGGCTAAATATTGCCTCTGGTAGAATGAATACACCCTAGTATTATACATATTGGAATGTGTGGTGCCATAAATAGAGAGCAGAATGAAGAGAAACCACCAAGCACCGGTATGGAGTTATTTTGCACTTTCCATGACATGAATCACATGAGTGATGTCAGATTTTACAGAATCCTGTGCCAAAATGCTCCAATTGTTTTCACCTTGTAGGTGGAATAAAAACATTTCACGTCAAATTTAAATTATTGTAATTAAACAACGCGAAGAAAGGGAATCTTCACACTCACATCAGTGTCTTCCGTAGCTGCGTCCGCCAACGGGTCGCCATCAGGCTCTGTCTTTATCACATCCATTATAACTGAAAGAAGAATGTCAGAAAATTTGCCATTTGTTCTTACAAATTATCTTAACACAGATGAACATGTATTCTACTTGATTTGAACATAAAATGTTTACCGTTTCTGTATTTATAAGACCGAAATGCAAGAAATGACTAGAAAATTCACATTCCTACTGTTAGCATTATATTTCCAGGTACCGGTACTGGAAAAAGCACCATGTGCACACAGTAACCAATCGCAACTCTCTACATAAGAACATCTGTAAATACAACGTGCGCAAGCCATGAGGCTGTTTCTTCAATCTACGAAGGCAAAGAGCCAATCTTTATATATTTCGTACCTTAAATTTAATACGATAAATGCTATTACATATACTTGGACTCTCACTCACAAGGAGAGGACACGCTCTGTATATCACCGAATGGAATAAGATTGTGTGAGGTGAAATTACAAGAAGTACTGTTCAAAGTCATAAATGGTAAGGGTGGCCAATGACCCCTCGTTTTGGAAATATTGGCTATTGTTTGACATACTTCCGTTAGATGCCTAATAGGGAAGCATTAGACTGTGTAACAGCGTAGCCCATATGGTTGGATGCTGAGTTGTTGTCCAGGCAACCTAAGTTCGAATCTTAACTGGTCCTATATTTTTTTTCTTTTAATAATGATTAATATTGCGATCACAGTTATCTATTTACATACCTATATCATATTTCTCAATGTATTGAACGCTTCATCATGTTTTAAACAAATTACTAATTAACTAACATTGTATTGTAAAGGATAAACAATGAAATATTGCTCACGTAGGCAGGTAAGATGTGTCACTGGCGTCTGTTCTATTTCTGTAGCAGCTATTCCATTTCATTTTGTACATGTTTCATTATGATGTCATAGAAACACAGAAAATATACATATTTCCTGCACCATGCACAGCAAATGAAAGAAGGTTGTCCAGTCACACACATTTTTCCGCACTTCTGCTGCGAAACAGATATCCTTCACATTCACAAACACTTCTCGTTCGTTTATCAATTTTGATGCATACCACGCATATTTCAACATGGCTTTGAATATAGGAACTGACAACTGAAAGTGAATTAAAAAATAATAATAATAATAATAATAATAATAATAATAATAATAATAATAATAATAATAATAATAATATGATAATAATAATAATAATCATAGCTTTAAAAATGAGAAGGCATTAGGATTCGAACTAATAATAATAATAATGACAACTCAGCATCCAATAATAATATCGCTTTAAAAAGTCTAATGCTTCCCTAGGATTAGGAACCTAACGGGATGACAGTATGTCATAAACAATAGCCAATATTTCCAAAACGAGGGGTCATTGGCCACCCATACCAGGTATGACTTTAAACAGTACGTCTTGTACTTTCATCTCACACAATCTTATTTCATTCGGTGATATACAGAGCGTGTCCTCTCCTTGTTAGACAGAGATACAGAGGCTAAGGGTGTTCCAGGAAAATATTTGGGGCTAAGAGGGAATGGAGAAATTTACACAACGTGGAACTGCACGCATTGCATTCTTCACCTGACATAATTAGAATATTAAATCCAGACATCTGAGATGGGCAGGGCATGTAGCAGTATGGGCGAATCCAGAAATCCATATAGTGTTAGTTGGGAGGCCGGAGGGAGAAAGACCTTTGGGGAGGCCGAGACGTAGACGGGAGGATAATATTAAAATGGATTTGAGGGAGGTGGGATATGATGGTAGAGACTGGATTAATCTTCCTCTGGTCAGCGACCGATGGCGGGCTTATGTGAGGGCGGCAATGAACCTCCGGCTTCCTTAAAAGCCATTTGTAAGTAAGTAAATGATACTAGATACACACAGAAATAGGTATCTGAAAGCTTGTGCGACTGAATATGCCTTATTATGACAGAAGTGTTCTGCTGCCTGTGTGAAGAGAATGCTAAGAGAGAAAATAATGGACTATCGAATATAAAAGAAGAACATCACTTTCCGGACCTTTGTTATGACCACTAAACTGGAGGCGGCACTACGTCTAAAGGCTTTAAAAGCGTGACGCTAATACTGAGCGTCGGAGCGTGTTGCTAGCAGCGAATGCTATCTTACACTATTTGCATTGCTTACTGCGCATGTGCAACACGAACCTCACGAATTACTAATTGAAACACATTAGTTAGACAGAGAGAGCAATATCCCCGCCAACAGTCACGCTTTCAGACACGAAAGAGCATTGCGGTGATGCCTCCAATTTATTAAAGACCTCACTGGATATGACAACGAACGCGCACACCGAAATGTCATGCAATTCGTGTTCTTAGCCACTGCCTGCTGGATCGCCCACATATAGACATAGCACGTCATAAGATGTGATGCAGCAGGCAGTGTTCACTACGAGAAGAATATTCTCTTTCTAACTCGTAGTGTGTCCATTGTCTACTAACTTTCCAGGTAAGATTGAAGTAAATGTAAATAAATGCACGTGGCATGATGGTTCCTGATTGGCTATTGGACGTATAACTTCTCCAAGCTCATACTTGTCATCTTCTTCATCACATTAGTTCCTCCTAAAATAATAAAATGTATAATATTGTAAATTTTATTAGTAACAACAATGTAATTTATTCGTCACAACAATAATTCCTTTCTAGTTCCAATTCACCTTAAACGATCAACAATTGGATCTTCACTAACACCTTATTCGTTATAGCACTCCACCGACGACAATGACAATTTACTTGGACTATTTTGCACAACAATGAACTAGTTAATCTTAACTAATATTTACAAAACTATTTACAAATCAGAACTACCAGTTCTCAGTTCACAGTTCTTCTATCTCAGTCACTCGAGTTCACAGTATCTCGAACCACAGACCTTCAGAGACAGTTCACTGTACTCGAACTCGGGTCCCTCCAACTGCGGTCCACTGCACTCGAACTCAGGCCTTCGGATGCTGACGCAGATGCGGAGCACACTGAGTCGAACTCCGGAACATTTCTGGCTTTTCACTGACTGAATAACTGAAAACTCTGAAAACTGCTGTCGTTCCTTCGCGACCGTAATTTATAACCATAGCGACGTAACCTCGAAGTTTCCACCCGTCTCTAGAGATGGCATTCCAGAGAAATCCAGGGCCCTCTCCTCTCTACCAGCACCAGATGCGCGCGCAAACTCGTCGCGTGACGTAATACATCTCTTCTCTCCACCGTGCGACGTCACTCAATGTTCCGTGGAGCCTGTGCGATCTGCTTTCATGCGGGACGCTGGTCGTGAGTTCGATTCTCACGTCGCTGTCACAATATACATGGAATACCGGTAAATTAAACATGCTTATAAGAAAATTGTCTTACAATTTAAACAATATGTTTATAATAGTAGTTTCAGACATTGCATCATAAATCATTGTAACGTGTATTATGGCAACGCGCATGCGTAAAAGACATTAAGCGGCACTCCCAAAGTGACCTCCAGCTTCACAGAGCACATCAGCACAGCTGGTAACACAGTGCGTGATTCAGTGTTGCCAACTTCAAAGAAATTTCTGTAGAATTAAGGAATTCTCCGCTCTTCAAAGAATAACATTTAATCACGAATCTACACAAAAAGAAAATTCACTATTCCCTGTAGAGAAATAATAAACCCTTCGATATCAACGCGCATATATCTAGCTAATGGAAATTCTTCGATATCCCTGTGTTATTGAATCACCATGTCTGTCAGCACAAAATTCGTCTCCCCCTCTGCTTCTAGAGCGTGTGCATTTCGAGAACGATCACGTGAGAGCTGCATGCCTTGATCAGATAAAAGATGCCTTTGTGAATCCCCGACTTCGTCTTTCTCGCATCATCTGAGGTCGAGGTCAGTGTCCCAGTTAGTTTGTTTGTTGTGGCAGATGACGGTGATTACTGTATTGAATTGTAGTAGCCTTTTGTTAATGTTAAAGCAGTCAGTACAGGAAGCGTGTGTTAGTGTTGTGTCGGATATGGAGGGGATAGAGCCGCTATCAATTTCCGATTAATGGTGTACGAGTTCACACACAGACGTAAGTAGAATCTAATCATTATATTAATAACATTTTAACTTTATTAAACTCACGTAAGTCATGTTATTAACCCTCTGTGAGCATTTTACGGGTTAGTTTAATGAATGTGTTGAAACGTTGTCTGCAATATATCAAATGATGGCTGCCCTGCGTGCGCCCTGGGGCCTGTTTCACAATGTTTACAAGCTTTGTAAATTGTAAACTTCTGTTTCACAATCTTTGTTTAAAATGTTCAACTTTACAAAGGAAATCAAATCTTTACAAATTAAATTTTGCTCACTTTACAAGAGTATTCTGTTTCACAACGAAGGGTAATTTTACAAACGTGTAAACTTTACTTGTAAAATTAGCACATTTTATACAATACCTCTGAGATGTGTGAAGTTTGATAAAGGAGAACTTCTACGGAATAACATAGTAGGAGTTACATTGCCAATTGTTTCAGAAACAAACAAGCATGAAGTCTATGAAGAGGTGACCTGCAGTTCTACCACTGGATCATCTAAAAGAGCGGACAGTGTGGTCATCGAAGGAGATAAAAATAAGAGTTACATTTTAGAGCCCACAATACATCTTGAAAAGTATCCAGATCAAATTCTACAGGTTGATAAAGAAAAGAAGCAACATTATGAACCATGTGAAGAAAAAACATAGTACTGATAACTGCGAAGTAATGGCTCTTTCTTTTGGGCAGCAATCACAAAATTTACAGTGAATGTGTTCGAAAGATTTGCACTCAAAGTTAGTTCTGCAAGACATGGTTTTTGTATAACCCAAGATAAATAATATAAGGATAGCTGCCATATTCATACCCACATTAAACTAGTTATTGCTTTTCTAATATTTTATATATAAATGTTAATTATGATTAGCGTATTATCCTATATAACTAGCCTGTATGATGGCGGCAGTTCTCCTCTGCTGTAGTAATTTATCTATTACTCATTAACAGTTACAGCGAGTTCAGAATATGTGCGTCAGATACGTGTGCAACATCCGACGATATGATCACATATCACCGTCCTTCGCAAGTCTTTCGTGGCTCCGACTTAAAGAACGCAGAACTTTACACTTTTTGTCTTTACTCTTTCGAATTCTGAACACCTCAACACCAAGTTACCTTTCGTCTCGTTTCTCTTACCTATACTCTAACCACGACGTAAATACCAGATCGCTTATCTGTGGCGCGTTTTATTTTATTTATTTTATTGGGTTATTTTACGACGCTGTATCAACATCTAGGTTATTTAGCGTCTGAATGATATGAAGGTGATAATGCCGGTGAAATGAGTCCGGGGTCCAACACCGAAAGTTACCCAGCATTTGCTCGTAGTGGGTTGAGGGAAAACCCCGGAAAAAACCTCAACCAGATAACTTGCCCCGACCGGGATTCGAACCCGGGCCACCTGGTTTCGCGGCCAGACGCATTTATCTGTGGCGCGTTAAGTATACCTCTTCATAGAACATCTCGTTATTCATATTTTACAGTATCCACCTCGCGTCAATGGAATTCCCTGTCACAAGGTATTAGGGGCTGCAAGACAATAAACACCAGGGGCGTATTTTGCGGGCTACCGGCGGTAGCCCAAGAAAATTACAAAAGAAAAAGTTTATAATATAACATAATGTAATAATTTTGTATTATTAGTATTACCATAGTAATTAAAATTAAAGTAATTGTTAGATATATTTTGTGTAATAATAGGGTCAGCGGTAGCCCAAACCCTTTAACCAGTATACGCCACCTTTAAAACCAGCTTAAAAGATAACCTTCTTAGCATTTCACTCAAATCATACTGACTTCATCTATCACTGACTACATTGTTACTCCTTCCTTTAGACATCATCCTGATTGCGCTGTATTTTCAAAATTGTCTCATAATAATCTCTTTCTATTATCTAACATTATTTGAAATATATTAACATTCTATGTATTTTAGCTTAATTCTGCTACATAGTTCGTATTTCAGTGTTTAATTAATAGTTCATAGTATTCTGTTGTTTAATTCGTAAATAAACCTTGTATACATGTAACTCTTATTTAAATCAAATTGTTGAATTCTTTGTAAGTTCATACATATGTTGTATACTTTCTGCTGGTTGAGTGGAAGAGAAGGCCTTACGGCCTTAACTCTGCAAGCTAAAATAAATCATTATTATTATTATTATTATTAACATCGGTAAACATTTCCAATAAAAAGCATCGGGACTTTTCAATCGCCGTACATTTAAAATAATTTTACATTTTCTGTAGGTCCATAGTAAATAACATGAATTGTTAAGTATCACATATGCATACAAAGATTTGTACCGGTACGTGACTGTCATGGCCAGCTGTATTCCCCTCCTCCCCCTTGGAGCAGGACGCGAAGTGAGTAGCGCCAAGGCTCTTCTTTAATGAATTATTAGGGAGAACGTACACACACCGCTGCATCACAAGCTGCTTCGCGCTACAAATGCTTTCTGTGTGTTACCGGATATCTAAGGTGCCACTCATCCCCGTAGATTGTAAAAATTGCTCAGTAAGGAATCATGACAGCGCACATGTACCAGGAGGTTTAAGACATAAACAAGTGCACATCCAAATGAGATGTATTTGCTAAGGCTCTAATCACAGAGGAGTTACAGAGCTATGATTATCATACGTCCCAAGAAAGAGTGGCCGTGCTCTGCATGGTTTCTGCCGCATGCTAACCATTTCTCCCTTGCAATCGGGCTCCAGCAGCCATATGGCATTCAGTGTGCTTGGAAGTCGTGGAATGAAACTCTCCATTCTTCAAGTGTACAACGTTAGTGTATAAAGTTGAGTGATTATTGTGTATTTAGGTAATGCCTAGCAACAAATTCTCACTGTGTGAACGTGTGTATATGTACAATACATTCATAAAAGGCGGAAGGTCCTGTGCGAAAACAAGACGAAAATTTCGAATAAAGTTTCCAAACAGACCTGTGCCTTCTACCAAAACAATTAGACGACTCGCTAAAAGATTTAAAGATACAGGCTCAGTGAAGAATTGAAAATCAAGCAGAAAACGTAGTGTTCTTACGCGGAACGATTGTCAGTTTATTTCCAACGAGTTACTTCCTTGGTTTGAATTGTAAATTATTTAAAAATTGCGTGTATGAGGGCCTTAGACTAGAAATGTTTAGGTTAAATGTAGTTCTGTTTATAAGTATGCATAAGGGTGTAATTATTTGACTTATTTGAACTGTTGTATCAGTGAAGCGAGGTGAGTCAGTGAAGTTATGGTTTTACAGTGCAGTGAACAGTTCCGATCAGTGATAATTTATAGCGTCAATGAAATGTGTTCTATAGTGTCAGTGAAAATATGTTGAAAGAATGTCAGTGAAATGTTATAGTGTGTGCTAAAGTGTCAGTGAAATGCGTCATAGTGCCACTACAGGGAATGAGATGAGAGTAAAGTGAAAGACTATTGAAACTTATGTAGGGCCTATACATATGTAGGTTGTATTGTAAAAAATAGGTATTTTATTTATGTTTTATTATTAACTGTATTTTTTTTTTATTTATCGGAGCTTCCTCAAATTAGAGGCTGCCATTAGACAAAGCATACAAAACAATACAAGAACAAATAGATGAGAGCTAAAAGAGTAAGAAAAAAGGCAAACAAATACACAGACAAACAATGGCAGTTTACAGAAGAAAAAAAAATTTCAAGTAAAGAATCAATGAAAGCTAAGAAGGAAAAAGAAAAATGATAATGGTGCGTCAATTTAATAAATTGTGTTAAATTGTATTGTGTATTCTTATTTTATTGTGTATTGTATAATTGTATTGTGTATTGTTTATCATTTTATTGTGTATTGTTTATATTGTGTATACCACTGCCACCGGGTGCTTGCCCACTTGCAGTGTAAATAATACATACAACAAGATTTCGCCACTAACTGCCGTGTCAATGACGGAATTGAAGCGTATTTTCTATACGAGACAAATCAGTAATAATTGAGGCCTCCACGAAGCCCAGATATAACACCCTGTGCCTTTTATTTACGGGGAACACTAAAATGTAGGATTCATAGGAAAAATCCTCACTCTAAAGATGAACTAAAAGACTATACACGAGAAGAAATCCAACCTATCAACGATGTGGAAATTCAGACTGTTGTTCATTCGTTCATCAGAAGATGTCAGTTGTGTGTGGCGACAAATGGGGGCCATTTCCAGCAACGACTGTCAGCATGGTGAGTCCAAATTATTGAGCATTAATTGTTAGTACTGTTATGTATTGTAGAAGTGGTTATGTGTTCGGCGCAAACCACACAGGGCGTGAGGGAATAATAGTTCTGTACAAGACTTATCATCTGTAAAATGTCTCTCTGAGTAACGGGAGAGGGTTGGAACTCATAAATGTATAATTCAGTTTATACAGTACACCAATATCATACGTGAATCAGACGTCTTGAGGACAATGTTTATATCTCCATCGGTTTGTTGGTTTCATTCCTAGATTACAGCAATTCAAATATCATAAGACTCAAAAGTTGTTCCCTGGTTTAGCATTCATTTAGATTCCCAAACTGTGTTTTTATACTAGTGAAGTAGAGAGTCAACAATTGAATCAGTCGGAGCTAAAAGGAACTAAGTCACTTTTCACAACTTTTCGGGAGAACAAAAAACATTCCACCAATAACACAAATATTATATTTTTATGTTACTGAAGGCAAAAGAATATTTAAAAGTCTTAGTTCCTTGTTCCACTGTTCGATGTACATGACATCCGTTGTTCAAATTGTTGCATAACTCAAAACTTCATATTTTGACTTAGTTCCTTTTAGCTCGGACCGATTCAATCGCACTTAACGCTGAACGCACATACTGATAAAAGCAAGAATCTGTCTAACGCGTCATGCACGTGAAGCACTCGTCCCCGTGTGAACACGTTGATGCCTTGCGACTGCACCCGACTTCGAGAAAAATTTCCCACAGACCCCACATTTGAACGGCTTTTCCCCGGTATGCGTACGAACATGAATTGTGAGCATTCCAGACTGTGAAAAGCATTTCCCACACACAGAACACCTGAACGGTTTCTCGCCAGAGTGCGTACGTGCGTGCGCTTTAAGAGTTCCCGAGTGCTGAAAGCATTTCCCACACACATCGCACTTGAATGGATCCTGAGCCAGTGGACGATTTTCACCGCGTAAGTGGCATTTCAAGGCAACTCCGGCGTGTTTCGCAAGTGTTTCCTTCCGAGAGAAGCGCTTCCCACAAGCAGTGCATTTGAAGAGCTTCTCGCCAGAGTGGATCCGCTCGTGAGCTGCGAGATTTCCCCTCTGCACAAAACACTTCCCACAAACCTCGCACTTGAACGGTTTCGTACCAGCGTGCACACGCGCGTGACTCGAGAGACTGGACGCATGAGAATAACGTTTGCCACAGATAGAGCATCTGAAGGGCTTCTCGCCAGTGTGAGAACGCGCGTGGATCTTCACGGCTCCAGAATGCGAGAAATTTTTCCCACAGAAATTGCATTTGAAAGGCTTCTCGCCCGTGTGCGTGCGCATGTGAACGTTGAGATGCGTTGCTTGAGAGAAACGTCTGCCGCAGTCCTGGCATTGGAATTTGCATTCCTCGGAATGTACGCGGACATGCCGTTTATGGCTCTGGACAGTCTGAAACAGTTTGCCACAAATATTGCACTGAAGTGAACCTCTGCTTCTCTCTTCGCTGGGGTATTCGTTGGAAATGTGCGGGCCACCTCCTCTCTCTGAGGCCGCACTGCTGTCAAGTACTGTGCAATGCATCTGCAGCACTTCAGTCCCATCAGACTTGCTGTAATCAAGACATCCCTCATTAGGCCCGTAACACACTTGCAGAGTTTTCGCCAGCAAGAAAATTAAAAAACTGATAGCATGGATTCAAATGGACGTCCACACACTGGAAGAGATTCTCGTTCGAGGCAAAAACCTCGCGCGAGTTTCTCGCTGGAATCGGTAGCCCAGCGAATTTTCTTGACACATTCATCAAAGATGTTTGACATTTATACTCTTTATGACGATTGAATGTAGAAAAAAGATATCACAGGTGGCGATGAATTGTATTGTTTTTATTTGAAAATGAGAAAAGATGGCTGATAACTGCAGTCATAAACTTATCGAACTTGTACGATGTCACTCGTAGGCCTATTTATATGATACAACGGGATGTCTTAATTACTATCAAAAGACTCGTTGAAATGTAAAGAAGAAATTGGAGACAAATAAATTATTTTAAAAAATAAAATAGGGTATATTTTTTTTGACGATTGTCTTTTTAATAGTATTCATTAAACATTTGAAATAATGTATCCATAGGATGATTTGAACAGTTTAGGTAATTTTAATCAGAACTTAATAGCGAAAAGAATGCCCTTTAAGGAAATATCTAACATCGAATGGAAAGAACTAGGAATTCAACCTGAAATATGAAGTATAAACGTATCATCATTCAAATCGAAACCAGTGTCCAAAACTGGATTCCCTTCAGAAATTTTCGTAAGATACAATGCGACTCAGAGGTTTACTTCCCTTCAGCAAAACTCATGCAAAGGAATTTACTGTTCTTTCAGATATTTCGCTTTAATTTTAGGCCTACTTGTTCTTTTCATTAACAAAATATGTTAATGTACAAATCTCCATTTGCCTTGGATTCATCATCTGTATTAAATAACAAGTTAATTGCCAGATTCAACATAGCGTTCGTACGTAATTTGTAAAGTTATGCTGACAATATAGTTCTACAGGTTACATATTTAAGTACGACAAATACTACATAAATACATGAAACCTATAATATTAGCCAACATAGAAAGTCATTACTATAATCAGAAAAATGCTTTCAGATGCTTGAAGGCAGTGCAAGATGATCATAGGAACGAGTTGTGATCTGTGATAGCTGCAGAACTCGCCAAGTTAATGTGTCACGGGCCTTAATCTCACATCAAAAATAATTAATAGAAAGGAAGGCTTTGGCATTCTAAAACACAAAAAAAAAAAACAAAAAAAAAAAACAAACAAACAAACAAAAGAAAAAAAAACGAAAATTAAGTCTGTCCCTTCATGTGATAGCATGAAAGAAATTACTAGTAGAACATCTATTAATCTATTAGCCATTATTAATGAGACACAATGTACGGTGAACGGGGATTTTCTGATCTCCATCCCAATTCTCTAAAGTAAAACAATGTCCAGCAATGAAGCATCGGTCTTCTTCCTCCAGCAGCCTCGAGGTGATTCAAGTGGGCGTTCTCTCTTACTCATTTGCAAGGACAGTAATAATGTCATCTTCATGTTTTATTCAGTGACTAATAAAATTCTTTCATCATTCACGTCACAGAACTGATAATACGTCTTCCATTACAAGATTCTTCCACTGTCGTCATTATTCCAAAACCTTTGAAACTCGAAAAATTATATTCAATACGTTGTTTATTAAAAATATAGCCTCTTTTGAATGCAGAGCAATGGGAAGATAACTTGCTGCAGATTAATTACTTCTTGGTGCTACTGTAATTTGGAAGTATATCGGTCTCAGAGGCATGGACCCTCTCAAAGAAAGCCGTGGAAAAGATCGATTCTTTCGAAAGGAGAATCTACGGACTTGTATGCGTGCAAAGGGAATGGAGAATTAGATGTAATAACGAACTATACTGCTTGTATGGAGAACTACCCTTGTCGCATGTTATTCGGATTAAGAGACTCAAATGGGCAGGTCATTTAATTAGAATGGTGGAAGAAAATCGAGTCCGAAAGAAGGTATTTTCAGGAGATTTCTTGGAGGAGGAAAGGCCAGTGGGAAGATGGTGTACCTTTTCAGGATGCACGGACAGATTGAATATAAAAATCCGTTGAATTGAGAGTCGCAGCACAGGATAGACAAGTTTGGTGGAGTGCAACTGGGGAGGCCATGACCCAAAAACGGGCCGACGCGCCATAGAAGAAGAAGAAGAAGAAGATCGGTCTCAGAGATTCTTGGGAATCACAGAAAAATATACTGTAAGTTCCATAGTATTTTCTCCACGCCGATTAAACACATGTAACCTACGATAAACTTGGAGAAAAGGGCTTAAAATAAAAATACAGAATTATTTACTAAGACTGGCATTATATTTCAGTAAAAATCTCCCTCACCCCATTTACTCTCACATGTCTACCAATAAAATGTGTTGCGTGTTTAGCATTTAGAAGATCCACCGCACTGCTCAATCACTGTGACACTTGCAACGTAAATTACAAGCTTTGGCAATTAACTCAATGAAATGCAATATAAAAACATAAATGTACGACCAGGAAAAATTATATCCCACTCAAGCAGATGACCTTAAATGTTTATTAGGAACTGTATTATGACGTAATAATTTATGAAGTTACAAGGAAAAGCGCTGTGAGAATGAAGGCGACATTGCGAAGTCACCTCAGCAGACTGTAAATATTTTACATTCTCAGCAATTATGGACACCCCTACTAGTGAATGTTGTTAAAGCTTAGTAATAGCTGAAAGTGTTTACACTCCATGCCGGCACACAGACCTGTTTGGTACGCACAAATATTTTATAGAATACAAGATTTATGAATGAGAGATGCTTCAAACTGGTGATACAGTTTACAAACAATTGTGAACCGTAACGCCCTTCGAGTTCACAATGAAAATTAAACAAAACCGTAACATAAACACAGAAGTTTGCGCCCAGGCTACCAAATGGGATCATTCACAATGATTCACATAAACATTGACATAAACATTGCCGTAAGACATTAATATGAAAGTTTGCAAACTCCAAACTTTCATGCTTATAATTACGTCATTTGCAAACAGAACACAATCGTGGAGCGCTGATAAGTATACGACAGAATATGAGGAAATGGCGTCGTTGTTATGTTTCCATGGTTACAAGTATCTTTGCTGTTATTTATGATCCCATCGTGAATGATGGAATGACTTCTTGATTTTACTGTAACGTTAAGTTAACGCAATTTAATTTACGTTATTTTTTAATTTTCCTTGTCAATGAGCCTTAACACTATGTCGCAAATAAAATGAGGCATTTTAGTTGAGGGCTATGAGTATATTCAATGTTTCTTCAATCTGTTGGTGCCTTTCTAAATGTCAGCAATTTAAATATTATGACATTCAGAAATATTTAACCTTTCTTCAAGACTGAAATGGCTTCCGAAATGTGCTTAAAGACAAGTATGTGTGGGCTTTCTAATGTGAGAAACATCTCCAGCAAGCACTGGATTTGAATTGCTGAAGATATCAGCAAAGTACAAAATATGGCATTTTAAAGATTTCTTAGTGCTGCCGACTTTGATAAACATTTTGCGCGCGCACACACATTGTATTGGAATTGCTAATCGCCCTTAGGACGAAGTGTACGGATTTTGGGTATTCTCGAACTTGAGAAATATTTCCTGCACTCAGGACATCTGCAGTATGTCCTCTCAGTGTTCCCGATAGTTGAACACATCTCATTCCAACGGCTCTGCGTACGCACACATCTGCCAGTGTACTCTTACGCATCCTTCTCTCCATTATGGCCGAGGGCGTGCTTTGTCAGAGATGCCTTTCGTGCGAAACATTTCCCACACTCATCGCACTTGAACGGCTTTGTATCCGCGTGCGTACGTAAATGAACCGAGAGTTTTCCTGAACGTGAGAAGCACTGTCCGCAGATGTCGCACTTGAACGCATTGTCGCGAGAGTGTCTGCGGGTGTGCACGACCAGTATCCCAGAGTTCGAGAAGCATTTCCCGCAGACGGAGCACTTGTACGGCTTCTCGCCCGTGTGGACACGCTTGTGATCCGCCAGGTTCGACGAATGCGTGAAGCACTTGTCGCACACATCGCACTTGAACGGCTTCACGCCCGTGTGCTTTCGGAAATGCTGCATCAGACAGCTGGAGTACAAATAGCCTTTCCCGCACACGTGGCAAATGAACGGCTTCTCGTGGGAGTGTGTCAGCATGTGGGCCTTCAGGCTGGACGAGAGGGAGAAGGCCTTGCCGCAGTCACTGCAGTGGAAGGCCTTGTCTTGCCTGTGTGTCTGCAGGTGGTTCTTCAGGTGGCCCGGTCGCACGAAGCACTTCCCGCACTCCTCGCACTTGAACGCCTTCACGCCCGTGTGGGCACGCAGGTGCTCCGACAGCGCCCTGGAGTGCGAGTAGCGCTTGCCGCATAGATGGCACACGAAGCGCTTCTCGGCCGAGTGGCTGCGCGCGTGACTCTTCAGCAGGCTGGGCAGTGCGAAGCTTTTCCCACACGCGTCGCACTTGAACGCCTTCACGCCCGAGTGCGAGCGAACGTGATCCGAGAGCGACTTGGAGTACGGGTAACTTTTGCCACATATGTGACAGACGTACGGTTTTTCCCCCGTGTGCGCGCGCATGTGCATCTTGAGGCACCGCGACTCGAAGTAACATTTCCCGCAGGTATCGCATTTGAACCTCGGATGGCCCGCGTGTGTGCGGAAATGCATTTTGTGACTGTGGAGAGTCGGTAACAACATTCCGCAGAAGTCACACTTAAAAGAAGGTTTGTCCGTGGCACTAAGCGACTGTGACTCACAGTTGAGCTCAGGCAAGTGGGGTTCGCATCCACTGACACAGTGCTCAGTTCTCCGCGGCATTCCATTCCAGCGAGTGCTCCAAGTGCTGCAAGCAAAGCATCTCATCAGTCTGTCTTCAGACACTTACGCCCAGTTCCACCAAACTTCGTTAAAATAATGCTAACATCATGTGTTGTTTAAAATTAAACATACTGTTAGTGTAATAGTGTTTCACCAACAATTTGAGGTCCTCTGGTTAGGTAACATGATGTTAAGAGTAATGTAACAGGAATCAAAGAAGCAGTGATTGTTTGAAAGTTTACTGAATGTGCCTTTAGTTGGTGTAGTCATTTGTTTTAGCGGAGAATTGTACTTTTTACATTATGGAAGTACTGGAGACTAACATAATTACAACGGAAATCGAGAAAAAGAAAGTGTAAGGAGCAGTAATTTTACCTCATATGAGAAATATAATTATTTTAGTAGATCTAGCAATTATATGAATGTAATTGAACTCAAACGTAGTGATGGAAATGCATATAGAGTGTTAGTTGGGAGGCCGGAGGGAAAAAGACCTTTAGGGAGACCGAGACGTAGATGGGAAGATGATATTAAAATTGCTTTGAGGGAGGTGAGATATGATGATAGAGACTGGATTAATCTTGCTCAGGAGAGGGATCGATGGCGGTATTATGTGAGGGCGGCAATGAACCTTCGGGTTCCTTAAAAGCCATTTGTAAGTAAGTAAGTACATTATAAATGCAAGGCAATTCCCGTTACTGCTGAACTGTGAGCACAAGCAACGTAACTTGCCATCTTTGTGCTGGGTTGCCCGTTTGCTGCCGAAGGAAACATTATTATGAGACCGAGTACTGAAGCTGGTGTTCGCACTCAAGAGGTTTTAATTTGACTGCACAGTGTAACTGGCCCAGGTTCTGATCGCACTGTGGGCAGCTGCATCTACTTCGTCTTGAGCAATATGCTTTAAACAAACGTTCACGTCACGTTCAACAGACCGAATTAACTGATTTATAACACGGTATGTAAGCACTGCACAGTAAATGTATTAAGTGCAGTTCTTCACAATATTTAATCACGCTGTTCTATAGACAATCAGTAAAAGTTTTGTTTGTCCCCTAGTGTTTTGGATTGGCGTGTTTTCTGCCAAAATGTCAGGCACATCATTGTACACCTCAACCAATACAGCCAAGCAGTAACTGAACACTTGAATAATGCAGTCACTCACCTCTCTGCCAAGTCTTCATCATCCTCCTCCTTAGGCTCCTCTTTTACAGAATCCACGCCAAACGTCTCTTCCTGAAAGTTATAATTTAAGTCAGATGAATTATGGAGGCAGATTGAAAAGCCAGCAACATTGAAATACATTAATGTAATTAACTAGCAAAACTGTAGGTGTGTGAAGACTGACGTGCATCCAGTTGTACTGAGCTGCAGATGTGTGCTCTTCCTATCTTTAAGCTACGAGCATAATGTTCAGATATTATAACTGAATCGCTCAGTGTTGAAAGGAACTAAGTCCACATTTTTGTCAATTTCATTTTTTTTTTTATCGATTTGTAATGTAGAAAGCAAGCTGAATCTGTTGGTGTTGGAATGAACGTATTACTCATATTCTTTGTGCTTTATTTGAGGTGGCCAATCTTGTCATTCGGTGTTGAAAGGAACTAACTCCTGTAGATAGTGCTTTTCAACACGGAACGACGAAGATTCCAGGTTGGCGGCCCTGTGCTAACAGTGTATTCTGCCTCCAATATTTCGCGGGTTTTATGAGTCTGCAGAGACTGATTGTTGATTACTACTTGTTTGTCGAATTAAATGTTCAGATTTGATTATTCTGTACTTGATAACAGTATCAGATAATGGAAGACGGAATACAAGAGAAATTGTAATCTTATTAGCCTATTACAGAAAGTCTATCCTGAAGGACGAGTTTCAATCAAAACAAGCAAACTAGGAGATGTGAGGAAAGTTTATCGTTATGTTACTACATCAGGAGATAGCAAAAATTTCTATGATGAAACATTCCAATTGCCAACGGAACGAAAAAAAACCTACTTTATTGAAAACAGTAATTTATTTATACTGTTGTTCTGTATTTACCCAAGAATAATATTGGTTAATTCAATCAAATAGTATGGATATTTTAAAAACGTTTTGTTTTCTGAGTTATTCTCATTACAAAGGTGTATGACTACTGTAAACATTCTTTGTATTTTGTGAAAATAATGTATGTTATACTGCACCATGCAAGTAACATGTTTCATAGTTTATTTTTTTCCTTAAGACATGCATTACAGGTGATTTAATAAATTCCCAATTTGTTCTTATAGGCCAAAATGTGTTTACACTTTTATAAATAGAGGATTTCCATGTTGAAAGGAACTAAGTCCAATGACGTGTTTCCTAGATTAGAAAGATTCTAATGACTGTGTGAATATTTTTATGAGTCTAAACTAATTCTGTATGTCTATATTTTATGTCCACAATATGTTTTGGTGTAATATTCGATAGATCACTCACAAAACAGTTTTTCTCGATTATCTCAAAACTTTAAAAAGTGGACTTGGTTCCTTTCAACAATAACCGATCAGAATGCTGAAAGAGACATTACGAACTTCAAACTAAACAAAACTATCGAGTGAACTTAACAAACTGCTTCCATTTCAAACAAAGTCAGAATGCTTTAGGCATCACACCAAATTCTCGTATGTTAAAGTTGGCATGAAATTAAAAGATTGAAAATATTATTAACCCTTATCAATGTGGTAGATAAGCGTACACAATTTAGTATTGCTGAATACTGCTGTAGTAGAAAGACCCATTGTTGTGTCTGTAATCAGAATCTGTCAACCTGATAAAACAATCAATATGCTGCTGATCCAGGTTTCGGTTTAGTACATGACGTGCGTTACACATCAAACCACAACTGAAATTTACAGTACAGCATATTGGGTCATTGGCCGTTATCAAACCCACTTGAGGTATGTCGAAGTAAAAGGGAAGAACTGGACCGAGATTTGTGTCGTTCCTGGATAGCTCAGTGGTAGAGCATTGGCGCATTAGCCAAAGGTCCTTGGTTCAATACCCGGTCCCAGATCAATTTTTTCCTTTAACATTATTCAATTAATATGCTGGTTGCGGCAACACAAATAGGTGAACTGACGTCACTACAACCAATAATAGTTCTTCACTCACCACGGACTCACACTTCACCATGACAGGCTCTTCAATCACTATGGATTCACACTTCACCAATACAGGCTCTTCAAGTTTCACTTCCTGTTTGAGATCACAGGTGGCGTCCTTGCTGTCCTGCAGAACACACAAGCATCATGAAGTTGTACTTCGCAATTCATTTGTCAGTCCCTAATGGTAACACTTGGCTACTGCAGTCAGCTATGCTTCACTATGAAACCCATAAGTAATCAGGTCCCGTCTGGAAAGAGGAAAAGCTCCAAAAATGATTGGGTGCATGCCAGGCCATAAGTGAGTTTTAGGCAATGAGAAAGGAAGGAAAGGATCTGCTGAAACATTTACTGGGCCTCAGTCAGTATTTGGTATTCCTATATCGTTTTTCTTATTATTTTATTGGGTTATTTTACGACGCTGTATCAACATCTAGGTTTATTAAGCGTCTGAATGAAATGGTGATAACGCTGGTGAAATGAGTCCGGGGTCCAGCACCGAAAGTTACCCAGCATTTGCTCAGATTGGGTTGAGGGAAAACCCCAGAAAAAAACCTCAACCAGGTAACTTGCCCCGACCGGGATTCGAACCCGGGTCACCTGGTTCGCGGCCAGACGCGCTGACCGTTACTCCACGGTATTCCTATATCCATGGAACGTAAATCCATTGGTAAGTGGATTAAACATAACCACCATCAGCAATGGATGCATGTGGAAGCAGAGCACCACAGTAAAATGCTGATCAAGAAATCCATTTTATCACCTACAGCAGATCTTCTAACACCCCAACAGATAACTGCAGCAGGGCTGCTAGCAGGTTGTTGTTGTCTGCACACAATGGGAAATGGAACCTGAGGATTTCGTTAAAAAAAAAAAAAGAATGAAACAGCCTCTCATGTAAGACTAATCATCAAATATGAAGTAGGCCTATGAGTCAAGAAGAGGTGTGAACCCTGAACATTATTACAATTAATAACCCAGAGGACTATCTTCCCCAAAGAAATGTCATGAACAGACTCTTTAACCTAGTACAGTCAATAGATGTGTTCAACTGGAACCAATGAAGGTAAGAAATAATACAACAGATCTTGAAGGCTTCAGTATTAGGAACTATCACCCAATCATATTTCAAACACATCCAATCTAAACTAATGTAATCTAGTATCTAGTACAAAAAACGATTGCGATATGTCTATTTCCAATACATTTAACTTTGTAAAAAATTAAATCTGTACACTTATACAATAAAATTCACCAAGACAACGAAAACAATTTAGAATGCCTTTCATTTGAAATGCACAGAAGCATGGTTAATCTGATGTAAGTCAACAATATTAATGAAACTACGTGACCTTGCCTGGTGGTAGGCTACAAGCATTCACTGTGCTTTTCTTAGCATTTAACAAATGGTGGCTCTTGCTTGCAAAGGGCCTTCTTCGCCTGCTGTTGTTACTAGCCACACACAAACACAGCCTGCGGGACAAACTCAACCAATTGCCTTAATTTATAGCTAACAATACAATAGAGCACTCAAAAGAAACATGACACTCCAGCTGCCCAAGAAGAAGAAATAAACAAGAAACACTCAGAGCCCGAATGGTTAAGCATATGTGCTTACTTACAAATGGCTTTTAAGGAACCCGGAGGTTCATTACCACCCACACATAAGCCTGCCATTGGTCCCTATCCTGACCAAGATTTTATTTTAGTACGTTATTTTACGACGCTTTATCAACAGCTTAGGTTATTTAGCGTCTGAATGATATGAAGGTGATAATGCCGGTGAAATGAGTCCGGGGTCAAGCACCGAAAGTTACCCAGCATTTGCTCATATTGGGTTGAGGGAAAACCCCGGAAAAAACCTCAACCAGGTAACTTGCCCCGACCGGGAATCGAACCCGGGCCACCTGGTTTCGCGTCCAGACGCGCTGACCGTTACTCCACAGGTGTGGACTGTGCAAGATTAATCCACTCTCTACCATCATATCCCACCTCCCTCAAATCCATTTTAATATTATCCTCCCGTCTATTATTTATTTCACTTTTAACCAAAAAATATACAAACAGAATAATGGCTTGGCAATAGGATCCGGTATAACAACAGAAATTTTCCTACAAGACGTTGAAGGGAAATACATTCAAAATTTAATAGAGAAACACGATATAACATATTACCGTAGATACCATCATAATATACAATGGCAAAACAAATAGAGATTCCATTGTACATGATTTTAATCACAGTACATATTAAATTAAAATTTACAGCTGAGTTAGAATTAAATAAATCCATACCTTTTAGGCCCGATGCAGACTAGCGTCATAAAGCGTCATAATGACGTATATTGTTCCGACTTTTGGAATCTTTCAGAGATTGTACAGACGAAAACGTGCTGTTTTTGCGTATTTAGTTTACAAAAACTACTGAAGTGCACAGAGAGGCGGTTTTGGGAACATCCATTGGTTGCCAAACGATTCCTTCAAGGTACTTTTACGACAATTTCACAGAGTTGAGAGAAGGTGAAAAAATTTTTCAATTATTTTCGAATGAGTCTTAAATCATTTGATGAACTGGCATGTAAAAAAAACGTGATCAAAAGTGAAGATACTTCAATCATTCAAAATATATTGATATTGAAAATGAAATATCTTTAGTTTGGTATTATTAGGTTATATTTTCTAAGTTTTAAAGTATAAGTTTTAAAAGTATACAAGTGAACTTTAGGGAAGACTTAAATAACTGACAAACAACTATACTGATTAGCTATCTAGCATTTGAATACATAATCTATCACTGAAACATTACAAAAATTAATACAATTTCACTGCACTTACATGAACAACAATTAGGTCTAAAGAAACTGAAACAAGTCTACAGACTCGGTGGAGTTTTCTAGTGAGTGTGGAAGTTGAAATGTTGCTCAAAGGAGAACATTGAACAGAGAGGATACTGCCAGGACGTGGCTGGTTTTGGGAAGGAAAATGCAGAACCAAACTATGAATAACAGACAGTCTTATTTTCTTGGCAAAGTCCAAAACTCCACTCCTAAAATTTTTTGTTCAACATTAAAAGTAACAATTGCAATCAGAGACTAAAAAAAGACCTATCATCGTTAGGCTTAGGAGCAGGAACTTGGAGTCTTCATGAAAGATATCATACTATCCTCCAAATCTTTGCTGGATCAGAGAGGAAAGGTGGGTTCTGAGGCATTTCATGAAACATCTGGGAATTTTTTAATTGCTTCAATAAATAATTCTACGTCTATTTCGCTGTCCTTACTATAGCCGATAGACGCATGTGAATTGAACAACAGTCAACAATGAAGTGCCAGAACGCAGCAATGACGCTGCGTTTTGGCAGAACCCCAACAGAAAATTAATGGCCAGCCCGTCATCTCCCGGGACCACGTGTGTATGGGTCACTTTAGAACAATGTACTTCTAAACCGCGCATCAATGGGACGCTGTCACATTTTAATAAACCAACATCACTTAGATAAGAGAGAAAAAAAAATTTCTTTTCTCTCACGAAAGAATGGATTTCTTCAATTTAAAAGTTTGCTTTCAAACTACCTTTTTCAGTTCCTTCTTTTACTTTTGTGAGACAAACAAACGAAAGAAAATATGAAGGAATAAACAGCCAAACCCACACTGTCATTATGTAGAACTTCCTAACACACTCACGCTGCTCGTCGTTATCAGGGTTCTAGGCAATTTAACGACGTGAACCATGACTGAATGTCATCCATAACAATCCTACAATAAAGCCCGCATCTGGCAGAGACATATTGACATTTTAATAGACCACACATCACTTTAGAAATATAAATTTTATAACATTCATTAGTACAATGATAGAGTAACAGCTATCAAGGGAAATGAAGACCAAAAGATGGCAGGGCATTCCTAGAATCCCAAAAATTTCATGCAACATTTAAGTAGTTGGTGGTTGTGTGATTTCAAATACTCGTAGTCACAGCTTATCGAGAATCATCTTAGTATAATCATGAACGAAGAACTTTAACTGTTGTTGAATATCGTAACCAGTCCAAGAAAATAAATGCAGCATTCCTGCTCTAGCCACTAGTGATGTCTTGAATGTAATACATACAAATACCTTACTATAATAATACCGGACAGCTGTATACTAGCAGCATTGGCTGAGTGCGAAATATCGCGGACCTGACATCTAGCGGAGAGAGATGGAATTTCGTCCACATATACAAATATTAGCATAGCGAGATTCGGACTATTGTTTAAAACGTGAGTTACTAATGTGGAATTATATATGAAACACTTAAGAAATGTTGAATAATATTTAATGTAAAATTATTAAATTATATCAAAGCTGCATATTATGAGAAATATTGCATATTTCATATTACTTTGCGTAATTAATTGTTACATATTTTTTCTTTGGTTTACCGAGACAAAATCAATCTGATATTAGGAATGAATTTACAGTAATGTTTTATATACCCATTGCTGACAACTGCAAAGATAAAATTGATAGTAATCTCATGCTTGTAATAATTAGTAAAGGCATGTGGACAACAATAAAACTTAATTTGATAAAACCTTAAAATCCAATACATTTTAACTTCTATTCATTTATTAGGTCTAAATAAAAAAAACTAATTTGTATTTTTCTCTCAACACAAAGACGAAGGAATTAGGCCTACTAAAGAATGTTGTTGACCACGTTTTATGAACTGTCAGAAATCGAAAGTACGATTTGGAGCAATTTGTAATGCTGCAATTGTCACATTATAAACAGCACATATACACCTTGACATTTTAACACGGCACTAATTAATAAAACTATTAACTAGCCCAGCAACAATATACATCGCAGTTGATTACAGCTTGTTTCGACAGTATCTCTACACCGACAGGTAGGTAGCAGCACCAGCGTCGTTCGCACGCAAAACTGCTAGCTGTCCGTTATTATCATAGTAAGGTATTTGATACATACACGGTGATATTGAAACTTCAATTGTTTTCCAGTAACGATATGTTGCTGGTTGCTAAGCAGCAAGATGCGTGTAGTGTGTAACAGAAATGGTATCTGACATTCTTCCTGAACAGGGATCCATTTAAACATTCATCGTTACATTAATGAAAGGAGTTTATAAAATGAGGGACTTCACGAAAGGTTCTCTTCTCACTTACATCTGGTGGAAGATCTGTCCCCTCCATAACAGCGCCATCGCTAGATTCTACAGCCAATGGGTCGACCTCGAGCTCTGTCTTGACCTCATCCATTGCAACTGAAAGATTAATGTCAGAAATTCTGCAATTCGATTAATGTAATGATAATGGTGGTGGTGATAATCCATTTGTCAAACAACAAGTAGGCATACATATGCAACAGACATCGCCAAATGTTATGTACTAACAATTACATTCATTAAAATCACATTTCCAGGTCATTAGAAGCAAAATCTGTATTGAAGACATGATCATAAACACGTTACCTAATTCAATTATGTGTGTGAGGCCAATGCCTAGGCGTTTGGTAACGAAGCCATTAGGCTATTCTTCTTGCACTCTAAGTTTCTGAGTGACATATCAAGGGAGCCAGGACTGTGTAATATGCTCAAAATTTCAGTTTCTGGTTTTTTATTCATTTATATTCCGTGAAAAATCCTCTTTCCAATAGTATATCATTTATTGTTGTTGTTTAGACAGGTCTGAACCTCATAAGTGATACCAATAAGGCACCACTTATGAGGCAAGTAGGCCAGGAGATGAGATCGGATGCCCAGTTCATATTGATCAATTATAATATAACTATGTGTTTTATTCAAATAAAATAAAAAAATAAAACACTGAGAACTGAAAGACAGTGACATTGAACTTAAAACACTACATTGGCATCAATTCGAAATATGTAATTTAACCTAGCTATCAAAACTTAAAAAAAAAAAACGTAGCAACATTAAAAACATTTGAACAATCCAACAAATAATGTTACAGGCCAAAATTGCCATTTCACAGTTTTTATTACAAAAAAATAGATAAATAAACAAACCATCATTGTCATCAAAACACGTTGTTTTACTATGCTCCAAACAATTTCCCTAAGAATTTCTTTGTAACGTCTTGTCCCACTTTTCATTCCTTTCCTAAACGTATAATTTGTCAAATAGTCGTTGTAGGCTGGTAATGATGCTTTAACATGGACAGTTTCTAAAATAATGAATTCATAACTGTGGTAGGAGTTAGAAGCCTAACAATTTCTAAGGTTTGAATATCCTTTCCAACAGTCTAAAATTAGGGTCTACTGAGTTTTGGGATGAATTAAATTTTCAATCACTTGACAAGTGTTTTATCACTTCTGTGATGTACTGCTACTAAAACTTACGGTTTCAAAAACCCACTTCTTCCACGAAATGTTTCTTATATTTTCGGCCAATATTGCTTTCGTCATTTCATGTATCCACGATCTCCAATTTACTTGTACCATTACTTTTCCCACAACTCATCGATAAATTGTCTGCAGTCCGTAATATTGATCGCCAAAGAAATACTTTCAAATTTGTGCATTTAGCCCTAACAATATCATAATTTAACAACTTACTTCTTGCACTGTTAATTTGCCCAGAAAAAAAATCTTAAAAAGCCGCAGAACATAACATGTGTAGGCCTATGCACGTGGATAAGGGAACTCAGAAGTTTCTATTTATAATTCCATTCGTAACCTAACATTTTAAACTAAACAAGAATTTGTTCCACTCCTTTTTTATATTTAACTACAAATAGCATTCGCAATTGCCGCCATGATTACGATCAAATTAATTCACAATACTTATACTACTTCATTGGCAACATAATGAAAGCAATAAGCCTACATATCCAATATTTCATTAATCTAATCACTATTTCCGTTGATTTTTTTCCGGGTTTGTCTATTTTTTACACTCGGGTTGGTCCTATATTGCATCTGCTCCACGAAAGCTTTCTCTTCTGTAATCATAATGCAGATACGAAAACGAAACAGTGTACCAGAAAATTTGCAATGCAATGAGCTTTACTCTTCTAAATTCATGCAAACTTTCACCCATAAACATACCTTATGTAACTTAATTACCTTATGCAAGACTTGTGTGCATTTATTCTATTATAAACGGTTGTTTCAGAGCAAGGTATATGGATAGTTTACTCAAAGCGGTGGTTAATTTAAGCATAATGCATTTCACTGCAGAATATTATCATAGTTGCCGTGATCAATATTTTTTTTTTCTATTATTTCATAATTTTGATGCAGGATTAGAAACAAAATGTAGACTACCGATGTAGTCAAAAGAATTTGATTACTTTGAATAATCTTTATCCGACTAAATTTCAAACATTGGAACAATCTCAATCAAACCGGTAGTCCACCATGCCTCACATGCATAATAAATATTTAGCATGATTTCTATGCTAAAAGTTGTGTTAAGATCTAATGAACAGAAAGTATCAGACGCCATACCATTTCTAAATCAGAATATCTCAACATAAAAATAATTGGGCCTACTGAGCGAATCGGACACATTTCCGAACTATAGAAATAGCAAAAACAAGAATTTAAATTTAAAATATTATTAAAATTTTAGCACATTAGAAACGTACAGTCAGAAGCAAATTTTATTACCAACATCTCACACACTGCAATTAGGATTTCAATAATTCCACATGAACAAACACTACATTATAATCACATCTAAATCTTTGTCATCTGTTGGAGTGTATAGCACGGATCAACATTGTATCTTCCAGAACTAAATCACAGAATTCATTACAGGTACATACAACTCAAGTAACATTTGTTTTATTATTATCTGTTTGAGAGTTTGTTTTTGATTGGGATTTCTCAACAGTCCACATATTATTAATTACTGAGAAAGCTCTCTCACTGGGTGCATTTGTGGCTGGAAGGCTCAAACTGAACTCTACAATATCAAGTAACAGCAAAATGAGAATTAATTTTTCTTGAAAATATTAAATTTGAATAATTCAACCCATCTTAAATATACACTCATTTGCGCAGTGTTCCAACCTTTAACCTTTTGAAGAGTGACCGATACATTTGAAATTTCATAAAAGAAATATGAATCATTTAGTTGTTTTCTTGAACATTTGTTGAGAAAGAGTTATTTAAGCTATTTTGCACTCTGTCTCATTAAATACTGAATTCATTCTCACCCAATCCAAAACACCCATTTCAGTACACAGAGAAGACCAATGCATAATATCGATGGGTCATCGGCAGAACATCTTAAGTGCCACATTTTCAAAAATGTGTTTATCTAGCTAATGGAAAGGCAAAACCATGACGCACAGCCTGGCAAAAGAGCATAAGCAAGTCTCTATAAACTATGAGACAAAAAAAAAAAAAAAAGGAATACATTTTACCTCAACCATTTAAGAATTATTTTAGGACTAACATATCGTCTTAAGATACAAATACAATTATGAAAGATGAGACACTTTGTCTCATTGTTAAAAGAATGAAAACTTTTCTGCAGAAAAATATCCCTCTTTTGTCTTGTTTCGAAAATGATCTGGCTTTGAACCCAATCGAGAATTTGTAGAAATTGATGACAAAACAAGTGCCTAAACAGTTATTATTACCAGAATCATTGAGAGTATGCCACGCAGATTTGAGGATCTCATAAAGAAAAAGGGGGATATCGTGTAAACGGCCGATCAACCAAGACAAGTGACATACGTGCGCATAGGATGCGTTTGAAATGCGTCCTGTTCCAGCATAAAATTTGTTGTTAACTGAACTGTGTTTCTGTTTAATTGTTTTTAATTCTTTGTGAACATTTTCTTTAGGTTTATTTTTGTATTTTACTTCTCTTTCCCCTTTTCAAAAGTGGGGTGCGCGGGGTATTCGAGAAAATACGGTAATATCAATTGACATGTAAGAACTGGCCAATTCATGACGACTTAATGTATCATTTGACAAAATACACAGTGCGGCACTCATATCGCACAATTGACTCCACTTTTCATCACACAAACGCACCCCACAACAGGCAGCGATGTCGAGATGACGCCGAGATCTAGAAGGCTCTGATGATGGTGTCATATAAACACCGAAACATCTGTAAGCCACACGTGCTTATATAATTAACAAGAGTAAGTTTGCCACTTAATCAATCATTTATATTTAAGTGTTAAAAGTAGTGTACCCAAGATTCATGATAGATTATTTATTTGTGCTTGATATGCGTCCTGATTTTTAGGATGTGAAACAAGTATATTTGTTTATACAGGCCAGGTCTCGCCTATTAATAGTCCACAGGTGATGGGCAATAATATTTTTACAAGGCAGGCATAACGAAGTTTGTTAACAAATGCCATTTCACATTTAAACTAATAAATTAATTAAACATTAAAATAAAAAATAATAATTTTACCGTACCGAGAGGCGAACTCACAACCTCTGGTACAGATGTCAGACATCTTACCACTGTGCCACACACAGCTCGTAGGCTAGATGAATGACGTTCAATGAAGAGACACCACAGCAATGCCTTGCAGTGGGTTACGTTTACACGAGTGAACCACGTGATAGAACTTAGCATTTCCATCGACCAAGAGTCGGCCCATTCTTTTTGCTGTTAAGTGTACTGTACCCTTATACTCCCATTTTTTCTCCAATATCTGTCTAACACAAAAAATCTGATGATTAGTCGATCTAGTACTATGCCTAGACTAGGCTTTATAGGCACTAAAATGGCTAAATATGTAGGCCTACATTTCGACTGAACATTATCAAACTGTGAACTTTATAAATATGACCCAAATACTGCAAATGAAGCGTGTCTTTTAATAGTTTACAAGGAATGATTTGCATGCTATCAAATTATACAAAAACATTAAAGAGTTTACTGCACAAAGTTATCAAACACATATTTAAAATAAAGAAGATTAACATTAAATTATTAGGGTATTTTCTGTGCATAACAAAAAATAAGGCGAAGTCTGCTTTCCACATTTCATGGAAAATATAAAATTTATGACATTCTGAATTCTGATTCCAGTACATTTTAACCCAGATTATCCTGACGCCCTCATATGAGGACGAGCCAATACTGTGACTTGTATGCCATCTGGCGACATTGGTAGGGACTCTTTTATTAAGTCCAATTTATTTACGCGAGGTTTATGAACCTGTTAATTGTTTGTGGAGAGTTTTGAGTTATCGTAGTAATAACAGTGGAGCTGCGTATTTTCAATGGCTGAGCTGACTGATGTCGTGATGGAAGGGCGAGTACTGTGTTCTTAGGAATGGTTTAATCTTCTAATTGCCAGTTAGATATAACTCAGGAGATGTTGTTTGATGTACTAGACAGTTTGTTGTCTAGTTTCGTCGCTGTAGGGTCCCACAATTTTGAGGTGAATTAGCTCATCCTCATATGAGGACGTCAGGAAAATACAAGTTATTTTGTGTTTTAGGAATGAGCTGACAGAGCGACCAGAAGACTGTCCAAATCTTGATCGCTATGAGAGGAGGCTAAAATTAGTTTACAGAGACCTTCATCAGCTATTGATAATGCAAATTCACCTGAACCTATTCAAGAAACACCCTACCTAGAGTAGTATAGATGTCAACTTCAATGTTCTCTTGCAAGTACTTCCACAGCGGGTTCAAGTTCTCGGCTGAAGGTACCAGTGATGATTGTATCATATGGGTTGAACCATTCCACGGGGCAGGGACATACAATGACAGGTATCCAGATGAAGACTTGGGATATCCTATGCTGATCAGCTTCCTATTCAGGACATGCTATATCAGCTCCTTTTTTATAATTTATTCACTAACTTATGACAGACAAAGGACCTAATATTCTCCAGGTACAACAAAGAAATGGATGGAAACGATCGAGCTGATGAAAATGTCTTTGTATATAGTGTTAGGTTAGGAAAAAATGTTATTTTCCATCGATTACACACGATAGATCTGGCAGAATAAAACGCATGACAATTATACAGGAGAGATGGCTGTATATTGGATCATTCTAGTTTTAGAAGAAATGTAATGCACAGAGTTCTATTCTGAAATCAAGGAAAACAGTTCTTTCATGAAAAGGCAGGTGTGCTAAGAAACGGAAAGTACTATGTATAGATGCGTTATGATGTATGGAGCATTTTGTGGCGCATCTTCAGTTCGACAACAAACCTAATAGAAAAAGGCAAGAGTACTGCAGACAATGCTCCAAAAAGTGTTTGAAATGTGACTGTTCATTACATGTTTCACGTTTTCTTACAACTTCAGCATTTAATGTTTTTACCTAGGAGGTTAGATTTGGAAAATTTTGTTACACATATTTCGTATATGAGTTTGTGACTAGTTTTAGTTTTTCTATATTGGTATTTTTAGGGGTTTGTAGATCTCCTAGAGAGTTTCAGACCCCGTTTTGATATATTTCAAGTTTCAATCTCTTACACAAAAGCGCGATATTTATGTTAATGCATTTTATGGTTTATGTAGCTTATGATATTTCGCTTTTCTGATTGCTCTTTGATTAGGTAAGTTGTTGGAAAGAACTATTTCTTCTTATTCTGAAAAATGTTAACTAAAGAAAAGCTTTGAAACCTCATTATTTACCTCTCATGAAACCCTGCTGAAATAGTGGATTTTCCTGACGTCCTTATTAGAGGATGCTTAACTTCTTCTTACTAAGCAAGGGAATCGGATTATGATAAGTAATCTACTTCATTTAAGGTCCTCATATTCAAGTTTCAGATCCCAAATAGAAAAAAAAATTCAGAAATATCTGGGTGACAGGAATGTTCTAAATCACAAAATATGGACGTAAAATGTTGAAACTTGCAGAGATAAGTTAGTTTTCGTCACATATGTAGAACATGCATTACCCCCGTAAATTTTATTGGAAGCAATTACGTATTCACATATAAATCCAAGCCCTGGTTATGATTTAAAATATAAATATGATTATAAACACGCGGTAGGCGATGAAAGTGTTGATTTGTTATGGCTTTTGATAGAAGAGGCTCGTCAGTAATGCATGTTTAATTATAATACTCTTCTCATAAAAATTTAAAAGTTTCGTTTTTATAACTTATTAATTTAACACATATTAACTAGCTTTTGCCATCTAGTCTATCAAAAAATCTAAAACGTAGAATTTATAAAACAGTTGCTCTGTATGGTTGTGAAATTTGGACTCTCACTCTGAGAGAGGAGCAGAGATTAAGGGTGTTTGAGAATAAAATTCTTAGGAAAATATCTGGGGCTAAGAGGGATGAAGTTACAGGAGAATGGAGAAAGTTACACAACACAGAACTGCACGCATTGTATTCTTCACCTGACATAATTAGGAACATTAAATCCAGACGTTTGAGATGGGCAGGGCATGTAGCACGTATGGGCGAACCCAGAAATGCATATAGTGTGTTAGTTGGGAGACCGGAGGGAAAAAGACCTTTGGGAATGCCGAGACGTAGATGGGAGGATAATATTAAAATGGATTTGAGGGAGGTGGGATATGATAGAGACTGGATTAATCTTGCACAGGATAGGGATCAATGGCGGGCTTATGTGAGGACGGCAATGAACTTGTGGGTTCCTCAAAAGCCATTTGTAAGTAAGTTGTTGTAAGATGAGATGAAAATTAATATACTAATACAGATATATACATAATCGAGAGTTTATTCGTTACGAAAATTATTTATTTTTAGGCCATGAACGAATGTCCACCTGAAACTCCATTAAAGGCTAATTATGAAATAGTATATAATTGCTTCGGGATACCATCTATTCACAAACGGACACTTTCTGTTATGAAACTCTTAAAAAACCAAGAAAGGAGGAATATAAAGCAGCTACTATTCCAGTGCAGTGCCGCCTACACAACAGCACCTTGCTGCTACCAAAGAGTACACTCGTGCTGCAAATTAATGCACGAGTGCGTGCCTTGTAAACGCTTGAGCGAAATACATTTGCCGTACAGATCATTTGAAATGTTTCCCGCTAGAGTGAATACAAGTGATCGGATTGTGTGAATCATTTCCCTCACACATCACACTTGAATGGAGTTATACCGGCGTGAGTGCGCAAATGAACTGCGAGCGTCGCATAACGTGAGTAACATTTGCCACACTCATCGCATTTGAAAAGTTTCTCGCCAGAGTGAATACGTGAGTGGGTTGCAAGTGATCCGGATTGAGTGAAGCATTTGCCACACAAATCACACTTGAACGGCTTTATCCCGGCGTGGGTACGCAAGTGAACCGAGAGAGTTCCATAACGCGAATAACAATTGCCACAAACATCACACTTGAATGGCTTTTCGCCCGTGTGAGTACGCATGTGGTCTCTCAAATTTCCCGACTGCGAGTAACATTTCCCACAGTCATCGCACTTGAACGCCTTCTCGCCGGTGTGTGTGCGGATATGTTTTCTCAGATGTCCCGACTGTGAGAAACATTTGCCACAACAGTCGCATGTGAATGGCTTTATTCCCGCGTGTGTACGTTGATGGACTGCGAGGGCCCCTGAACGCGAGTAAGATTTGCCACACTCATCGCATTTGAAGAGTTTCTCGCCAGAGTGAATACGTTTGTGATACGTTAGTGACCCGGACTGCGTGAAGCATTTCCCACACACATCGCACTTGAACGGCTTGATGCCCGCGTGAGTGCGCAAATGGACTGCGAGGATCCCAGAACGTGCATAACAATTGCCGCACACATCGCAAGTGAATGGCTTCTCGCCCGTGTGTGTACGCATGTGATCTCTCAAATTTCCCGACTGTGAGAAACATTTCCCACAGTCATCGCACTTGAACGCCTTCTCGCCGGTGTGTGTGCGGATATGGTTCCTCAGATGTCCAGATTGTGAGAAACATTTTCCACAGTCCCCGCATTTCAGTCTGCGTTCTTCGTCATGCGCGCAGACATGCATTTTGTGACTGTGCAGAGTCGGTAACAACTTTCCACAATAACTACACACAAAAGTTCTGTCTGTGTTATCGAGGAACTGTGACTGCAAGCAGTTCTTCCTTTCAGTGAAATCGCTGTAAATGTCATGTTCATGTCCAATGACAGGATTCTCTTCCGTTGCCATGCACTTCACCTCTGGCATTTCATTCCAATCAGCGCTGTAAGCAAAACAAATGCAAGTGCTGTTCGCTATACTTCATAATATCGAATAAGTAGCCTACTTATAAACAAGTACTGTACAAATTAAAAATAATTAAAACACGTGTTTTTTACTGACGGCACATGACTAGATCAATAAATAAATATGTGCCCTGGACCAAAAATAAATAATTCAATAAAGCAGCGTTTCTCAAACTATGGTCCGCAGACCATCTGTGGTCCTTCAAAAAGACAGAAGAAAAAATAAAATTCAAACGAATTCCGCATCACACTATAGCTCATCTGGTGTCTGTAACCCAGCCAGGGACCACCGAATTCATAACGGAGGACCAAAGTACCGAACCTTTTCATGTATTTACGACTTTCTTAATAGTTTTGCCGACACCCAGTCTGCACATTGAAATGGTCACTATATGTCGCACACCAATAATACAACTCTGAGGTCACAATTTGAAACTTATTTTCCAAGTAAATATGACGAATTTTCATGGGTTCCTGATCACTTTCACTGCCATATTGAAACTAACAAACTTTCTTTGAGTGAAAGAGAACAGTTAATTGAACTCTCGAATGACACGGGAGTTAAAATGAAATTCGAAGCGGAAGGTATGGTTAATTTCTGGACCATATTACAAGTGAAAAGAGAATATAGTGAATTGTACAATGGTGCTTTACAGATTATAATTCAGTTTGCTTCTACGTATCTGGGTGAGAAAGGGTTTTCATCACTAACTCTAATAAAAACAAAGTAGGCTACCGAAATCGACTCGATGTATGTGACGATCTCCGACTTAAGCTTACCAGCATACATCCAAATATAGAACAACTGTGTAAGAATTGGCAGGCTCATCCACCTCATTAATGCGAGTACCAATATTTATTTATTTGTTTAGTTAATTAGTTAAAGATTATCCAAACTCTAATACCTTGAATTATAAAAAAACGAAATTAATTTTCTTCTATTAACATTAACTTAATTAGTTAATACTAATATAAAATTAATTGGATTAAATTAATTTTAATTAATTAATTCTTTTTAAAAATATAAGTATATTGATATTAAAATATGCTACAAAAATTATAAATTTGCTTTCGAAGGGAACAAGAGTAAAGTGGTCCATGGAACTGTTCTGACTTAAAAAAGTGGTCCGCACTTCATAAAAGTTTGAGAAACGCTGGAATAAAGCAATAACGATTATGTACTTATGCGGTATTCTGAAGTTGTTGTGTGTCATTATTTCTGCCCAGCATTTGGGTCTACTACAATGTATTGTATTGTCTCTTTGTGCAATTCTAAACTCGCCACTGGCTCTGACAATGCTGGTACCTGTTCATGAGTATGCACATGTCACTGAAAGTAGCATTAATGAGAGACCAGGGCTGTTTTACGAAAGTATAAGTTACAGGAGTGCCAGTGAACAGGACACTGCACTGGTAAGTACAGGTTACAGGCGTTTCTTAATTTAGAACAGAACTTAACTTAAAAGGAAAAGAAGCTACTTAAGAAGGGCATGGCGTCTACAATGTAGGTCATGGCGATTCTTCTTTGTTCATGTCACTACTCTCTGGATTATCTTAATTGCATGACGCTAGTTATAAATTATTATGAACCACTGCCATTATTGTAAATGAAATTGTAATGCACAAATGGATTCTAAATTGGTTATCGTGAAGAAAATTATAGAGAAAAAGAATATTTTATTCGGAGCTTTTTCTGAAAGGCTTACAAAACAAGACAAATTAAATGAACGGAATACTATTCATAGAAAGGCACAATCACTTGAGCTGTTACCTACACTGTAGATACATTCCGGCAAAATACCGGGAAAGACATGATGCTAAGTTGCTATATGCAGCTTATTGAATCAAACACCAGCCTAGTTCCAGAAATGAACTTCATACAGGGATGAATACTTCAAACATATTACACAATTCCTTTTAATCTTCTTCAGAAAAAAATTAAACAGAAAGCAGACTGGAGATGATGGAGGGAAGAAAATGAAATTAAACGAGATCGATTAATTGGTGCTAAGTCCTGTTATGCTTGGATTACCGATAAATGAATCCCAGCAGCTTGAAAATTGTGTATCAGAAACTTCCAGAGAGACAGTAGCAATAGCACAGCTTAGTGTGCACGAAAGATCGGCAATGATGATATGGGTCCTCAGGTTAACGGAATTGCAGTGCGTAGGAATGGCATGTTTTCTGCCAAAAATGCAAGATATGTCACCACACACTTCAAACTATACAGTCAAGCACTAACTGAACAATTGAATAATGCAGTCACTCACCTCTCGGCCAAGTCTGGTTATCCTCCACTTTAACCTCCTCTTTCACTGGATCCACGTAATACGTCACATCCTGAAAGATATAGATTTACCAGAGATGAAGACCCCTGGACCACTCAAATACAATTTTAACAAATTTAATGTAAAAAAATCAGTCACGTGAAAAATAACGTACATCCAGTTGTACCACACTGCCACACCAGTTACAGATGTCCACTTTTCTTGTATAATAATAATAATAATAATAATAATAATAATAATAATAATAATAATAATAATAATGATTTATTTAACCTGGCAGAGTTAAGGCCATATGGCCTTCTATAACACTCAACCAGGAGTAAAGACTGCGTTACAAAAACACTACAAATTTACAAAGTACACTACAATTTTACACACAAAACTGAATAAGATAATAAAATAATAAAATGTAAACAACAAGAAGAAATCAGACATAATATATAACATACAGAAAGAAAGGAAAAAGCATAATAAAATGTTAACAGCAGGTCAAAATAAATTAGGCATACAAAATATAAAAAAATAAGACAATTATTCATAATAATAATAATAATAATAATAATAATAATAATAATGATAAAAATAAGAATAGTAATAATGATAATAATAATAATAATAATAATAATAATAATAATAATAATAATAATAGTAATAATAAAATAGTGCAGTACAAAGCATACAGTGAATACAATAGTTTTAAGTACACACAATAGGGAAAATTAAGATTATATATCGCTCAACTTATCACATTACAGATATACCATTAACGGAAAATATGAAAACAAAAATATAAAATAAGTTGAATATCACTGGAACATTAAAAAAATGTGAATACGTGGAAACATGCAATACAACACTTGTCATAATAGTAAGTTAGTTTGGCAACTCGTCATAAGATAATTTTCTAACTTGGATTTGAAAGATTTCAATGTTCGGCAGCCCTTGACTTCAGGCGGCAGAGAGTTCCAGTGAGATACAAGAATAATGTTCACACATTGGATAGTGCAGCCGATATTGGCGTTACAGTGAATTAACAGCTAACAGAAATAGTGCAGACCTTACTAGTTAAATTACTTGATAACTTTTGTCTAGTTTGAAGCTGTTAAAGGAAAAAGTATTTCCAAGTTTTACAAGTTTTATATCAGGAGGCAATTTCAAACAAACTCAGTATGCTGAAAGTATGCTTCAGAGCATGGGAAAGTTGCCCAATACCACTCAATGTGTTAAATAAAACGTCCATAACTATTACCAAATACAGCACATTCTTATTGCCGATAACATAAATTAAGATAAAAACCGTTTATGCATTGAATTAATTCTACAATATAACACGTCCAATGCCTAATAATTATCTTGAACACTTCGCTAGGACTCTTCAAAGCATAGCCATGCAGTACGACACACAACGCGAGCAGATGACGTCATTCCACTCACCTCGGACTCACACTTGACCACAGGAAATGCAACAGGCTCAATTTTCACTTCCCATTTCAGATCACAGATGGCGCCCTTGCTCTCCTCTGTTTTCTCTTCCTGCACAACACACAAGCATCATAAAACTGTAATTCATTAGCCAGATGAAACCAGTTGTCCAGTCCTGAATGACAACACTTGGCTTCCACTGGATACTCTTCATAATCAGTAAGGCTTGTAACACACTTGCAGAGTTTTCTCCGGCGAGAAATGCGTTGCGAGAAAGAGGCGAAGAGCCTTCCTCCACACACTTGGCGAGTTCTCGCTATCACAGTTCACACCTCGCTATGATCAGCTATGCACTGCCTTCATGCAGAAAGCATTTTTCTGATTATAGTAATCACTCGTTGGGGGAAATATTGTAGGTTATGTATTTACGTATATTTTCGTACTTAAATATATAACCTGTAAGTATATTGTCGTACTTTACAAATTATGTACGAACGCTATGTTGAATCTGAGTATTCAGATGATGAGGGAATGAAATTACATGAACATATTTTGTTAACGAAAAGAAAAAGTAGGCCTAAAATTAAAGCCAGATATATCTGAAAATCACATTATATCTTACGAAAATAAGGGCGAGTTTTGGACACTGATTTCGATTTGAATGATGATACGTTTAGGCGTTATTTCAGGTTGAATGGACCTCAGTTTTTGCCATTCATGATATGATAAAGGATCCTTTGCTATGTTGTGATTAAAATTATGTAAACTGTTATGACCAGGGAACGGATTTATATGGACTAAAAATATATGAAATATGTAAATATATATGTAGTTATTTTTCAAAATATGGAATTAAAATGGATTTTTACCAAAATATGGAATTAAATATGGACTTAAAATTATCAAAAAAAATGACTATGTACGTTAAATATTTACATTTTAATCAAACTAAACAAAAAATATAATGGACGTACCTTATCTTTAAGTTTCAACAAAACACAATTTTTATTGTCTTTACCATAACAATAGGTTACAAACATTTCTTTCAAGTGCTGAAAAGTGAATCTTCTTCTATTGTCTCTGAGGATAGATTTATACTGACTAAAAAGAGCGTTCGACGTCACAAGAAGTAACTGGTACATAATTCAATTTCACAATGTCTGCTGGGGATAAGTCCAAGTTAATCTTCACTGTTGATTCACCACTCATCACAGCAACAACCTTTGTAGTTCTTCATATCCAGGGTTTTTGAAAGTACAGTGTCCACCTTAGCTCTTACTGCATCTGCAACTTTACCTCTACCACGATTCAGTTGTTCCACAGTACTATTTATAATTTCAAAACTTTCAGATAGTGAAAGGTGCCTATTTTGGAGACTTTTGAGCGTTTTATGATACATGAAAATGTATGCTGAATGTGAGCTAAGTCATTCTTCACACTTATGTCACAGGTAACTGTTTTCGCAGTATCAATTGAGACTGCATCTTCAGAGTCAATGCAAGGAGAACATTGTTAATAGAGTCTATATGTTCGGCATAATATTCAACTGCTTTAGCCATGTACCCCATCTAGTTAAAATTGGCTTTGGTGGCAATGGAATTTCAGGGTACATTTCTTTCAACACGTTAACTCTACTGGGAGCTTTGAGAAATACTTTTTCACTGATGAAATCAACAAATCTACTTTAGGAAATTGTCTCTGACCACTTCTGCCACACGATGAAATGCATGCGCCACACAAGTAAAATGAGTCAATTTAGGATATACAACAGATAATGCTTGTCCAGCTTTGACCATATAAGGGCAGCATCGCTAATAAAGAATAACACATTATCGTACATAATACCCTTTGGCCACAGGATACCCATAGCTTCGTTGAACAGTTTAACTAGTTTTGTTATTGCACTTTTCTAGAACATCACAATGTAAAAGAATTCGTTCAGAATATTGTTCACTTAACAAACCGATAACTACATTACCAACAAGTCTACCTTCTTTGTCGGGAGTCTCATCAATGGAAACCCAAATTGAACTATCTTTAATTTCATCTCTTATCTTCTGTATTGTCTCATCGTAGATGGATGGAGCATACGTCTTCCTAAGTGTTGACTCATCCGGGATTGTATGTTGAGTATATTTTTCAAGGAATTCCCTGAAGACCTTATTCTTTAGTTTGTAGAGAGGAATATCAGCAGAGATTAGAGAACGGCACAGGTCGATGTTAAACTCAGATCTTACATTCGATGTTGTTGGTTGTGTTAAAAACAATTGTCTCTGCTTGGAATTTAGTTGTTTGTTGGCCTGATGTTTACTAGTTGTAATGTGTTGTTGCACCAGGAACTTTTGTGTAGATGATACTGCACACTGACACAAATTACAAAATAATATTTTATTGTCAGTTGATAAACCATCTTCTTTAAATTCTGAAATGTAACTTGTTAGTTTTGATTTTAAATTGACTGAATGACGTACTTTTGGCATATTTACCGTCTTTATAGTATGATTTACAAAACTGAACCTATGTGTACTCTGACTGGCATTTAACTGTTGAGCTGCACAACTGAAGTCTGTTAAAAATTTTAAATTAAATTAATACAGTTTTGTAATTTACTTTCCCATTGTTGATAGGACTGCTAATTTTCAAATAACTCTGATGTTAAAGGGATTACTGAACATGTGTTTAAATCTCTATTGTTGAAATGTATTTTTAAAAGTTAATGGAATTTTGTTTTGTTTTATTGTTAAACCTAATATAATATGGACTGTTTTATTGAAATATGGAAAATATTGGAAATTAACGAAAATATATAAACTCTAAAATATGGAAAAATATGGAAAATAAAAGTAGGATTTTTATACACATCATGAAACATAAAGATAATGCAAAATATAAATTATATTAGCTTTATAAGTAAATATGTATTTACATATAAATCCTTTCCTGGTTATGACATATAGATACATTATTTCAAATGTTTAATTAATACTATTAAACATCATCAGAATAAAATATAGCCCTATTTATTTTCAGATAATCTGATATTTGTCTCCAGATTTCTTCTTTAAGTTTCGTGTTTTTATAGTTTTCATCCCGTGTATCATATAAATAGGCCTACGGGTGACACCGTACAAGTTCGATAAGTTTCTGACTGCAATTATCAGCCATCTTCCCTCATTTTCAAATGAAAACAATACAATTCATCGCCACCTGTGATATCTTTTTCTACATTCAATCGTCATAAAGAGTATAAATGTCAAACATCTCTGATAAATGTGTCAAGAAAATTCGCTGAGCTACCGATTCCAGCGAGAAACTCGCGCGAGGTTTTTGCCTCGAGCGAGAATCTCTTCCAGTGTGTGGACGTCCATTTGAATCCATGTTATCAATTTTTTAATTTTCTCGCAACACATTTCTCGCTGGAGAAAACTCTGCAAGTGTGTTACGGGCCTAATGCAGCGCAAGGTATAGCATGCAGTGTCCGCCTGGCTGAAACATTGCCATTAACTCTGTATAACTTGTTAGTAACTAGATGCGGTCTGGAAAGGGCTAACCTCCTGTTTTATGAAACACTGACTACCGTTATGCAGATACACTGAAATCCAGTAACATATTCACCAAGGCAAACAACTGATTTGAAATCATTTACAATATATTTTCTCAGAAATATACAAATGTACGGTTAATCTGATCTAACGTTATTTATTTATTTATTCATTCATTTATTCATTCATTCATTTATTCATTCATTCATTTATTTATTCATTTATTTATTCATTCATTTATTCATTCATTTATTTATTCATTCATTTATTTATTCATTTATTCATTCATTTATTTATTCATTCATTCATTCATTCATTTATCTATTTATCTATCTATCCATCCATCCATCCATCCATCCATCCATCCATCCATCCATCCATCCATCCATCCATCCATCTATCTATTTATTTATTTATTTATTTATATTTTAAATGAAATTACATACGAATATATTTTGAATAATAAATCGAGAATAAGAATTATAGACAGTAATATAATGTTGAATTCGATACAGCAAGTGGATTATCGTCTTTATCCTGCAGTTTTGTTCGTCTGCTTCCTGTTTACCTCACAGCCACCTGCATACGAGCAGGTAACAAAGTCACGTACAAAAAGTAAGATATGTTAATGCTTAAATGATAAGAAACACAGTCGTAGCCTAATACGCCGTATCCAGTTAGTTCGTGGAAACAGGTCTAGGTTGCACTGCAGAAGTACGTCATACAGAACTCCTTGCATAACCAGAATGTTTAAACCACCCAATTCTGCAAATCTATTTACCAGGAATGTATCTCATACAGTCAATATAAAGCAAAAGTTCTCTTCTCACTTACATCTGGAGTAACAGCGTCATCACGTGACTGTACAGTCAGAGGGTCGACTTCAGATTCCGTCTTGATAGCATCCATTACAACTGAAAGAATGTCAGAAAATGCTAAATCTATATCTATGACATTTGGTTAAATGTTATCCCCCTTGAACAAAATAGGAAGTATTTACATAACCAAAGGGTTTATTATGTACAAATTAAGTCTCAAGTGTAACCATCATAGGACCCATCCAATATAAAAACACAGACAGGGAAATTTCTTTGAGGGTCACACCATTACAGACTGGAGACAATTTACTGAAGAGGTTATACTTGAATAAATTGAAGCACAAAGGGAAAAAGTTGGGGAGGTGGTAAGAAAGTTGAAATATACGAAAGCAAATTTTGCACTAGAAAATATAACAGGGGTCATTTCGTGAGAACAAGGAGTTTTAGAGGAGTGGAAAGCAGCAGAGGGAGATGCTATTCAGTAGCAGTACAGTACACAGCGAAAGTGATAAAACAGTCGTGGAAGTGTTTGAATATTTGATTCATCCCTTAACTACAGTACTTCCAGACTGTTGAAAAGCATATTCAGCATCTAACTGCAAACCACACCAATAAAATAGAAAGCACTGTTACCAGCCTACAGAGTCTGTGAAGCATTTGGTCCAACATGCAACATGTTAGCAACAGAATGGCGTTAGGCTACACAGCAATTCTTGAAAATTGATTGCTTTGACAAATAAAACTTTGTGTTTTAATGTCAATTTCCGTTTGTTATTTTTTTATTCAATGTGATGTTTTAATGTCAATTTCCGTTCAATTGTATAAACTACTTCATATTTACCTGGTTAATAATTTAAATTAGTTAAATTCAATTAGACCTACTTTTCTGCTTATTTCAAAGTCAACTGGTTACCGTTAGCATCCTCGCGGAACCATATTACATACAGACTATTAGAAGACATGAATTATGTGCGTGGTTTTTATACACTGATAATAGTTTTGGAAATATCTATACATATAATTTGAACTGGTAATGGAAATTACGGAAAAACGGCTGAACGGATTTTAATAAATGACCCCTCATTTTGAAGCTTAGTACCCAAACTTTTTCAGAAAAATAGTAGTTTTCAGTGAAATATCAATTTTCCTACATTATTTTCCTATTTTCCAAAATCCATCTTTCTTCAGTTTTGAGAACTAATTGCATTTCAGCACGGCCGTGATTTCAGAATAAAACAAAACACACACTACAATAAACAATAGCTATTACACGAAGGCCATGATCTGCAGGATTGCTGACATATTTAGAGTTCAAATTCAATTGGTTATTAAAAACTTCAAGAATTGGTAAAAGTAATTTACAGGTCTGATTCTGCGGGGTGTAATTTTCTGAGTACAGTTGTGTATTGGATGTTGAAATCTACAAAACTTGAAGTGGTTTGATGACATTATTACCATTAGAAATGAAATTTCATTATAGTTAATGCCATGATGCCACTATTTTCATTAATCATACATGTTAATGCTATAGTGATGATATGAAAGTGAAACATTTTGGGGTTATATGAGTAGATATAGAGAATATGTTAAATTATTCATTTCTATAATTTATTGAGTGGGGGCTATTATATATAATACTACAAAACTTACGTAAGATAATAAAATTGTTATTAAAATCAAATACTTGTATAGTTATTATTCAAATGGGGTTGGGTCTTTTTCATATACTGGTGATGTGGTGTAGATACTTATATGCGTCATTCTGTTCGCTATTGGCTCGAGAGAGCGCAAAAATTACAGTCCCTAAGGAAAGACGGTATTACTTACTGATAGAATAAGAGGCCTACAAAATTTTGTAGTTTCTCGATCATTTTAGCAAGATCTCTTAGCAAGATAAAATGATTTTACTCTCTACATTTCAAGCTCTACATGCAGCAGCTATACCAAAATGCTATGTCTATTGTTCGAAAGCATAGCAAACCTGACTTTTACAATCCACAATGACCTCAAATAGCTATTGCTTTACTCCCACATGAAAAACCCACTGATCGCCCTGACATTGTTACTTGCGTTTTCGCGTTGAAACTCAAGATACATAGGACACATACGTTCAAGAAAAAGTATTTGACATAAAAACCATTCAGAGGGAGTATGCTTCATTATTATGGAAGCAAATAACTTTCAAATGTCTGGTATTCTTCATTGAAAATAAATCTGAAAAATTTTCTATTTGGACGTCTAATGAACTTAGTTTGCAGCATTTGCTGCAGAAGCCACTAGTAGAATATAAAACGAAACATTACATCAGATAACTGCGAAGTTCACACTCCAAAGTAGTTTACATTTGGCTATGTTTTGCCTGATTACTGCCAGTGAATTCGGTTGTGTTGTGCAGACAATTGAAACGTTTAGGGCCTACGCTTCATGCTAGGGCAGGGTGTATCATAGATACCGTGATCAATGATCACATCGACTTTTTTTTTTATCAGATGCGGCTAAAGACATTCGACCAAGAATTCATGCGCAGCTCAGCTTGAAGTATGGTATGTGTCTGCATATCGCCAACACTATCACCGGCGCAGACTATAAAACAAGCAAACATTTCTAGAATTTCTCAGCATAGGATCCATAGAAGATCTTTTTAACAAACATATCAACAGTTTCTACATTGTTTACAGAGTTACCCAAATCCGTTAATGGGAAAATCTTTTTAACTTCATGGTCATCTTTAACTTCAAAGAACGCATCTCAGACTTTAATAAACCAAAATAAACAAATTCCAGGTTTATAATTCAACTAGGGCTCAAAAACGAAAGCTTGGTCACCATATAGTAATCATTCAAAGAATTAAGTTGCTGGCTGGAGCATAACATACATCAGCTGTTTTATTATTCACATTTCTGGCAGAAATAATATTAATCTGTAAATATAATAAACAATAACCAGACAATATGATGTCGTGACGAAATAAACCCACTTAAATATCGAATAAGAATACGAATTATGTCAAAATTCACTGGAAGAATTTTAAATTATTATACTGTCATAACTGATTAATTTTGCTTATATATATAAACAATATATATATACCTTGATTTCCAAAATATTCTCTCCAACCAGAATCAAATACTTTATATGATTAAAACCTAAAATAAAAGGAATGTTAGATACATTTTAGATAGAAATATATTTTTTCATATAGTTATTTTACATAAAGAAATGTCATAACGATACATTTTTTATGTGTAATATTTAATAAATAAGGTGATAATGCTGGTGATAATCAATGCTCAATTAAAAACCAACACCGTAAATTACCCAGCATTTGATATTATGTTTGAGGGAAAATGTTGTTTTTCAATAGTTCTTTTTAGCCTCTGTTGTTTTTGCAATATTTTTATAATCCAATAATGCAATATTCATATCTCAGGATATAGTTGAGCATTTGATTAAAGTTTTCTCAAATGTCGTCTTTCTTGTAAGTGTGAGCGATGAGCGAGATGTCTTATCTTTAAAGGAACAGTCTAAATTTCGATTATATTATAGGAAGTTTAAATCCTTGGATTAACGGCGTTTGTCGCATCTCTCCATGCCTTTTAGTTTGCGAAATATTAAAGGTCTGACGTCATAACCACTGATCGCTTCATAAAGCTGCATTGTAGTTCCGGTAGACATACAGTGTAGAACGAGTAAATACATACATACATACATACATACATACACACATACAACTGTTCCTGACTCCTGTGGCCTCCTTATCTGTCAGTCTTTGTGTTTCAGGTTGCACTCGGGTGATAACCATAAACTAATCTCGAGTTTCCGATCAGGCCGGGGTTTAAGAATGTCAGCCCATGGACGTACAGGGTGAAGACCACCTTGTTCACATCTGCATCGCCAGCCATTCTTTCATTATCAGCAACTGTTGTACGTAACGACAATGAGAAGTGTTATGCATTGCGGCCATACGGCTATAAACAATTTCTACTTTGCGTGAAGAGGAAATTTCAATTATGAACGGAGATCATCTTTACTTGAAAAGTTTCGGCACAAACCTATGTCAGAATTGTATTATGAAGCAAGAAGGAGATCGTCAAAAACATGGGAATTGAAGCACAATCACGAACACCATGGTGCTGTGCAAAGATCTACAAAATTATTATTAGAGAAAAACAACATAAAACAACTGAGGTTCATCAACGTGCTTCCATATACAGCAGCGCATTATGAATCAATAAGTAATGCACAGACTTTTATTTTTCGTTTAAGGTTTGTTTTATTGCAAGTCAGTGGCGGCTCGTGAACTTGTGGATTAGGAGAGCTGCAGTAGATTTTGGTACATACAAATTTCACTTCTTGATACCATTACTAATAAGTATAGGACAAAAATAAATGCACTACATAACGAAAAACCAAAACTTCCTGACTTAGTTGGGAGATATCTGTGGGGCCATTTGCTAATCCCTAAGAAAAACTAATACCATCGATTTCAGTCTGAATTTCAGACCGGCAGACACTCAACTTGCAATCTACCAGTTCATTCTGAATTGTCTTAGAATAACCTTAAACAGTGGCATGTTCCAAATGATTTTTGAGAGGCTCGTTTAGATTACTCACGAACTGTAGCAACCCACGAAACACATCAGGGTTCTTCGAATCGTTTTTTCATCATGCCCCCTAAGGGGAAGTTCATATTGGCCACAATCAATATTTTTTTTTAAATAATTTCACGATTTTTTCTCACTTCTTGATTATGTTTGAGAATGTTTGTTCTGTTCGTTTCACTTAATTGCACAGCAGTATGAGTTGCGTAACATAGCCAATGAAAGAACATTTTTCAGGTGAGATTGCGAAGAGTCGTGCATTTTGCTTTTTAGGGGCAAATGGCCTAAATGTGTCACACCACTCCTAGTCCATGCAGGATCACCACCGAAGAGGAGGCAAGGAAAACAAAATACAGATTTTTTTTTGTTCACATCCACGTAACCACAAATGCTTAGCGTAAATTTCATTGTTATACTTCCTTACATATATGCACTATTTCGGCTGGATGAAGCTTAAGTAAGATTTAAGTCGGGTAACAGACGACCCTATAATTTCACTTCATTACATCAATTTTCTCCGCAAGGGAAAGTTGAGAAAAATAAAATTAATATTCTGTAATTCACACACACTCATGCTTGCACATTTGCACTGGTTAAGTTACGGTATTAAGACGTCACACCAAAGCAACACTCAGATATACTGATGGTCAACAATTTTCTAAAACTGGAAAAGAAGTCTCTTTCGTACTTTACGTGCTATATCAAAAGGATTCTACTCGTGCAATCATTTTGAGTTAAGGCAAATATTAGGTTGTACTGGACGCTGGATATATACGTAATAATAAGACAAAAGAGAATATTAATTTCGTTATATTAACTCGCTAAGATTCTACAACAATAAGTATGTGAAAAGAAAATAAAAATTTTGTCATTAAGTTTCAAGGGAATAGAGAATCCATTTGACGTAGCATTACAATAGCGGTGTGGGAGGGGAGGAAAGATCTTCCCTTGTAGCCTGGCTCTGCAAGCCACTGCAGCGAAATATGGGTTTTAAACAGCGGCAGTTTCCCTCTGTTTCCCTTCACCTCTCTACCCCCTGACCATGCAAGACACACTCTCTATGAGCTGACGACCCTGCAGATCCCAGGACGACTTTGAATGCAGTGTCAATTCCAATACAGTCGACGCGCAAAAAAGATAATGCATAAGATAATAGTACATATTCCCTGCCAGATGAAATATAAAGCAATTTACCAATAAAAGCTGTAACAATTCTTCTACGAATTAAAACAAATATTATTTTTATTTTCCTGTCAAAGCAGGGAGTGCTGCAGCTCCGCAGCTCTTATGGACGAGCCGCCCCTGCTTGGAAGTACAGATATGTCTCGTTACTTCCCAATTCTTTGGTTGCACTATCTATTTTTCCACAATCCATGGGCCTGTATGCCAATCTGCTGGTACAGCCTCCTCCACATTGCTGTATCACATCCTGAGGATTGCATCTTTCAAACGAAAAAACAGATGAAAGTCAAATGGTGCAAGATTCGAACTGTAGGACAGATGAGGGACGACAATCCATCAGGTTTGTAATCTCTTGACGGCATCTTTATGCGGACGAACACACACATCGTATTTTCAGCTTTGCAGTATGAGTTCGTTTCACAAGAAAACCCTTCAGAGTCCAAGATGACGGAATGCATGGCCAGGCATTACCTCCACCAACCAGTGGCGGCTCCTCCATGGAACAGGCTGTTCCCTTCCTCCTTGCCCCCTTCACTGACATTGTGAGATATACTTCATTCTAAAGGACAGGCCTACTTGCAGTTTTCGACAAGCGAAAACAGCTATCGTTAGCAGGTTTATTGCAGTGAAGTGTAAACGACTCGAGCCCTTCTCGTCTGCTGTGCGTGATGATGTGAGTGGGAGTCTCAAGCAATGTTTTCTCCGAAGCAGGCTCGAGCGGACACGAACTTACCCGAGTATCGCTGGAAGCTGTAGAAGTTACTTACCTCTTCCCTCGCGGAGTATTGAGAAGTGTGGAATATATTGTTTCATCAAGCTAGTTTATTTATGTATGATAATTCGGAAAACAATAAGTTCGAAGAGTTTTTCGTGTGACATAAAATTGTGTGTGAATTATACAACAGTTCTTAAAAATCCGTACGATTTACGCATTCACGGCCCGAGTTAAATCTGACGAAATAATGGCAATGGAACAGGTGACTGCTGCCTGTTCCAACTCCAACGAGACCGAGCGCGAGTGTTGTATTATCGATCAGCTGAAGTCGAAAGCGTTTAGTTCGATCAATTTCGCTGAGAAAAACGCGGTTATTTTGAATGGAAAACCTACTCCTCTCCTTAAAACTAAAACAAAATCTTATGCAAGACAGGTTGAAAGTAGTTACTATAATTTTGTGAAATGGTTAACTGGGTGCTCGTGAAGCGGAAAATTGTAGGTTTAATTATTTTTAGTTAACGGTATTATATATTTAGGCCTAATAATAATAATAATAATAATAATAATAATAATAATACGTAGCGCGACAGCCCATGAAGGGCCAAAGCCGAACAGCCGGCTACTGGCGTCGCGTCAACTTGCCTCAGCAGAGGTGAATGATCATCCAACCAGAACAGATATATCGTGTGTGGTTAGCACGGTGGTTCTCCCAGGACTTACAGCTGGTTTCCGTTAATGGATTCTGATACACACCATAGCTCCCAAAATTCATCAAAATGCTGGGTGGGTACCGCTCCCATACACTGGCCGAAATTTCATAAGAAAATTCCTTCCCTACGAGGACCCAAACCGGCGCGCATCTTGACTTCTACCTGTTGTGCATTAAGACCCTGACCTTCTATTGGCTTAAAATGGCACCATTTGCATACTTTCATTCTCATTTAAAGCAGAGGTAAACGTATTTATTTTGCAATGAAACCCTAAGGATGAGAGGTGTGCATAAAAGGACACAATATAAAGAGAGTTTTCGCAATCTACAAATATTGAGTAGGCTTCATTCCTTCCCTGATGATGTTTTATGTTACATTTAGTACTCATTAAAACATTCATAATTTTAACACAGATACAAATCAGATCTCCATCAACATTGCGTTTAAGAATGAACTAAATATTTCCATACTCACACTTTCTCAAATTATGGATCCTTCATACTTGTAACTTTAATTAATCTGCCTGCATATTGCATAATGTTGTATAACTTTTGACTTGGTCCATATCTCAAAGGCAGAATGCTGATGAATACCTATGGAATAGATAAATAAAATCAACATGATATGACTTTACGCCACTAAGACATTTCCCGTTGACATTCTATTGGCTCGGGCGTAGAAATTGGTTATCACTATTTTACACTAAACCTTGTTTTGAAATTAAGACTAGTATTGTCTCATAAAAAATCAACAATAAAATTTGCGGATTATCCATAAATAAGACAATTTATAAAGAAAAAGAGTTGCACTATTTCTCATTGCGTTGGAATGTCGTACATTCTTGGCATTAAAGGCTCACACGCATTAATACGTAACAGATGACAAGCGCGGAACTTTCAACATCAATTTTCAGACAATCATTGATATTAGAGGTATATTGGATATTATCCAAACCTTTTCAAGAGGCAATAAGAATACATTAAGAACTTTACAAGATATGAGATTGATAAGAAAAAGTGACTGCTATTTGGGATGGGAGAACTGCGAAGGAAACATACAGGAACATGAGCCAACATATTCCTATTTCTTGGGGTCGTTGAAAATATTCCCTAAGAGCAACGGAAAAAATGCAATCTTCACGTTTTCCAAAAATACATCACTTCTTTCTTCCTCTCTCACCTCCGCATCTAGATGGCCTTTTGTCTGTATGCGTACGAATATGGGCCTTCAGAGCTCGAGTTACAGAGAAGCACTTCCCACAGAAATCACATGTGAATGGCTTTTCGCCCGTATGCGTACGTACATGGCCTACTAGAGTTCCCGATTGTGCAAAACATTTCCCGCATGTCTCACACTTGAAGGGTTTTTCGCCAGTGTGAGTGCGCACGTGCGCTCTGAGGCACGACCAACTTGCGAAACATTTGCCACAGAACCCACATTTAAGTGGTTTATCGCCGGTGTGTCTGCGCGTGTGAACTTTGAGACTTCCCGATGCTGAAAAATGCTTCCCACAGATGTTACACGTGTACGGTTTCTCGCCGGTGTGTGTTCGGACATGCACTACGCCCCCTGCGTGTGAGAAACATTTCCCGCAGATATGACACTTGAATGGCTTCTCGCCGGTGTGCGATCGCATGTGGGCAGCTAGATTCCCAGAGGTCGTGCAGCACTTCCCACATACGTCGCATTTGAATGTCTTGGAGTGCGCGCGCGTATCTGAATGCCTGCGGGAATGCACCCTGAGGCTCTCTCTATTCAACAAGGACTTGCCACAGACATCGCACTTGAATGTACCTTCGTCTGTGTGACCGTGGGAATGTACCCTCAGACTGTCGCGAGACTTCAAGAACTTGCCACAAACATCGCACCTGAAGGTACCTTTGCTCGTGTCACAGCTGGACTGTGAAGCCAAGTCACACATCCGGGAGTCCAGCGTACTTCCACTCGCTGGATTGTCTGACGTGTCTCCCTGGGTGGTTGCTTCAATCTCGTCAGTATCCACAACGCTGTAATGGAAACTTTGCGTCAGTAAGACTTCCACGTCACGTGTTCGATCTTGTGCCACATGATGACACTGCATATCTCTGGCCCCAGTGTATTATGCAACACTAAGACAGCACACAACCATACCTGGTTGCTTGGAGCCTAATGGCATTGGTGTGATCCGAGTCTTTCTCGAACAGCCCAACCATTTCTTCATTGTTCTGTTTCTCCAGATGCTCTCCATTCAATATATTTCCTTCCACTCCACAAACCTCCAATTGTTCTCTATTTGATATGCCGAAACTATAAAGATTTTCTGCCAAACAATCATATTTTCTAGTCACGTGAATATGTGCTACTATAGTCGCGACGCTGTTATTCCCGGCGTGACTCCTCCTCTTTGCTTACGTCTTACGAAGTGAAGGCTCTATAAGTCTCGGTGGGTAGTATCGTTCGCCATTTTTGTTCTTTCGTTGCCATACTACCAGAAGAAGGACCTATTTGCCGCACCGTTAAACATTATCATGTCGTAGCTCCTATGATAATAAATCAAACGCACTGTAATTGAGCAAATAATTCACCGGCAAATAACGTCCTGGTGTGCTTTCTGGTGTGCTTTCTGCGAACCCAACGAAAGAGCCAAAATGGCGGGCGATTATATTAAGCATTTATCGAGCCTTAGGAAATGCATCAGCGAATCACAAGACGAACACGTTTAAATGAAGCTGACCGGCAACATGATTGGCTGCCGGAAATTAGAGCGACGGGACTACACTTACTATTCCCTTGGTAGTATCAAAAAGTGTTTGTCGTTTTATATTTGTATGCTACTTTCCCTATAATTCAAGCTGTGTTGATGTGCACAGCCTTGCACTAATGTTGTTGTTAGTTTTGTGTGTTGTTTCGATATCTAGTATTATTGATTTGCTAATACTACTCCATAAAATAAATCTGGTGGGATATATGTACTGCATTTCTTACTTACAGCGTCCATTGCATATCCCCATTCTTACAAACTAGTTTTAAAATGTCACTTATTTTCTTCATTCTTGCAATGATACCGTTAATATCTTGCCTCCACCTTCATTTTCGTCTATTTGACCTATCTTCATTTACATTTTTATGTTGTGACCTAATTAATTAGTCGGGTTTAAAAAGGGCGCGTCAGCTACTATGGCTATTTGCGCCCTATCTAAAATCATTCACTAAACACGAACACAATACAACAACCAGAATGCTTAAAAGAACTAAAAAGCGTTGTCACGGTTAAAACGAGGCAAACAAATGCAGTTTCAACAAGGTGATGCATAAAAACCTTAAAAGTAAGAAGTTCTCAGACCCTGTGTAGTATTTAAAAAGAAACAACAAAACAATAAAACAAATGCCACTAGAAATAAATTGTCTGGCGCATTTACAAAATACACGGATGTAAAGGTCCGAATGTCGTGTTGTCACTTAAATAGGCGATACTCTGGTATAGTAATATTTACTCCCATGTTGTTTGTCACTCTCCAATGCGGAAGTTAATTGCTTCTGTGATTCTACTGCCTGGTGTTGTAACATTTAACACCTTTGTAAGCCTGCTCTTTACTGAGATCTACATTACTACATCAAAGACAAAGAACTCGGCTTTTATTGTATTTGTTTCATTTAGGCTATTAAATCTAAATATGAAGGTCAGTTAACAAACAAAGGTAATAATTCTAAGTTATGGTAATCGAAACCTTTGACATGAAATTTCCAATTTCGGACACTTAGAAACTACGGACATTCATTTAATAAAGCATATCATTTCCTGTTCAAACAGTCGTAAGTCACAACTGTGCGAGGGGACAGGTAATAAGACCTACAGTCGCACAATTTATGTTCGACGTCCAGGACAAATTAATATCAATATCGGGTGATGCTACCAATAGGCAATTCATACAAGTGTATTCAAGCAGATGGTGATATGAGCATGGTTTTCCTCTATAGTAACACTAAATACGTATGCAGCAGTCATCAGAAAGTGTCAATTTTCTGACTATTGGTCACTGGAAGTGATTTAGAGTTGTGAAAGCAGAGCCATTTTTGTAGAAAGGCCATAGTTCTATAACCGCTCGAAATCTTGTAACAGTATCAAATGTGTTACGCTGGAGGACTTTGTCATTTGAAACTCACGGGCATCCTAATTCTCATTGGTTCGTCTCCCTTTCTTCCTATCATGCACCTTTAGTAATCAGTTTCCTTCATCCATCCTCTTCCCTAGCCTCCTCACACTTCTGTTAGGCCCGTAACACACTTGCAGAGTTTTCGCCAGCGAGAAATGTGTTGCGAGAAAATTAAAAAAATTGATAACATGGCTTCAAATGGACGTCCACACACTGGAAGAGATTCTCGCGCGAGTTTCTCGCTGGAATCGGTAGCTCAGCGAATTTTCTTGACACACTTATAAAAAATGTTTGACATTTATACAATTCATGACGATTGAATGTAGAAAAAGATATCACAGGTGGCGATGAATTGTATTGTTTTATTTGAAAATGAGGAAAGATGGCTGATAATTGCAGTCAGAAACTTATCGAACTTGTACGATGTCACCCGTAGGCCTATTTATATGATACACGGGATGAAAACTATAAAAACACGAAACTTAAAGAAGAAATCTGGAGACAAATATCAGATTATCTGAAAATAAATAGGGCTATATTTTATTTTGATGAGATTTAATAGTATTAATTAAACATTTGAAATAATGTATCTATATATCTTAACAGTTTACGTAATTTTAACCAGAATATAGCAAAAAATTCTCTATCATATCAGGAATGGCAAAAAAACTGTGGTCCATTGAACCTGAAATAATCGTCTAAAATAGGCCTATCATCATTAAAATCGAAACCAGTGCCCAAAACTCGCCCTTATTTTCGTAAGATACAATGTGATTTTCAGATATTTCTGGCTTTAATTTTAGGCCTACTTTTTCTTTTCATTAACAAAATATGTTCATGTAACTCCATTTCCTCATCATCTGAATACTCAGATTCAACATAGCGTTCGTACGTAATTTGTAAAGTACGACAATATACTTACAGGTTATATATTTAAGTACGACAATATACGTAAATACATAACCTATAATATTTCCCCCAACGAGTGATTACTATAATCAGAAAAATGCTTTCTGCATGAAGGCAGTGCATAGCTGATCATAGCGAGGTGTGATCTGTGATAGCGAGAACTCGCCAAGTGTGTGGAGGAAGGCTCTTCGCCTCTTTCTCGCAACACATTTCTCGCTAGCGAAAACTCTTCAAATGTGTTACAGGCCTTAGCAGCTGCTTAAAGACGAAAATTAGCAAAGAAGGTCACAACATTAATATATGATTATTTCAAAACAGAATATAGTGTAAGATTATTCTGAGAAAAAAGAAAGTAATTCGATGTATTTATGCATCAAATTGCTTCCGCTGTGCATCTATTCGTAATACTGGAGGTTATTTCACTCTCTGTATGATTCAGAGAGTAAACAGATGTTAGAGTTCAGGACAATGACTGTCCTAGCTCAAGACTTGTCCTGCTGCAATCTCTGACAATTGCATCAACTTTTTTACTTGAAACTGCTTCGAAAGGCATTACAAGGATAAATAAATAATAGGATGCGAAACTGCGGTCATCACCATCTGGCGGCGGGGGAATGAAATAAGATGATCAGCGCCCAACGTCGTAGGTGGTGAACATTAGAACTACGTGTTGGGTACATTACCCAGAGTTCTCTATTTATCCATTCGAGATATTGCTCGAAGAGACAAGATGGCAGACAGAAACTTGCTAATAAGTGAATATAAAGTGATACGTGTGTGTATAAACAGTGATGTTTATGGACGTTGTAAAAATAGTGTTGTTGAATGTATTGTAAAGTAATAGTAATATAATAAATTGAACTATCTAAGTAGTTCTTACAGACTTTTCCACTGCGCTGTACAATAAATACCCAAAGAATAGAATCCCAATTATCTAACCTTTCACTTTATTTTTTATCTCTGTCTGGTTATATTTTAATTGGGTAGTGTAAAATAGATCGTCTCTTTTATCTTCCTGTTGGCTCCGGTAAGAATTTTCCGTAGAAGATGCTGTGAGGAATAAAAATGTAAATGTTTTATTTTAAATTGGGTTCGTTTTGAATATCAATGAGGGTGGGAGGGAATACTTTCTGCACAGTTTAACATTTTCGTCACCAGGTGCGCTGCTAAATGTATGGAGTAATTAGTTACTCTTTTCGCTACTTGGTGCGCTGCTAGATGTAATAACACTGCTCCTCCCAACAGGTGGCAGCAAGATCAATTTATATAACAGTGCCTCTAGTATGTGTTACAGGAAACTCAGTAAGTTTCGCATTCTATTACATATTCATCCATGGCCATTATCTTAAAGTTATGAGTTTTCTTAGTGAGTCGCCTTGGTGTATATATCTTTAAGAGACCAAGTGTTACGGAAATCAAACTTGCGATGCTGATTAAACAAATGAAACTTAAAATAACGAGGTACAATCCAAGAAGACTGATACACACACAAATTCCTACATGAATACAATTATATGGTGTAGTTGGTAACAAAGATGTGAGGACCTCTTTGCAACATGGTAATGATGACAGAAAGGCAGTTCTGAACACGGGCTCTGTCCAACTTCAAGCGGAATACAATTCTGACATCAGGCAGTCACTGTCTCGCTGCAAGGTGAGTCAATCCTGAAGGACTGGCATTCCTGCTGCACCATGGCAAGAGATCTTGTGCATAACCAGTGAATTATTTATTTAAGGAAATGAGAAAATCTTATCTGAATTTCAGAGCAGTTGCTCAAAATGTTCTGCGACACCTGCTGTTATTTCACCTGCACTAACACTATTAAATAACTCAATGTCTCAATGCTTCAATGGTTATTAATCAATGGAAAGTGCCGACAAATCTTGCACAAACACAATTCGTCATATTCTTCACCAGATACATTTCAAAGGGACAATGCGTTGCTGTACGTCGTATCTAATCATGTATAAATACCCAAAGAAAATTCCACGCACGGAGTCCTTTGCCCAGATTAAAGCAAACCTAAGCTAACAGCATTGTTACCAAGTGGCTATTAGTGTATTCAGTTTGCTCATGTACAGAATATAATAGAGGGCATTTTGAGCAACTGCTGTGAAATTCAGTTCAAACCCTCCACTTCCTAAAATAAATAATTCATTAGTTATGTGCAAGGTCACTTGTCAGACTGCAGCGTCAGAGCTGACAGCAGAGCTGGTCCCTTAGGCTTGACTCACTTTGTGCTAAAGAGTATTCACAATTTCTTTTCTTTTTCCAAGAAGGAAATACCGAAGACCTTTATTTATATAAGAAAAAGTACGACCTCAAATTTTCACTTGCAAGATTTGGAATCTTATTAGAGAACATGCTCTACTATTTACAGCCAATTCTTGGCCCATCTGAAGAGACAAAAATAATTTACATCTGTTTGGAATGGCAAAGAAATAATGCATATTGGGCGACTGCTGGAACACACAGCTAATGTTATTCACCTCCTGTCTATTTTACTTCTGCAGTTTCCACTCCATCACTAATGCTGATGCTGGCACTCTTCTTCCTCTAAGTTAAGGTAGCAGAACACGTGTGCACTGTGCTTACCTCTCAGACTCCTCTGTCGTTACCTCCGGCTTAATTTCCTCTTTTATACCAGCTGAGCCAAATATGTCTTCCTGAAAATAATAAATATAAACAAAACGTAATTCTGCTGTTACAAAAATAATTACTAGTAATTATCAGGCGGCCCAAATTTTGTTCCTGGGTCCGTACATCGGAAACGTCTTTAATTAAAGTTGTATAATAGTACATTATGCAACGAGCCTATAATGGTAGACGCAAGTATGTTTATGAAATGAGCGCAAGCAAGTTTCATAATTTTCATACGAGCGTCTTAATTACCATTATAGGCAAGTTTCATACGACTTTTTATGTTCGACCATATTTCTAACTTGAAATTATTAATAAGTATTCATGTTATTCTTATCTGACTGAAGAGCGGCACTGACCTTGTGCAATACCTCGTAAATTGTGAGATGTGCGCAGACGCGAAAGTATTGATTTTTTCCGAGAAACACATTGACCTTGATATAATCTAGAGAGTAAAATAAACATTAATCTTGATATAACCTTGAAATTGATTTAGACATTGAAAAACGAGATGACAAATTGAATTTATTTGAATATTATTTACAATTAACGCTAATTATTATAGTAACAGAACATAACCCTCTGCGACAGTATTGGATTTCCAGCCTCCGTGACGTTTCGCTAGTTGTCTTTCGATTGCATATTCTAGAATTATCGATACTTGCGCTTTCATATTGCTACAATGGTGTTTTCTGATTGGTGGAACACCTGAACTTTAATGAATAGGTGTACTTTAATGAGGTCCATTAAAAGGCTGTTACCAGGTGTATAATTACTACATTTCGGCATGGTCGAGCATAAAATAAATACATGAACTGCCAGTGTAACCGAAATCAAGTGCTTAACATTCTTCTCCAACCGAATGTAAACACATCGTAGTCTATATGACTCAAAGTTTAGTTGCACCATGCATTGCAAATACAGGGACATCATTTTATTTTTATTTCAATTTTTATTGAACCTGAGTTTTTGAATGTACTTCACTCCCACCCCTTCTACTAACGAAGTTCCAACTGTCCTCCACACAGATTCAAGGCCGCATATACGAGTAAGCAGTACTGAGTTAGTGAGTATAGTACGTTTCAGAAATATGTTCGCGTTTTTCAGTGACGAGAACTTCCAATATTGAATCATATTTTCGAACAGGTACCGTCGTCAGTTTGTCTACGTCGCATCCCGATTTCCCCCACCTGCTTTTGCTCGCTCCACTGTAAAGACTAGTGGCCGGGCTTTCTTAGCTCTTTTCTGAAAATATTAATTTCTATTAGAAGTTAATTGGACGTCTACTAATATTATGCAACTGTTTAAAATAACTTAAATAAAAGGGCCTCGTTGAGTAATTAACTATCGCGTGATTTCCCCCCTTTCTACGATCCTCCGACATAACCACTTGGATGGACAGTAGATAGCATGTCTGAGTAATTTTATCTGTGCGGATCGGACAGAAGTCAAGATTGAATTTACAGTACGTAAGGTACTCTTTTATAGAGTAGGTACAGAATTATTTCAACATGAGTTACTCGTACGAAGGACGAAACTGGTAACTGCAATTAGATGCAATAGTCTATAATGCGATAATATGCACATTAGAACTGAAGCCTCTATCGAAATGAACAGCCACCATTTTCAAAAATGTGTTTAAATATACATATTATGATTATTTTTCATTTTAACTTCATTCTCTATATTGTACGCTAATGTGCTGTAGACAGTATAATATACACTGCATAATGAATACGTTCGCATGGATAACTCAATTCGTGAGTAAAAACACTTATTGTTAACACTGTACTGTAACTATTTTGATTAAACAAAACCTAATGGAAATTATCAAATTCAAAATTGCGATATTTCCTGCTTTACGTAAATGGATGAACTACTTTTCTTCCCTCCTATACGTAGTAAAGTGATTTGTTTGTATTTTACGCCAGTATCACCGAACTCCAGTCGTGGAAGGGGGTAGCAAACGGTATTTCCGCGTCTCAAATATTAAACCAAAGGTATAGCTAGGTTAATATTAAAAATGTTACTAAAATAAAATGATGTCCTTGTATAACTAGTAAATTGCACTACAGAGAGTTGTTTGTGCCAGAACAGAATACAGCTCAGTATAAAGACCAGAAAAATAAACGAAGTGCACTCACATCAGACTCAAATTTCACGGCAGGGAAAGTAATCGACGCTGGTGTGTCCTCTATTTTCACTTCCTCTTTCACATTATAGCCGTGGTCCGTTGTCGTCCAAGACACAAATGGAGGCAACAACACCCCTTCCTGTGGAATACATAAACATGTTAACTCATGTTCGTTTTTTGGAAGATGAATTGGTTCGTTGCAGCCCTAAAGTCATCACACATGGCTAGTCGTCCTGAAACAGGTAGAGTTTACTATGGGGATGTCTTAAGAGGTAAATTGGCAAGTAGGAATTTCTTATATCTAAAACAGATCAATCAAAAACCAAGACTATGCTAAATACAGATCATAATACTCGTCCTGAAAACAAGCCAGCAATATTGAATGCATTTTATCTAGCTACATATTGTATAATTCAAGCAGAAGTAATAAATCACTTTAGCAGAAATATACACAAAATAGCTACACGAAGGTTTATTGTAATCATATAGAACAATGTCATGCTTACGAAAATGGACAGGCCTATTTGAAAGTGAAGTAGCATTAGACCTTACTTCAGTGATTCACTCTTGCAAAACAGAAATGTTCACAAATGGCAATCCTTGGACACTGATCCACTCCCTTTATTCCCCACCAACACTTCCCCTGTAGCTATTCATTTGTCTCAGCACTAATTTCATCCTCCATTTTGATAGTAGGCTATATTTTAAGTAAACCAAGAAATCACTTAATCTGTTTTTCTTTGTTTACTGTTAATGTTTGTACCTTTCTCTAAGGCCCACAACCTTCTTTTTTTCAATTGTAATAATACTTGAGAAATTGTCTGTCAAATTGGTTACTTCAGCTGACATATTGCCCTCCAACAAGTTAAAAGAAAACAAACATATTCAGGAGTCAGTACCTACACAAATCACGAGCAAAGTGGGTGGCATTCCAGATATGAAGATGCTAATGAAGAGCAATTAGAGTTTGTTAATGGACTAGCACAACATCTTTCTCACTTGGTCTTGGTTCATCTCCACCACTACCTCAAAATTGTGCATATTTCACAAAAATTTCCCATAAATCAAAAGAAGCTTGAAGATGTAGCTAAACTAAAATTTAATGTTCCAGGGTATTCATTTTATGCTGATACCTTCCAGACTCATTGAGACTATGACCTGATTTACATTGCGTAGTGACAAAACTTTTGACTTTGATAGTGGGATATTAATGTTAATAAATTTCTAAATTATAGACTTCAGCTCAAAGAATTTTGAGTGACCACAAGGGTCCTGAATACAATAAACATATACAATATAATGTGATGTGATACATTAAAGAAAAAAGAAAGTTAATTGTTGAAGGCAAATATAAGTTGATTAATTGAAATAGAGATGATGATGTAATATTTGAAGAGAATCCTTGATAATATTTATAAGAACAGACATTACATAATCAAAAGGAATGTGAAGTTCCTTAAGATAATTCCATGTGAATTTTGTGATTGAACCTCTACTGCCAAATAGCAAACCAATGACAGACCATTGTTTAAGAGGGACGTTGTACTTTTGAGAAAGATACGGCAGACACGGTTCATATATGGACTTCTTCTCAATATCAACCTCAGTGGCCTGATTTAGGTTTCTTTCGAAACGGATAGTAGGGTCAAGAACAAGAGCCCGTTTTAAGCGTCCGTTGATAGCAATAATGTCTGCCCGTCTAAAAGAACCATCTGATGATACACAATGTACATCACTACATTATTCTTAAAACAATTACCATACACGACAAAGTTCATCTTTCTTTTAAGATAATCCATATTCTACACTGTAATATGTCTTTTCCTTGCACAAAATCCGTATTGTTGTAAGATGTAAGCAAAGTAATAAAATATATTTCATTTAGTTCTTACAAAAAATGTTTCATCTGCAAAAAGGACATATGTTGCAAAATACGTGGTACAGTCATTAAGTTCTAATACTGAGCGCATAGTGGCGTTGTGGTGCACTATAGCGCATAGGTGGCGCCATGGTATGATACCTTGTCAGTTAGTCTCTCGACCCAACAAGAGACAGTTGAGTGCATGCACTGTAAGCAGAACTACGGTCTTTGTTGTGACGGTGATTTGAATGCGCGCGTCGGAACTCGAGTATGTTGCAGTTTGAGCAACGGGCAAACGTTACGTTCTGTCAGAAATTAGGCGAAACTGCTATAACCGATCATAACTGGAGACGAAACATGGTGTTTCCTTTACGATCCGCAACTGAAGCGACAATCCGCCACCTGGAAAACGCCATTATTTCCACGACAGAAAAATCCGCAACAGGACAGGTCAAAAGGCAAGGTGATGCTTTAACAGTTTTTTTTATTCAAATGGAATTGTTCACATAGCATTCATCCCACAAGGTGCAACTGTAGACAAGATCCTCTACAAAGAGATTCTTGGCCGTTTAAGCAATTCAATTCGTCGTAAGCGTCCTGAGCTTTGGCATAGGAAGAATTGGCTGTTGCTACACGACAACGCCCCTGCACATCGCTCCATCCTTGTCCAAGAGGAACTTGCAAGGCAACAGGTCGCTGTTTTGCCACACCTTCCGTACTCACCTGATCTCGCACCATGCGATTTTTTTTCTCTTTCCCCTCATGAAATCAATCCTACGAGGGCGTAATTTTTATGCGGCCGAAAGGTCATGACTGCCACAAGAGAAACCGTACGGCATCTTCCTGCCAACATCTTTCAGCGGTGCTTCCAGCAGCTACACCAACGTTGGCAAACGTGCATAGCGGCCAACGGTGACTATATTGAGGGAGGATGTCGATCTGCTTAAGTGTACGCCGTGTCACGCGGCATCTTCTGAGACATCCAGATTCTTGTGGGTGCCTACCCTTCAGGCGTCAGTGTCAGAACTTAATGACTGTACCACGTATGTTATTTATACTAGGGTACTGTTGTTACAAGGTGATATTGTATTTCAATTACATTTATTGTTAATTTAATATAGTAATAATTTCAGTACTAAGTCAGACAGGCTAGCTGTTTGTAACGATCCCCACAGCAGGTTTTCACCTGAAGACAAAGAGATCCACTCTTCGAAACGTTTTGTTATAATTTTGACATTCACCAATTGAAAAAGTCCAAACAGTTCAACCATTGAACAACTCACGCTGCTCTCCCCCACCCCCTTCCTTCAGATCAGTATTTTTCCTCTTATTCAGTTTTTCCTTGATTATCTCATCATGTGTCCTTTTGCAGAAGTCAATTCACAATTTATTGTGTAAAAATGAGGCACGTGACTTGATATGGAACATGTTCTATTCAATTCTACATAGCATAACAATTCCGCACGTATAAGCTTTACACAGCTCAATGTGGCCGATCTATGGATAATGATGTCAGGAATTATCCAGACTGTATGAAATTATTTAACACTGCAATACCACGGAGGCTAGGTTAGGTTAGGTTAGGTTCAGACTGTTTCTGTATAACTTAAACAGAGTCATTCTCCCAACATTTAGGCCTGTCGTGTAGTCAGGTCTGCCAATCTGAGCTACGTAAATTTTGTAACTGCCAAAGATTCTACAGTGTGACCAACAATCATAAATATCTTCAGACTTACATCTGGCAACGAATTTGGGTCATCACAAGATTGTATAGCCAAGGGGTCGACCTCTGGTTCCACCTTGATCACGTCCATCGTAACTGAAAGAGAATTAACTGCCTGCAGTTCATCAGTTGTTGGAAATGCCTCTAGAGCATCTGCTAGACAACGAGAAATGGAAACATAACACAATTGCTTTCAAATTTTATTTCTTGTAAGTTTACCGATTACTACTTTAAACCTTAGAGTGAGAGGGAACTATTTTCAGCTGACTGAAGAAAATGCTCGTAGTACGACAAAAAAGACAGTTTTAAATCATTAATTACATTTTTATAACGTAAAATAAGCTTTTCTTATCGACTGTGTTTATCGAATATGTAATTAAAATTAAATCGAAGAATTTTAAAATAACATTTTTTTGTACATCAGCATTACAAACAGTCTTTATCCTTAGTGAAAATCGAGCATAATATGCTACATCATCGTATTAGAGCCGTAAGACATCACCATGGCAACTAAAATGTCACGACTTCTATTAGGCCCGTAACACACTTGCAGAGTTTTCGCCAGCGAGAAATGTGTTGCGGGAAAATTAAAAGATTGATAACATGGATTCAAATGGATGTCCACACACTGGAAGAGATTCTCGTCCGAGGCAAAAACCTCGCGCGAGTTTCTCGCTGGAATCGGTAGCTCAGCGAATTTTCTTGACACATTTATCAAAGATGTTTGACATTTATACTCCTTATGACGATTAAATGTCGAAAAAGATATCACAGGTGGCGATGAATTGTTTTGTTTTTATTTGAAAATGAAGAAAGATGGCTGATAATTGCAGTCAGAAACTTATCGAACTTGTACGATGTCACCCGTAGGCCTATTTATATGATACACGAAACTTAAAGAAGAAATCTGGAGACAAATATCAGATTATCTGAAAATAAATAGGGCTATATTTTATTTTGATGAGATTTAATAATATATTAATTAAACATTTGAAATAATGTATCTATATGTCTTAATAGTTTATATAATTTTAATCAGAACATAGCAAAGAATCCTCTATCATATCATGAATGACAAAAAACTGAGGTCCATTCAACCTGAAATAACGCCTAAACGTATCATCATTCAAATCGAAACCAGTGTCCAAAACTCGCCCTTATTTTCGTAAGATACAATGTGATTTTCAGAAATTTCCGGCTTTAATTTTAGGCCTACTTGTTCTTTTCATTAATAAAATATGTTGATGTAACTCCATTTCCTCATCATCTGAATACTCAGATTCAACATAGCGTTCGTACGTAATTTGTAAAGTACGACAATATACTTACAGGTTATATATTTAAGTACGACAATATACGTAAATACATAACCTATAATATTTCCCCCAACGAGTGATTACTATAATCAGAAAAATGCTTTCTGCATGAAGGCAGTGCATAGATGATCATAGCGCGGTGTGATCTGTGATAGCGAGAACTCGCCAAGTGTGTGGAGGAAGGCTCTTCGCCTCTTTCTCGCAACACATTTCTCGCTAGCGAAAACTCTTCAAGTGGTGTTACGGGCCTTAAGAAGGCATAACTTGTATCATAAAGTTAACATTATGAAACGATTTACCAATGCTATAATATTTGATATTATATCAAAATTTTCATAGCAACCTCTTTCTTCATAGACCATGACGACGTTCCTTTCATAACATTTACTCATGTAATAAACTATAACATTATAAACTTGTTTCATAATATTACTATTCTAATTTTGTTCGTTATTTTAACGTAAAATAAGCATATCGGTTTTTTTATTTTAGAGTTTTAAATGCTTTAAAATTTTGTTTTTATAACATGAAATTCATCATCATTATTGTTCACGATCTCTAGAATATTCAATTGAAATGGGAATGTAGAAATATTTCTGAATCTTTTCACTTTAGTTTGAAATAAGCGTGACTTATTGTCGGTGTTCTCTGAACATTTAATTAAATTTAGGTTTTATTTTATTTTAAATTTTCCAAGATTTTGTTTAACGTGAAATGAACATTGTTCATTCTACGTTCTCTAACACAGTTAAACATAAAAATTAAACGGTATATCTTCCGTATTTTTTCTTACGAGTTTAAAAACAATGACCTTCAACAAGCCAGGTGAAATGGTTGTTCAAAGAAACGCAACTCTGTGCACTGCCTGCTGGTTGCAGCGTTGCACGAAGTCATAATTCATGTATTTTAAAATGCACGTTTTTCTGGAAAACTATTCAAAACATAGCAAAACGATACAGTAGAGCGTCTCGTTTAGGCACAGTGGAAACGTAAACAAAGTGCAGGGAACGTGTGGGGGGGAGGACGAGCCATACGATAAACACGAGGGGTGCACAAGGTTTTAGTTACAACATTTACGGCGGAGCATTAATTGAAATTATATTTTTTAAAAACACACAAAACAAGAGAGCACTGATTGCATAACGTTATCTTAAAGAACACATTTTAACAAACAAGCAATTGTAACGTTGAAATTATTCAATAGGCCTATAACAACAAAGGAAATTCTCTTCAAAATATGTGACTGGTTTTCAGTCAAGATTTATGTTATGTTTTATTTAACGACGCTCGCAACTGCAGAGGTTATATCAGCGTCGCCGGATGTGCCGGAATTTTGTCCCGCAGGAGTTCTTTTACATGCCAGTAAATCTACTGACATGAGCCTGTCACATTTAAGCACACTTAAATGCCATCGACCTGGCCCGGGATCGAACCCGCAACCTTGGGCATAGAAGGCCAGCGCTATACCAACTTGCCAACCAGGGCGACTTTTCAGTCAATAAATTAGTATTAAAATGTAACAAAACTAACATAATTCAATTTAAATCCTGTCCAAATTCAACCTCGCAAATTTCTAGCGCAATAATTAACAATAGATCCTTATTAGAAACAACAACAACCAAATTTCTTGGCTTAAAAATCGATAATATGTTAAATTGGAAAAATCATATTAAAGAAATTACCCCCAAACTAAATTCAGCTTGTTTTGCTATTAGATCTATGCAAAAGATAGTAAATATCAATACCTTAAAAACAATATACTTTGCATACTTCCACTCGGTAATGAGTTTTGGAATAATATTCTGGGAAATTCCACAGATAGTAACAATATATTCCTATTACAAAAAGAGCAATTAGAATAATAGTAGGTGCCAAATCTAGGGAATCTTGTAGGACTATTTTCAAAAAAAACAAATAATGCCCATGGTTTGTCAGTATATCTTTTCATGAATAATCTTCCTTTATATAATCGTGAAAACTTTGTAACTAATTCAACAGTTCACAGCATAAATACACGTCAAAAAATGACTTTCATACTCCATCGGCAAGTCTATCGTGCTATCAAAAAGGAGTGCGTTATATGGCAGTAAAAATTTTTAATAGCCTCCCTATCGATATCAAAAATGAAACTCAAAACATAAGATTATTTAGGGCCAAATTAAAGAAGTACCTAATTTCTCACGCCTTCTATTCTGTAGGTGAATTCATGACATTCAATAACACTGCATGAAATTGATACTAAAACTTTGTGTTGTACTAGTAGACTATATTGTAAATCTCGTCTGTATATATTTGATCTAGACTGTGACTATAAATTAAGACTTTATGATAGTATTAAGTTTTTAACTTGTTCCATATTCTAGCTGTAAGCAATGCATGAATACCATGGAATGTTAATAAATGTAATACAATACAATTCAAATTCTGCTACTGGCACTTACAATAGTTTTCACCTTGTATGCTAAGTTTTCGGATGCCATGCCGGGATTTAAAAGCCTTCAGCCATCCACTGCTGGCTTTGAAATTCGTATCACCTCCCATCTTCCTATTCAAGTCTAGAGCTTTCTCACACAATACTGGTCCAGACACAGAAATCCCCCGCGCCCTTTGTACTTTAAACCACTGGAACATCGCATTGTCGAACTCGTGGAAAGCAGACGTGCTGCTTTTAATTACTTTCCGTCTTCCTGCATCGCCATCACTATTCTTGACTCTTTCTGCCATTTCTAGAATTTCCGTTCGATTTTGTTTTATTCTAAATATTGTCCTCATACCTATACCATACCTACTCGCTATATCAGACACTACGTCACCATTTTGTAAGCATTTTATAATGTCACACTTCTGTTGTACGCTCAGACAGCGTTTCCTGTTCCCCATCTTCTCTACTCAACGTACGCTACTATTCTGTATCTGTATGAACAGGCAGCGCTCCACCGGGCGCAGGTCTACTGCTTTTTACTTTTCTGTTGCTCTTTACTCAAAAGAATCTCTCACCACAATTAATGACATTGGTGGACCATGACGCTACTTATGGTTCACCCTGTTTATTACTATTTTATTACCTGTTATCGGTGTATTATTTATACGAAAGTACGAAACTATTAGCCTATATCACCGCCGATTCATTTTCCTCCCAGTGCTTGCCCCTAACCGTAGCAGACTTAGCATTAGTATAAATAGGATTAGGTCTACTCACAAGGAGAGGACACGCTCTGTATATCACCGAATTAAATCAGATTGTGCGAGATGAAAGTACAAGACGTACTGTTTAATGTCATACCTGGTATAGGTGGCCAATGACCCCTCGTTTTGGAAATATTGGCTATTGTTTGTGACATACTTCCGTTAGGTGCCTAATAGGGAAGCGTTGGACTGTGTAACGGCGTAGCTCATATGGTTGGGTGCTGAGTTGTCATCCAGGTAACCCCAGGCCTTCTCATTTTTAAAACTTGATTATTATTATTATTATTATTATTATTATTATTATTATTATTATTATTATTATTATTATTATTAGAACCAAAAGGACAATTTGGCCCAAGAGTGCAACGTCAAGTAGATGAACTCACTTCTAAATTCGGAAATATATATGTAACACGTTCTTCATCAGGAAAGCTGACATCTCAACTCCATAAGCAATACCTGGAGAAAGTAATAAAGACATATGTGAAAGAGCAGCCATTTCTTCTAAATCTGGACTCGTGGAAAGGGCAAGTAACTCCTTCTTTGTATGATGAAATATTTACAAATGAAGAAAATGAAGTAACGTGCAACCTTAAAGTGATGTTTATCTTTTTAGACAGGTGAAGATTTTTATCAAATATTTGCAAAATACCTCTTTCCTTTTACAAACTGGACGACAAATTGCTTCAAGGAGGATGCCCTCAAAATTCACTCCTTAATTCACTTTCAGTTGTCAGCTCCTATATTCAAAGCCATGTTGAAATATGCGTGGTATGCATCAAAATTAATAAACGAACGAGAAGTGTTTGTGAATGTGAAGGAAATCTGTTTCGCAGCAGAAGTGCGGAAAAATGTGTGTGACTGGACAACCTTCTTTCATTTGCTGTGCATGGTGCAGGAAATATGTATGTTTTGTGTGTTTTTATGACATTTATAATAACAAATCGTGTACAAAATGAAGTGGAATAGAAACAGAACAGACACCAGTGACCTGCCTACGTGAGCAATATTTCCTTGCTTATCCTTTACAACACAGTGTTAGTTAATTAGTAATTTGTTTAAAACATGATGAAGCGTTCAATATATTGAGAAATATGATATATGTAAATAGATTACTGTGATCACACTATTAATCATTATTAAAAAATATATATATAGGACCAGTTAAGATTCGAACTCAGGTTCCTGAATAACAACTCAGCATCGAACCACATGAGCTACGCTTTTACACAGTCCAATGCTTCTCTATTACGCACCTAACGGAAGTATATCACAAACAATAGCCAATATTTTCAAAACGAGGGGTCATTGGCCACCCATACCAGGTATGACTTTAAACAGTACTTCTTGTACTTTCATCTCACACAATCTTATTCCATTCGGTGATATACAGAGCGTGTCCTCTCCTTGTGACTTCAAAGAAATGTAGACATATATTAAGATACGCAATCGTACTTAATTATAGCTGCAAACTGTACTGTGTTGAAACTGAATACCAGTGAGCTCCTACTGGGTACTGTCATATCGGTGCACAAATCTCACTGAATGCTGAAACTCCACCAGAAATTTTACAACCAACGTGTAGAAGCACGCTGTAGAATTTTAAACGTCCCGGCTACTTTGATCATAGCCTCATAGGCGAACACAAAATATATGATATGGTTTTCGGCTGTAAAAGTCTTAGGCGTCACTTTTGTTCAAACTTTAAAGCCCAGACAGACTGTCCTACATAAATGATAATGTAAGCTTCTTAATATTTTAAGGTTATGAATAATCAATCATTTTCAGCCACTTGGCATAATCAGAGATCGAACTGAACCGGAAACTGCGTTCCGGTTGTATTGTATTTATTTACATTCCATGGTAGGGGAGGATATACATACCGGTACTTTGAATTTATCTCCAATTTGCAACTAAAAATTCTACAAATACACTTCTAACTTTTAATGATGACTGAAGACCGGAATATGCATAAGAAATTCAAACAAAACAAACCAAAGGTCCCGGGTTCGATACCCGGCTCCGGAACAATTTTTCCCTCGAAATTATTGAAATCAACTTTACAGGGAGTTATACCTGAAATCTTGATTTGCAAAACAAATGACTTTCGTCCACACCTGTCAGCGCGTCTCGCCGCGAAACCAGGTGAACCGGGTTCGAATCCCGGTCGGGTTGAGTTTTTTTCCGGGTTTTTCCCCTCAACCCAATACGAGCAAATGCTGGGTAACTTTCGGTGCTGGACCCCGGACTCATTTCACCGGCATTTTCACCTTCATATCATTCAGACGCTAAATAACCTAGATGTTCATACAGCGTCGTAAAATAACCCAATAAAATAAATAAATAAATGACTTTCTGAAATATGTGGATTTTTTTATCAGTATGACATACCATACTGATTTTTTTTTTCTATTATGCCTTCTTCACTTCAAGCATTAGGCGAATCGCCTGTTCCCTGATTCCCTCCATCTCTTCCTACATCTTGGTTTATATTCATATGCTGCTTTGGGCAATCTTGTTTCTTCCATTCTCTGAACATGCTGTTCCCAACCGATGCGGTGTTGTTGAATTCTATCATTTATTGACTATATTTCTAATTCTCTTCTAATTTCCTCATTCCTTATGTGGTCTAATTTTGTGCAACCTTTGGTCCTCCTTAGAAAGCTCATTTCTACACTTTGTACTCTACTCGAGTTTTTCTTATTTATTACCCAGGACTCGCTACCATACAGAAGCATCGGTACCAGCGTTGCCAACCGTGGCCGAATTCGGCTAAACGTAGCTTAATTTTTAGTCATGTAGCTTGTAGCATAATGGTCGTAGCCGAATGTCAAAATGTAGCCGAATTGAGATTCGATCGAGCGACCATCTGTGAATACTCAAATTTTATGTGTAAACACTTTCTTTTAACAAATGTATTTTCTCATACTAATACCCACCAGAATTTCCTCACTTCCTCATTAAAATTACGAAATACATACCGGTAGAAACTTTGTGTCACAGACTGAATTCTGAACAATGTGACCCGCATTTATGGCAAGGATAACATGCTATTTTCAGTTTTATTCTCCTATTATGTGAATAGCGCCTATTTCCTAACTCACAATTTCTGTACTCGTGAATTTGCAGACACCCGTCAGGCGGTTTATTAGGGGTCGCCTACCCAACAAAAGTAAACCAGTAACCTGACAGTTCCTCTGTTTGTGAACTTCCCGGCACACAGCAGGGTTTTTATTAGGGGTCGCCTACTCCGCAAAAATAACCGTGCTCCGACTTCAAAATAACAATGAAACTTAAGCCTCTTAGATTTTAAAAACTGGCCCTTCCCACGCAAATCTATCCCATTGTCCACTTGCTGGGACACGTTGTCGAAAACATTGTAAACATCATTACATTTATCGTCGATCCTATTTATTACTCAATAACTGTACCTATAAATACGTAGACAAATATGTATAAACACATGGGCACTATGACTTTTTGTATAGTTACGTTAGCAAGTGTTATCAGAAGGATCAACTGGATTTCATTAGGTGAGTTAATAAATACTTTCCCGCTTTTATATTGCTGCATGGTTTGTAGATTGGGTTGAGCAACGCTTTACTAAATCTATAGAAGTGTGTTGATGCTTAGGCCTATGTATTGATTTTTCGGTTTGTAAGAAATAATAATGATTATTATAAATATTAACATGAATAACCCCATTAATAATAATAATAATAATAATAATAATGATAATAATAATAATAATAATAATAATAATAATAATAATAATAATAATAATAATAATAATTGTATTCGTAGCTCTTTCGAATTATTTTTATTAAATTAATATAACGGGCAATGAAATCATCGTTAAACGCAGCACATTGAACAACACACACGCAAATTGTTCAAGTTTTGAGCGTAGCTTAATTTCAGTCTTTGTAGCTGAATTTCGGGACGTTTGTAGCCGACTCGCTCGTGTTCAGGTTGGCAACGCTGATCGGTACCGCCATTGTCTTGTAAAACTTCAATCTTGTATCTGTCCTTGATTTCTGTCTTAATGTTCTATGAATGGTGCCACATATCATTTGGAATTTTGATAATTTATCAATATCATTTCCTGTTCCATATCCAGAAGACAATTCACAACCTAGATCATTAAAATTTAACACTTGTGATAGAGGTTTATTTTCTAGTATTATTTTCGTAAAAAGGCCGTTATTTTTGTCTTTTCTGTAGAAATTTAAAACTCGTACTCTTTACTTATTTCGTTTAAACAATGTAGAGAGAATTGCAAGTCGTCTTCTGCGGTTTCTATTATAACAGCATCATCAGCATACAATAAAATGTTAAAATTTGTTATATTGTTTAATCTTATTCCCTCCGTAATAATTTTTTTTTCCAGTTTTGCACAATGTCGTTAACATATATTAAAAAGAGTGGGCGATATACTACACTTTTGTCGAACATCTGATAATTTGTATAAACAAAAGCCGCCCTAAATAAGGTTCGATAGATCGGCCTACTAATCAATTCATAAAGAATAATAAGTAAAGAAAACAATTTTGTGACACTTGGAAAGAAAAAGAAAAAACATTAAGATAAGAAAACGTAGGAAATCATTTACAATAAAAATTTTGTTGGGTACAAATGATTAATAATTATAGCTAAGGATGATTTTAACACGTGAGATCCTATGGCATCAATCGTTGCGTCAGAAATTTTATATTGTTTAAGTTGATTTAAAGTTTCACGTGGGATCGTGCCACGGGCACCGAACATGAGCCCAAAAACTGTCCAATGTGTGATGTGGTATTGTGCTCCAAGATGCTGACAACAAGGCTCATAGATGACTTGTTTTTCACGACACACCTCTTGTGGCTGTTGCTCGTGCATCTCGAAACGGATTGTGGGATCAAGAATAACACCCTTATCCTTCTGCCGATCAATTATGATGACATCAGCCCGTCTAGTAGAGCCATCAGAAGAGACGCAACCAACCTCCTCATAAACCTCATAGGAAGCATTCTGACGCATTGAAGCTGCGATGAGAGAACGAACCGTATTATGTCTGTTGATTCGGAGCAATTCTCCATGACGGCAGAAACCCAAGACGTGAGGAAGCGTTTCTTGCTCGTCGCATCTTCTGCAACGGGTTGAGTCAAGAGTTCTACCAGGGAGAGTACGTACAGGTATTGTATTACAGTTCATCTTAATGGCTTGCGTCCACTGACTGCTCGAAAGTCCCTTTTTGGTTGAGATCCACGAATTACCTTTCTTCCAGTGAGAATAGAAAACAACTCCCAAACCTTTACTTTTCAATTTGCTTCATTGATGAAAAGAATCTTCACGCAATGATTTTCTTAGTTTTTGAGAAGAAATACGTTCAGAGCAATCGAAGGTAATTGGTAGTTGTTTGATGCAATGTTCAATTTCGTTTGGAAGATTTCGAGTGGCTGCTACATGAGGGTTGTCAACGTGTAAAAGTCTTTGACAAATATTTAAGTGCTGAAGGTAAGCTTCCCACTGGGCTTTAAATACTCCTGAACCTCGCAATCTTCTTTCCTCTGTTCTTTTCTGTGCTGTGTTCATTATGATTTTCGATTTGTGGTACCGGTATATGCTTTTTAATACTTGTATTAAATGTTGTGGGTATCCTTGTCTTTCCATTATGAGCCATAATTTACTTCTGTTTACTTCATCGAATGCTTTCTCGAAATCAATAAAGGCAACATGTGTTTCTAAATTATATTCTTTCCTTTTCTCAAGCAATTGTCGATATGAAACCGTTTTGCTCTTCTCCTAGGAGTACTTCAGCTATTACTTTAACCCTTAAAAGCCTGAATTATTTTTCGTCAAGTTTTTCGTTTATTTCGTTATAGACTAATTAAATGGATGTAATTGAACACAACAATGCTTTTGTTTTCTATTGTTGAAGCGAATATGTGGAATTATAGGGCGTTACCATATGGTAACGCTAGGTCATTATGTTGTCAAATCTTAAAGAATGAGTTATTGCCTTATAATGACATCTTTCAAGCAATTTATTGAAATTAACTGAACTTTAGCATGCAAATAATATATTCATCACTCATTCAGTGTTCTGCCCAAGGTCAGATCTCTCACTGCAAACCCAGCATTCTCCAATATTTCCTATCTTCTGGCTTCCTGTTTGTCTTTTCATATGATCCGTATATCTTCATGTCTGTCATCTGATATCTTCTTCTGCTCCGAACTCTTCACCATTCACTCCCGTTCACCATTCCTTCCAGTGCATCCTTCAGTAGGCAGTATCTTCTCATTCAGTGACCCAACCAATTTCTTTTCCTCTTCCTAATCTGTTTCAGCATCATTCTTTCTTTACCCACTCTTTCCAACACGGCTTCATTTCTTATTGTCTGTCCACTTAACTCGTTACATTCTTCTCCTTATTCACATTTCAAATGCATCTATTCGTTTCTCTTCATTTTGTCATAATGTCCACGTTTCTATCCCACGCAATACCATACTCCATACAAATAATACAGAAAATACAAAAATGAGAAAATTACTTTCACAATACCTGAACAAATATACATAATAGAATTATTGTCGCAATATACCTACTCGTATGAACAAAACACATTTTCGTAACATAACGTTTTACATTACTTTTTTGTGTGATTTTCACATTTCCTCTAATTTTTCGTTTTCTAATTCCAAAAGTATCTCATGCACTTCCACGCACCTGTTTGTAACATTCATTTTGTTACTTGTACTTTCTTGCAACTCCATCTTACTGTTAGTAGCAAGAGAGCACAAAGAATGAGTGACAACATATTAGCCTAGCGTTACCATATGGTAACGTAAGAAACAATGTATTATATCCACAACAATGTTACGGATTGTAAACTTGTGCTTGATGTACACGAATACTCAACCAACAATAAATAAAATACCACAACAAACATTACGATCAAGTTCATCAAAGTAACAAATAAATGATCTTACTTCTTGTTGCTCTCCAAAATTGCTGCTGAGAAAGCAACATCTAAATCGTGCAGCTGCTCTTGCCCAACTGGTATAATAAATTTGTGATTTCATAATGTAATAAGAAAGAACAAATCATGTAGCTTGGATTTACAAAGAAAAATTCCAGTTTTATTAATTAATGACGGATATGAAGCAAGTTATATTGCTTTCTGCACTGCGTTACCATATGGTAACGCTAGGTTAAAATGGGTTAAGTCTTTTGTTTATAATTCTGGCATATATTTTATATGTAGTATTGAGAAGGCTAAATTACTCTATAACTTCTGCATTCTTTTCCATTGCCTTTCTTGAAAAGTGATATTACTTCCGCTACTTTCCATTCTTCTGGTATTTCGTAAGTTTGCCAGCATTGATTTAATTGGTGTAGTACCGGTATTCTAAAATTCAGAAATGTGCCACCATATTTTAAAAGGTCAATGTTTATATTGTCTGGTCTGTTGCTTTTCTATTCTTCGATTCTTTTAATGCTTGTAGTTCTTGAATCGTGATAATGTCTACATTTTGGGTATCTTTGTCTTCCTTTCTTGCTATTTCAGCTTTGTCTTTTTGAAACCCCAATTCCCTATAATGTTTTATCCATTCTTTTACTTGAATGTTGTTTATCTTTGCTGTATCTTTTTCACTTTTATTCAGGTGTTTCATCACTTTATAATGCTAATGTCTGTCTTCCATGGACATCATCTTCTATGTTACTTATGAATTTTTCCCATGATTTATTATGTGCTTCTCTATCTGTGTTTCTTTTTTCTTTTTATAACTTTTCGGATTTTTCTGTTTTCTACTGTAACCAACCTAAATAAGGATTTTGTTTTTCTTTAATTGCTTTCTCTACTTCTTCATTCCATATTCTTAAACATTTCCTGCTTCTTATTTTCATCTTTTTCCCAATTGCTTTTTCAATACATGTCTTAATGTTATTCCATTCTATTTCTAGGTTGTTATTAGTAGGCGTGTTTTTAAGTACTCTGTTAATCTATTTTGGTATATATACTTTATGATCTATTCTTCTGTCAGTTTAAAATAATCTATTATACTAATAATAAATCTGTAGCCGAAATTTTTCTGGTAATTTTCGATTTTACAAAAATAATTGGTCCTAACATATATAATTAACCACCCTGAAACCGAAAATCGCATTTTTGAAATTTTTGTTTGTATGTCTGTCTGTATGTTTGTTACCTTTTCACGCGATAATGGCTGAACCGATTTATATCAAAATTGGAATATAAATTAAGTTCGTTGTAACTTAGATTTTAGGCTATATGGCATTCAAAATACTTTATTTAAAAGGGGGGTTATAAGGGGGCCTGAATTAAATAAATCGAAATATCTCGCTTATTATTGATTTTTGTGAAAAATGTTGCATAACAAAAGTTTCTTTAAAACTGATTTCCGATGAGTTTTATTCTTTACAAAATTTTGATAGGACTGATATTTAATGAGATAAATGAGTTTTAAAATTAAAATAACGCCATCTAAGACGGTGCAATGAATTAAAAAACAAATGACTTCGTCTATAAGGGACCTTGGACAGCAACAATCGAAAGCTATTAAACTTAGCCTACAAACAATGTTCCTGTGTTTGTATGAAGTAATATCGGAAGCTAAATTAACCGATTTGTATAATTAATTATTATTTCACCATTGGAAAGTGTAGTTTCTCTAGATGGACATACTGCTATAATGTTATTACCAGGGAAAGGATTTATATGTAAATACATATTTACTTATAAAGCTAATATAATTTATATTTTGCATTATCTTTATGTTTCACAATGTGTAGGGTTGAAAAATCCTACTTTTATTTTCCATATTTTTCCATATTTTAGAGTTTAGTACATATTTTCGTTAATTTCCATATATTTTCCATATTTCATATAAAACAGTCCATATTATATTAGGTTTAACAATAAAACAAAACAAAATTCCATTAACTTTTAAAAATACATTTCAACAATAGAGATTTAAACACATGTTCAGTAATCCCTTTAACATCAGAGTTATTTGAAAATTAGCAGTCCTATCAACAATGGGAAAGTAAGTTACAAAACTGTATTAATTTAATTTAAAATTTTTAACAGACTTCAGTTGTGCAGCTCAACAGTTAAATGCCAGTCAGAGTACACATAGGTTCAGTTTTGTAAAGCATACTATAAAGACTGTAAATATGCCAAAAGTACGTCATTCAGTCAATTTAAAATCAAAACTAACAAGTTACATTTCAGAATTTAAAGAAGATGGTTTATCAACTGACAATAAAATATTATTTTGTAATTTGTGTCAGTGTGCAGTATCATCTACACAAAAGTTCCTGGTGCAACAACACATTACAACTAGTAAACATCAGGCCAACAAACAACTAAATTCCAAGCAGAGACAATTGTTTTTAACACAACCAACAACATCGAATGTAAGATCTGAGTTTAACATCGACCTGTGCCGTTCTCTCATCTCTGCTGATATTCCTCTCTACAAACTAAAGAATAAGGTCTTCAGGGAATTCCTTGAAAAATATACTCAACATACAATCCCGGATGAGTCAACACTTAGGAAGACGTATGCTCCATCCATCTACGATGAGACAATACAGAAGATAAGAGATGAAATTAAAGATAGTTCAATTTGGGTTTCCATTGATGAGACTCCCGACAAAGAAGGTAGACTTGTTGGTAATGTAGTTATCGGTTTGTTAAGTGAACAATATTCTGAACGAATTCTTTTACATTGTGATGTTCTAGAAAAGTGCAATAACAAAACTATAGTTAAACTGTTCAACGAAGCTATGGGTATCCTGTGGCCAAAGGGTATTATGTACGATAATGTGTTATTCTTTATTAGCGATGCTGCCCTTATATGGTCAAAGCTGGACAAGCATTATCTGTTGTATATCCTAAATTGACTCATTTTACTTGTGTGGCGCATGCATTTCATCGTGTGGCAGAAGTGGTCAGAGACAATTTCCTAAAGTAGATTTGTTGATTTCATCAGTGAAAAAAAGTATTTCTCAAAGCTCCCAGTAGATTAACGTGTTGAAAGAAATGTACCCTGAAATTCCATTGCCACCAAAGCCAATTTTAACTAGATGGGGTACATGGCTAGAAGCAGTTGAATATTATGCCGAACATATAGACTCTATTAACAATGTTCTCCTTGCATTGGACTCTGAAGATGCAGTCTCAATTGATACTGCGAAAGCAGTTACCTGTGACATAAGTGTGAAGAATGACTTAGCTCACATTCAGCATACATTTTCATGCATCATAAAAACGCTCAAAAGTCTCCAAAATAGGCACCTTTCACTATCTGAAAGTTTTGAAATTATAAATAGTACTGTGGAACAACTGAATCGTGGTAGAGGTAAAGTTGCAGATGCAGTAAGAGCTAAGGTGGACACTGTACTTTCAAAAACCCTGGATATGAAGAACTACAAAAGGTTGTTGCTGTGATGAGTGGTGAATCAACAGTGAAGATTAACTTGGACTTATCCCCAGCAGACATTGTGAAATTGAATTATGTACCAGTTACTTCTTGTGACGTCGAACGCTCTTTTAGTCAGTATAAATCTATCCTCAGAGACAATAGAAGAAGATTCACTTTTCAGCACTTGAAAGAAATGTTTGTAACCTATTGTTATGGTAACAGACAATAAAAATTGTGTTTTGTTGAAACTACATTGGAAGATAAGGTACGTCCATTATATTTTTTGTTTAGTTTGATTAAAATGTACCAATATTTAACGTACATAGTCATTTTTTTATAATTTTAAGTCCATATTTAATTCCATATTTTGGTAAAAATCCATATTTAATTCCATATTTTGGTAAAAATAACTACATATATATTTACATATTTCATATATTTTTAGTCCATATAAATCCGTTCCCTGGTTATTACAGTAACGTCTGAGTAAATCGAGGACAGGTAAGATTAAAATAGCTTCTTATGCACAGAAAATTTGATAGGCTTTTTTGTACATTCGTTTTCTGTATTTCTTAAAATAATATTTATGTACACTCATTTTAATCTCAGAGAATTAACGAACAACGAGAGTGTATTGATTTAGTATGTAGTAATAGCACGTTAGCTTAGCAAACCATTATTTTATAATTCAAAATTTAACTATGCTCAATTGAATCGTGTTAAAATAGATAAAATAGAGTATATATGCAATAAATGCAATGCAAAAAAAATTGGGTAATGAGCCAAGCAGATTATGTTGCGCTGTTGTAAAAGTTGTTGCTTCTGAGATTCAAGAGCCCCCACAACAAATTAAAAACTTTCTTATCGGAGTACATCCGTTACCAATGATAATATAATATAATATAATATAATATAATATAATATAATATAATATAATATAATATAATATAATATAATATAATATAATATAATATAATATAATATAATATATACTAATAATAAATATGTAGCCGAAAATTTTCTGGTAATTTTCGCTTTTCCAAAAATAATTGATGTTAACATGTATAATTATTCATCCTGAGACCGAAAATCGCTTTTTTGACATTTTTGTTTGTATGTCTGTCTGTCTGGATGTTTGTTACCTTTTCACACGATAATGGCTGAACGAATTTCGATGAAAATTGAAATATAAATTAAGTTCGTTGTAATTTAGATTTTAGGCTATATGGCATTCAAAATACTTCATTTAACGGGGGCTGAATTAAATCGAAATATCTCGCTTATTATTGCTTTTTTTGTGAAAAATGTTACATAACAAAAGTTTCTTTAAAAATGATTTCCGATAAGTTTTATTCTATGCAAAATTTGGTAGGTCTGATAGACTTTTAAAACAACAATACAATAAGTTTTCACCGCCGCCTCATATTGTAGCGTTGTTGTCCCTGCAGTAATTTCCATGTGCAAAATATAAAATTTTTGAGTAGGAAGAAAAAACACATTTATTCATTCCATGGCAATGGTACATAGTAGATCGTGAATTCTTACATTTTCGAAAGAAAGAAATATAATTACATATCACTGTTTATGCTGTATCACTATTTAAGTTATTTGAAGGTTTCAGAACCATAGTGGGTCAAGCGCCATTTACTGAATACGTAGAAAACAAGGGTTAAAATTAAGTTATTACCATAATTCAATGGAACCATATAGCAAGTAATATAAAGTTTACACATTAAAACTAAATGATATGTCAATCTTCATTAAACTATAGTTGCGTGTAATAACAATTAAGAGACATGTTAAAGGAATTGTCATTGCACCAAATGAGTGTCTCTGGACCAAAATGATCGCAATTTAATTATTTAAATATAATTTAAATTAAGTAACATATTAAACGATTTATTCTTCTATCAAACACGAATGTTCCCTGGATCAAACGTCCTATTTTAATTATATAATTACTTTATATTTATTTCTAACAGGTGCAGCGGAGCGCACGGGTACGGCTAGTTATCAATAAAAATTAACGCAAGTTAGACCCATAAATGAAGTGTTTTCTTCTCCGTCCGCTCCAAAGTCTTATTAACAGATACAATTCATTGTTGTCATTTTCCACCTCCCTACGCGCTACGACATCCACAGATTCTGAATTCGGCCACGCTTCGACGCGTACCGAGCAAATACCAATATCTCTGAGCGATCTGCCATCACTCGACACACACTTCCTTACGAAAGCGACGCCATTGAAAAGAATGGCACAAGCCTGTAATTGAAGCAAAATTCCGTAGCTCTGATAAGATTAGGTTCAGATAAAGGGTAGGTAGGTTAGTTAGTGGATAGATGGGGGGTGGAATCCCTCTCCATGGACTGCAACCTTGACGTGGTGAGAGGGCTTGCGTGCCTCTTTTAACGAAGAGGTCAGACTAATGGCAGTCCGATAGAAATTGAAGTTCAGAACTTAGAAGTAGCAACAACATGAAACGTCCCTTTACGCTAATTTGAATAGGAATGCAAGGGCCAAAAAAGTGACAGAATTACAACATGAGAATATTGCTGAGGACGATATGTATAAAATATATAAATTATCCCTGAAATGCAGTAAAATAAATAAGCTTGGCTCTTGATGTATTGTATGTATGTACGCAAAATTCATTTATAAATCTTTACAATCATCATAAATACAGTATCTCCTGGAATTTAAAAATTCCGAGGGCTATATTTAGTCTTGAAACATTAAAATATTATTCAATTTTGTAAGAAATACACGAAATTTAGAGTTTAAATGAAATTTATTATATTTACGAATGTAAAAATAATATTTCTGATTCATTTGCGAAACTTTAAGATCATTTCCATAGAAACATGTGTATTGTTACGAATACATTATTGCTTTCGCTGTTTACGTCATTGACTATAATTTAGTGCAGTTATGAAGGAAACTATAAAGAAAATGAATATGGCGTTGCTTTAATTACGGATGAATTAATATCGGGAATAAGATATAGGCCCTAATATATATAATAAGTACCCTACTTTCTAGTGTTCTTTCTAGTTATATATAATATAATAAACTGTGAAATTATTGTTTATCCTTACTACAATAAAATAATGAGTACACAATAGGCCTACGATTTATAAAACCAATACAACTGGACTGAATTGCGCCAATAAAGTTTCATACGAAGGCCTGCCTGCTGCAGTATACGCTATTATTTTTGTCGAAACTAACTGTAGTCTACGAACTTGTGTTAACATTGGTCCAAAGAGTAGAGATTCTAAATGTCAAATACGGTGGATTAGATTTATTTTTCTCAATTTTGGTCAAATATAGGCCGAAAATGACCAAGTGCCTTGCTTCATCATTCGCTACCTTGTTCAATACGTCGCAAGGTGGCCTGCGATACACCGAATGTCTTTTCTACCTTCCTTGATGGCTACAATGGCTGACTTCAGTCCATGACTGTCTACTTATTGTCCTTCTATATTTGTTGACCATTGCTTATAAATGTAAAAAGAGCATTTTAACATGATCCAGTAAGCATACTGGTAGTGACATGTTAAAATTCTCGCGTAATACATTTAAATAGGCATTTTGTTATTAATTTACCACCAGGCCTATATTAAATTCTAAATATCACATTAAGTACAAGAATGCTGTGCACGTCCACATGTATGGCGGGACGAAATCGTAAGGAAAGGAACAAATTCAACACTTATGCCTGCTTTATACAATAATAATAATATAATAATAATAATAATAATAATAATAATAATAATAATAATAATATCGAATATATGAGTCTCCTAGAATCAAACTGCACGTTATCCAAAAATCTGATTTGTCAGCAAACACGAAAACCTAGCGCAGTAAGTTAGACTCCAAGCGGTGATTTCACTGCTAAAGTTGAGGCAGATAAATTCCAGTTTGACTCCAAACGAGCAGTTTGTCACATACTTACTTACTTACAAATGGCTTCTAAGGAACCCGAAGGTTCATTGCCGCCATCACATAAGCCCGCCAGCGGTCCCTATAATGCAAGATTAATCCAGTCTCTATCATCATACCCCACCTCCCTCAAATCCATTTTAATATTATCCTCCCACCTACGTCTCGGCCTCCCTAAAGGTCTTTTTCCCTCCGGTCTCCCAACTAACACTCTATATGCATTTCTGGATTCGCCCATACGTGCTACATGCCCTGCCCATCTCAAACGTCTGGATTTAATGTTCCTAATTATGTCAGGTGAAGAATACAATGCGTGCAGTTCTGTGTTGTGTAACTTTCTCCATTCTCCTGTAACTTCATCCCGCTTAGCCCCAAATATTTTCCTAAGCACCTTATTCTCAAACACCCTGAACCTATGTTCCTCTCTCAGAGTGAGAGTCCAAGTTTCACAACCATACAGAAGAACCGGTAATATAACTGTTTTATAAATTCTAACTTTCAGATTTTGGACAGCAGACTGGATGATAAGAGCTTCTCAACCGAATAATAACACGCAATATTTATTCTGCGTTTAATTTCCTCCCGAGTGTCATTTATATTTGTTACTGTTGCTCCAAGATATTTGAATTTTTCCACCTCTTCGAAGGATAAATCTCAAATTTTTATATTTCCATTTCGTACAATATTCTGGTCACGAGACATAATCATATACTTTGTCTTTTCGGGATTTACTTCCAAACCGATCGCTCTACTTGCTTCAAGTAAAATTTCCGTGTTTTCCCTAATCGTTTGTGAATTTTCTCCTAACATATTCACGTCATCCGCATAGACAAGAAGCTGATGTAACCCGTTCAATCCAAACCCTGCCTGTTATCCTGAACTTTCCTAATGGCATATTCAAGCGCGAAGTTAAAAGTAAAGGTGATAGTGCATCTCCCTGCTTTAGCCCGCAGTGAATTGGAAAAGCATCAGATAGAAACTGAATACGGACTCTGCTGTATGTTTCACTGAGACACATTTTAATTAATCGAACTAGTTTCTTGGGAATACCAAATTCAATAAGAATATCATATAATACTTCCCTCTTAAAGTCATATGCCTTTTTGAAATCTATGAATAACTGATGTACTGTACCCTTATACTCCCATTTTTTCTCCATTATCTGTCGAATACAAAAAATCTGATCAATACTCGATCTATTACGCCGAAAACCGCACTGATGATCCCCAATAATTTCATCTACGTACGGAGTTAATCTTCTCAAAAGAATATTGGACAAAATTTTGTACGACGTCAACAAAAGTGATATTCCTCGAAAGTTACCACAGTTGGTTTTGTCCCCTTTTTAAAAATAATACAATTATGGACTCCTTCCATTGTTCTGGTACAATTTCCTTTTCCCAAATAGCAAGTACAAGTTTATAAATTTCGCTATATAATGCACTTCCACCCTCTTGTATTAATGCTGGAATTTGATCGATACCTGGAGACTTGTACTTTTTCAGATTTTCTATCGCAATTTCGACTTCTGAAAGTGTGGGTTAATAAATAAATGGCTCAGCAGTTTGTATTTCAATTTCGTCCCGATCATTTCTATTTGGCCTATGTACATTTAATAGTTGCGCAAAATAGTTTTTCCATCTGTTTAGGATTGATGGAGAGTCTGCAAGCAAGTCACCATTCTCATCCTTGATCACGTTTACCCTTGGCTGATATCCGTTCTTAAATTCCTTTATACCCTTCTATAAATCTCGAATGTTTTTATTCTTACTATTTGTTTCTACCTCATTCAGTTTTCCTTCAAGTAACCTCTCTTTTTATTCCTAAGTGTACGACTTGCTTCCCGTCTTTCATTGAAATAATTATCTCTATTCTCCTCAACTGGATCCTGTAAGAATTTCAATTTTGCCTGTTTCCTTCTTTCTACTACCATGCAACAATCTTCATCAAACCACGGTTTCTTTTTCTTAGTTTCATAATAACCTATGCTCTGCTCAGCTGCAATTTTGATACTATCTCTGATATTTTCCCACACGCTGTTAACATCTAATTCTTTCTCAACTTCGTCGGAACTTTCTAAAGTGGCAAACCTATTCGAAATTTCGACCTGATAATTTTGCTTAGCTTCCTCGTCCTTTAATTTCAAAATATTGAATTTAGTAATATTAACTTGCTGCTCTACTCGCTTGGCTACTGATAATCTTTCTCTTAATTCTCCAATCACCAAATAATGGTCACATTCCGTGCGAAATTCTGCACGGAAATATGTCTTAAAGCCATATTCCATAACATTTCGAGAAAGTGGAGTTTTATTGTAGGCGAGGCTCATAACTTCACTTTCTCTTCCCATCCCACCCTAACTATGAACAGAAATTTACCCAAATTTTTCGAACTATTGTCATTTACAGTTCCGCATTACTTCTTACATGTTATTTAGTTTCAGAAATTTCTTTTTATGAACAAATGATTTTCAGAAATTTTTTGCGTTCTTTACATTTATTTTTATATCGGTATATACTTTTACAAACTATAAAATTTGGGAAAGTATGTCACGTTATGTTGGTACTGATAATTTTGTCGTAAGCATAATCAAAGAACAGGATTTGTCGACATCGTCTAATTTAATCGGCGAGAAATTAGCTACTTCTGGTACTAAATTCAGGCAGTATATGTAAAATAGTACATTATGCTACGAGCCTATAATGGTAGTAATTAAGACGCAAGTATGATTGTTTACGAGCGTCTTAGTTACCATTATAAGTAAGTTTCATACGACTTTTTATGCTCGACCATATTTCTAACTTGAAAGTATTCAAAATTATGGTTATGTGCGAACTGACCTGAATTGTGAGATGTGCGCAGACGCGAAAGTATTGATTTTTTCCGAGGCCGAATTTCATTGACCTTGACACAGAATAAGATGAACATTACTCTGGTATAACCTGAAAATTGATTTAGAATTGAAAAACGAGATGACAAATTGAATTTATTTGAATATTATTTACAATTAACGCTAATTATTATAGTAACAGAACATAACCTTCTGCGACAGTATTGTATTTCCAGCCTCCGTGACTTTTCGCTAATTCTCTTTCGATTGCATATCCGAGAATAATCGATACTTGCGGTTTTATAACGGTACAAAGCTGACTTGTCATTGGCTGAACACCTGTACTTTAATGAGTAGGTGTACTTTAATGACATGCATTAAAGGACTGCTACCAGGTGTATAATTACTACATTTCGGCATGGTCGAGCATAAAGGATATTTAAACCACGTTTTACAAAAAAAAATAACATTTTTAATTTAATGCCTAAATTATTATTATTATTATTATTATTATTATTATTATTATTATTATCATTATCATTATTATTATCATTAATTTCTTTTTTTCTAATAGCGGATACTTGAGTGTTCGTCATTCACCCGTGTATGAAGCCAGTTGTGTAGACCAATTTACCAACAATCGCTAACAAAGGAGGCTGTGCCTACATTAACATTAAATTTAGTAGCATTTAAAACAAATATATAAACGAATGAAAGCTCTATTTCTTTAATTGACCTCATTTTCTATGTTCCGTTTTATATAGGCTGCCTGTGTTGTTCGAAAGTAAGACTTTCTTCATCTGTCGGCTACCCCTTTGCTATAGTAGAAATTCCCCCTCCCGGGGAAAAGGTCCGAATTCAACATTGATTAATGTAATGAAAACAAATACGTGGTATAGTGACACCTGTTGACAATACACGGAACTTCTCGGAAGTTTTGGTTGACGAGTAGCGCCTCTTGAAATCCGTGGGAGAAATTGAAACCTCATAGATCCTACTTTTCATTAAATTTTAATTAACAACGGAATTAGTCATTAATATGTTCGAATTAGTAGGTTTTATAATTGGACAAGGAAAGCCAATGAAACGACGACTTGATTAACTGCTCCACCCCATAGCTGCTGCACTGGTTACTCTTTCTCCTGGTCGTTCCGAAGGTTTTCCCATTGCCCGTATCCAAGCCTTGCTTTGCTATTCGTCGAGTCTCATCCAATCAAACAAGGAAACTGACCAACACATCTAACACAGATATACCACAGTCTAGTATATACATTCACGAAACCTGAGTTGTGAGGGATTTTAGGAACAACAGACTGTGCCGGTACTGTTCCTGAAAGGTAGTGGGGAATAGGGGTACAAAAACAATGTCTTTCATAATTCCTACGCAAGAAAAATCGCAAGGTGTTAAATCCGGTGACCAGGATGGCCATCCATTAAGGCATGATCTTGTCCACAGAGTCCTATCCAAAGTTGTGATAAATTTGTGTTGAGGTAGCCTCTACGTCATTGTGGAAATGTGCCGGATAGCGGGAGTTTCTCGTTCTATCGGGATAAGAATTACAATTATCCTGTTCTTACTTTATTTATGAAAGACAGTATCTATATACGAATATTGATACTGCATTTGTGTACCTCGTGACAACGTTTTTAGTTCTTTTTAGCGTTCCGGTTATTTTATTAATAAATGCTTTGCGATCAATTTTAGATAAGGGCGCAAATAGTCATAGTTGCTGACGCGCCCTTCTTAAACCCCACTACCTACCTATCCATCCATCCATATGCGAATATACCTATATGAAGGGCAAAGTAGAATAGTCTATATTGAAATGAATAAAAAAACATCCGTTCTGTAAGTAAGAGCTGGTTAATTAGGCTGAAAATCTGCATAGTTTGGCAACAGTGCATTGTCGACTCACACAAGCCCAGGTCTGAACAGCAGCAGTGGGGTTGCCGGACTTCTTTATAGCACAAATAACGATACGTGCTAATCTTTTTATTTAATTTGCAATAAAACCCAGCATTTGATTGAAAATTGTAAAAGGACAAATCATTCCTTATCGGATTCTTTAATTATAAGAATAAAGATCAGACTCGTACGGATAGTATGTATCCAGTAAAACAGTGTTAACTTTTAAGGGATAATTACTTTTTTAGGTAGAACTTTCTGTTGTAGGCTACAGAAATAAGCACAGCTAGCCTACATTACTGCACCGCATGGCAATACTCCGCGTCATCTCACTGGTCATTAATTCCATTATCGTCACCATCATCACCACCACCACCTTGTCCACGAAAACAACAGAGCTCAAGTCAAAGGGGAAAGTAATTGAGGTCCTGAGCCGTCGTGAAGCTAAGTTTTCCCAGCCATCTGATCACTACAAGCTTCATGATGCTGTGACGTATCGCACCCGACCTTGTGCTAACCTTTGGCTGTAATGATCTCCTGGAAGTGGAGGCCGAAATTAGCTCATAACCAATTATTTAAGTAATAGCCTGACCCGGAAGCTGGTCGAGGTCACGTGATTGCTATTGTTCAGTCCCACGGACTATAACACAGTTTGAAGAGCAGGCCTATCAATTAATTTTAGTCTATCATAGTGCCAAGTATAGCCTGAAAATGCCCTCCATTACGACCTATAGTACATAATGCAGCGATTGTCGAGGGCTATTCGAAAAGTTCATAGCCTACCATACAGATGGCACTGGAGTCATGTCAATACTACTTGTAGATTTTCTCGATAATAATGAATTTAATGTAAGAGTCGAGACAATGAGCATTACATCTGATTGGGTGGATCTAACCATGACGTCCATTAGCACACAATTACCATCTATGTACATACCAAAAACAAATTGAGTCGGTGAAATAATAAATCCTTCATTATCTGTGATGTCTTTACAATCAGAGGCTAGACGTTGATCACAACAATTAAAATATGTAATAATTTGACAGCACTGAAATTAGACGAATTCCTTTTGAGAATGAAAACTTACATTTCTTCAGATCAAATTTCTGCACATTTACTGGACAAACCTAACATTATTTCAACCATTTATTATCATAATACACTGCTCTCTTAAACTGACTGAGCGTATTGGGAATTAAATCAATGGCTTTCCAAAAGCGCGCTATGAAATGTTTAATATAAAACATTTTTTATGTCTAATAAAAAGCTAAAACGAGAAAAATTACATTCAACATTTATGTCTTAAATATCTCAAAGAATAATTAATGACATTGCTTACGGTGCACCCTGTATATCCTTCTTGGAAATGTTTACAATCATCCACGGAGGGCTCCGATGTATTTAATTTCGTTAATTTATTATATGGCAATCACTTTTGTGTGTACTATGCCCTGTCTAGACCTTCCAATTGACCGCGGGGCGCAACTATGTACACACTACGTTTAACACACGAAGTAAAGAACCGCCTTCATCTGTAATGAAGAAACAGGTAATGAGCACAAAGCGGCTATTAAACTGTGGAACGTAATGGACGACTAGACGACTAGTATTACAGGAACGTGACCTGCAATAGGAGGGAGGGAAACTACTGTATCTACGGAAAAAAGGACAAAACTATACAGAGAAAAAAAGTGACAAATTAGAATACAAATAAACAATACAGCATAAGATGCAGGGAGAAGACAGACGAACGAAATTGAACGAAAAAAACAGAAGACAACATAAAATAAAAAACGAGGAAATAAAGTGCGACAGCAGAACTACTGGAAGTACCTGGAACATAACGACGGAACAGGACAATTAACGAAAGAATTAATTAAGGAACAGGGAAATTAACGACAGAACTAAGAAACAGGGAAATTAACGACAGAACTAAGAAACAGGGAAATTAACGACAGAACTAAGAAACAGGGAAATTAACGACAGAACTAAGAAACAGGGAAATTAACGACAGAATTAATTAAGAAACAGGGAAATTAACGAAATTTAACGAAATTAACAAATAATTAATTAAGAAACAGAAAGAAAAATTAGGAACAGGAAATTAACGAAAGAATTAATTAAGAAACAGGAAAATTAACGACAGAACTAAGAAACAGGGAAATTAACGACAGAATTAATTAAGAAACAGGGAAATTAACGAAAGAATTCAGGAACAGGACAATTAACGAAAGAATTAATTAAAAAACAGGGAAATTAACGAAAGAATTCAGGAACAGGGAAATTAACGTAAGAATTAATGAAGAATCAAGAAAATTAACGAAATAATTAATTAAGAAACAGGGAAATTAACGAAAGAATTCAGGAACAGGGAAATTAACGAAAGAATTAATTAAAAAACAGGGAAATTAACGAAAGAATTCAGGAACAGGGAAATTAACGTAAGAATTAATGAAGAATCAAGGAAATTAACGAAATAATTGATTAAGAAACAGGGAAATTAACGAAAGAATTCAGGAACAGGGAAATTAACGAAAGACTTAATTAAAAAACAGGGAAATTAACGAAAGAATTAATTAAGAAACAGGGAAATTAACGAAATAATTAATTAAGAAACAGGGAAATTAACGAAAGAATTCAGGAACAGGGAAATTAACGAAAGACTTAATTAAAAAACAGGGAAATTAACGAAAGAATTCAGGAACAGGGAAATTACCGGAAGAATTAATTAAGAAACAGGGAAATTAACGAAAGAATTCAGGAACAGGGAAATTAACGGAAGAATTAATTAAGAAACAGGGAAATTAACGAAAGAATTCAGGAACAGGGAAATTAACGGAAGAATTAATGAATAAACAGGGAAATTAACGAAATAATTAATTAAGAAACAGGGAAATTAACGAAAGAATTCTGGAACAGGAAAATTAACGAAAGAATTAATTAAAAAACAGGGAAATTAACGAAAGAATTCAGTAACAGGGAAATTAACGTAAGAATTAATGAAGAATCAAGGAAATTAACGAAATAATTAAGAAACAGGGAAATTAACGAAAGAATTTAGGAACAGGGAAATTAACGGAAGAATTAATGAATAAACAGGGAAATTAACGAAAGATTTAATGAAGGGGTAGAGAATTTAACGAAATATATAATGAAGGGGCAATTGACGGAGAAACGTGAGGAGGCATAATGGAAGGAATGAAAGTTGAATTAACGAAGTCCAAGAAGAGCGCCTCGCCGGACTGCCTCCTGCGAGCTCAGCAACCCGCAGCGCCGTCTAATCGCCATAATGGAATCCGCGAGTGTGATCTGCAGGATGCGAATTAGAGGAGCGCAAATAATGATCCGCGGCCTGCGTGTGGACCATCGTGACTGACAGGGTGCGGGCAAGAGAGCGCTATGTCTTCACATGCTACATTGTTCTCGGAAAACGTCTGTGTGTCCCACATCCTCGTATGAAAAACCTTGCCTTGTCTACAGTCTTCGGTAACGAATGCGTCAGTGACATTGTCTGTTCTTTGTTTACAATCTGTCATCTCCGACATCCAAACAGGAAGAAGAGCTTTCTAGGATACACCCGGACGGATGCAATGAACGAGATACGACCGGCGTACTCTTTCACGGCCATCGTAGTAAGGAATGAGGCACGACCAGAGAATGGCATAATATTAAACTGTAGTCCATTGTGCACTCCATGAACTGGAAATCAACCGCAATTTGACACCAGCTTTGCGATGCTACTGGGTTCAATTTCCTGAAATTCCTAGTAGACGGTATAATATTCCTAGATAGCGATGGCCGACTTGGCTTGGGCCCGGGCAATCCCAGTGGTGACTCAGCCTGCATGCCACATTTCCTACAGGGTTGTTATATAGGATATATTAATTTCCCATTATTAGCTGCAGTATCAACTCCTCCATCAGACAGGTGCTCAATTTCTTGTGAAGTTAAGGAGGAAGTCCCTACTTCTTCTACTCAATCTCAGGAATCGATACTTGGATGGAAATCGCAGTGGAATAGTATTCAATACTAGAACGTCGGAATGAACAATTGTGTCCCATTTCGAAATTCAACTAGATGCAAATCGAATGAACTCATGGCCATTGCATTCCGGCTTCAAGGGTTGTCACCCTCCACCTAAATAAATGTGAATATCCTACCTTAAATAACTGGGCACTACACGGCCATTTAAGTTACTGCTAACTCAAATCGATTTCGTAAAGCTTGTTAAAAATGTTTCAAATTTCACAACATGTATACATGTATGTATGCATGTATGAATACAACAGAGGTCTGCATCGGACGTTTTCGCTCGAGGGCCAAGTAGTTCAAAGCATATTCCGATAGGTAGCGCACATGCATGATGGGTAAAATTGTCACGAGCGATAAATCTTCGAACGGTATAAGCCGAGCGTTAGACATTCGTTCTTGTCACAGTGATGAACTGTGTAGTAACATCATAGATGTTTACCATTTCAAAACTTTGCAGTGTTTAACTAACCTCTCCATAGTACAACTACAAAACTTGCTTTAAAATGTAATATAAATCTTGCAGGTAAATCCCCCACAGGAGTGTTTACATTTGTTTGTTTTTGCCACATCTGATAGATGTTTTGGATGTAAATGTAATTATTATGAACGGAGAACACAATCACGATCTTGCAAGAATCGTATCAAGTTTTCTAGTACGATAATAATAATAATAATAAATAATAATAATAATAATAAATAAAATAATAATAATAATAATAATCTCTAATAATTGGTGTATCAATCTTTGCGTCTGTAACAGTTGACAGCATGATTATTCGTTTTATTATATTTTCTGTGACGTTATCTCTGGGTACTAATATTGTTATTAATCTACATGCTATATCAATAATATTTTGTAAAACGTTTCTACATTGTCGCAGTATATAGGCGGAACACTATGTATGGACCTATCATATTATATAGGTAAATCAAATATTGAATGATTATTAATTACCAATAATAACTGTATATCAAGTTTTTCAGGAACTATTTTATTTATAACATCATGTTCCTGTATTGGTACGTTCCATTGACTGTTCCATTAAACGTTTGTCATAAACGCAGAAAATAAAGCCTTATTTTTACCGTGTGAGCAAAACATATGTGTATCTTATCTGTCACCTTCCACCTAAAGATAAGAATGTCGGTGAGATGATTGTACTGTGCTTTATTTATTACGAGCGTATCACGACCGATCGTATCTCAAACTCAGGGTGAGACACTCGACCGAGTTCAAGCGAGCGATTTAACTTCAATGCAGGACTCTGGTATACAACAAACAATTGAAATGAGCTTAAATAAACATTAGCCTAGTTTTTATGTATGTAGCTCAAAAAACAGTTTCATTGTTTCGATTCGAACGGACATTCAAAGAAAACATTTTTATAGATCCCCAATCTAATATTTACTACAAAGTATTTTTTTATTAGCAGATTTGAATAATTTCGATAAAATTGTTCCGGGTGTATCGATCCCGGGACCACTGGTTGAACATACCAGGAACAATTTTTTCTTGAAATTATTCAAATCTGCTTTCAGGAAGCTTTTCTGAAAGATTAGATTTGCATAATATACGTCACTGTGTACGGTAACAGAAAACCACAATTCCAAGTCATCACAGGATTGAATATGCACTCGATGTGGGTCTCTGGCGTTTCAAAGTCAGCCCAGCGCGAGTTGTGTGGATACAAAGGAAAAGTTGAGACGATTTGGTGGAGTTCCCGGTAGCTCAGTTGGCAGAGCGCTGGTATTAACCAGAGGTATTCGGGATCGAAATCCGGTGGAACAATTTGTCCCTTGAAATTATTCAAAAGAAAACTAAATTGACATTCAGTAAGAATAAATGTTTATAGATCCCCAATAGTTTCTATTATTTACTACAAATTAATATATTCCTTGCAGTTTCTCAAGTGAATTTCGCAGCGAGTTCCAAACATACTGAATTTCAGTCAATTATGTACCGATGCTCTGATCATGCGCATGCGCAATGTTGTATCTGGGACTGAATATCCATACGACAATCTTCCTTAGGGTAACTGTTAACAGGTTCAAAGCCAAACACTGCAGCTCACATAGCCTGTTTGCTGTTCACTGTCCCAGACGAACCCAAGTCAGACCTGGGATTGTTCATCCATAGTAACGATGGCGTAGAAGTGGCGGTTGTGCTTTTCTCTGGGTCGTCCCGTTTCCCTAAGTCAGGCATCAACATCATTTCGTCCGATATCCAGGTCATTGCATTCCACGCAGCCAAGTGGTGAGTCTAGGAATAAGCGAGATAGTGTTCTCGAGCCAAGATACTCGGCGAAACTTGGCCTTGTCAGCCGGTGTGGGATGGACGTGCGGTCAACCGGGTTAGCCAATAACCTAACTTAAGGGCAATGGCGAGTGCTCTCCAGGTTTCTTTAATGTTAATATACAAAAAATTCAAAATTAATTATTTCTAGTAGATTTTGAGCTTTGATCATGGAATTTTTGCCACTTATTCATCAGCATTTTCTTATTAAATGTGTCTAAAGTTAAAAATGTTGTGTAAGTAGAAAACGTCAATTCACGTAGGTTCACTTTTTTAAAGGAAAACAAACAATGACAAACTTTCCGTCAAAATGACTTATCAAGATTTTAAACAGAAAGAAATATTATGACATGCAATAATTTGTTAATGTAACTAACAACATATTGCAGGCATCCATGCCTGAATAAGTCTTGACAAGTCATTTTCAAGGAAATATGCCTATATTAAAAAAGTCTAATATATTTGACTCCATGTATTGTGGGTCCCTATCACCACGGCATGGCGCGTCCTCAGGTTTCCGCTCGAGGAGACGGCCTCCAGATATGGAGGGTGGCTGCGAATATATTGAATAAGCAGTCGTGGACAGCCGATGAGGGGTGTAGAGTGTAGAGTGTCAGTTCGAAGGTCGGAGGGAAAAAGACCTTTGGGGAGGACGAGACGTAGATGGGTGGGTAATATTAAAATGGATTTGAGGGAGGTGGGATATGATGATAGAGAATGGATTAATCTTGCTCAGGATAGGGACCAATGGCGGGCTTATGTGAGGGCGGCAATGAACCACAGGCTTCCTTAAAAGCCAGCCAGTAAGTAAGTAAGTAAGTAAGTACAGTAGAACCCCGATTATCCGTCACCCTATTAACCGATTGGCGGATTATCCGACTGTCTATTTCTCGCTCTTTTTCTTCTTCAGAAATAAATAACTTACATGAAGTAAGTTACTGTTTTGTACATCATATTAGTAGGTTCTACATATGTTTTTGCTAGAGGGTGTTATTACAAGCCTTCATAGTTGCACAGCATTGTCTACTGTTCGAATTTCTATAATACATAACTTGTGTATAAAATGTCTTCCACGGGTGTTAAGAGTATATATGTGAACGACCACAAATATTATCAGAAAATTCAGGCTTTAAATTTCTAAAATTTTATAAGGAAATCAACTCGCAATTGGACAAAAGTTACAAGGTACCACAACAAGACTTATTAGAACTTAAATATCTGATAAAAGTATAAAAAAGGTTACTAATAATATTTTGCAAACCAGTTTTATCAAAGTATGAAAAAAAAAAAACAAAAAAATTCTGCAGTTACATCATTTGGTAACCATAACATTGTTATGGTCTCCCTGACATCTTTAATATTTTTCCTGCATGTAATAAACACTTATTTCTGCAAAGTAGACTACTCTCAGACATGTAGAGTTGTTTATTTTAATACAATTAATTTTTATTTGTTCTATATAAAATATATTAAAATTTACATAATGTTTTGTGAACTAATTTTTCTCTTTTCAAAGAAATGGGCATTATTGTAGTCTACCTTTTGCATAAATGCATGTTAAATCAGTGTACAAAATTTCAGAATTCTATCTCTAATGGTTGTGGAGTTGTGAAAATTTTTTAATTTTGGAAAATTTAATTTAAAGTAAAAAGTCAATTCTTAAAAATATTATTAGTAACCTTTCTTATACTTCTATCAGATATTTAAGTTCTAATAAGTCTTGTTGTGGTACCTTGTGATTTTTGTCCAATTGTGAGTTCATTTCCTTATAAAATTTTAGAAATTTAGAGCCTGCATTTTCTGAAATATTTGTGATCGTTCACGTACATATACCCTCAACAGAAAACGTGTTGTGCTAAGTATCGAAAAAATATGGAAATAATTGAATGGTTTGAGGAAGAGAAACTGTGGCTCATCTCCCATCAGAATACGAGATTGGAACTACAACTGCGCGATTTAATAAAAAAAAAAACAAGGATAAAGAGTAAAAAAGTATGTAAATCTACAACGTGAGACCTCCTTTATTTTCTTATACAGTCATTACAGAAGGCTTCCTTGTCCCTTAAAAATCTGTCGTTTACAACCAGACTTAAATCAGTGAACTTCTGATCCACTGCCTAGCGAGTTAAATACAAGACCATGGAGGAAATTACAAAATCTTTCATGATACGGATTATCCGATTTTTTCGATCAACCGTTCAGTCCATCCCTTGATTACCACGGATAATAGAAGTTCTACTGTAATATATTTGACTTATCGGAATACCAACACAATATTCTTTAAGACAATGACAACCGTTCAAAATCTTTATTCTGCTTTTCTAAATCTTATCTGTCATTGGAGGTTAAATATTTTGTATGTTATTCATTTAATACAAAAAACTTAAAAAATACATATATGTAAGTTTTAAGCACATAACCAAGTTTGGCTAAGAATTCTAACCTCCCATTAACAACTCATACGCAGCCTTTTATGTCAGATAGTTTCTGACAAAAGTGTACCTGAATTTGAAAAATCATAAGTTGCGGGAAAAAACAAAAACATGACGATGGGTGTGGGAGCGATGGGGCCACTTTTTAAACCTAATTTATTTAAATGTCCGAAATCAAAGCAAAAAAACACGCGCTTGTTAAGGGAAGGTGCCTCAACCTCCGTTAATTATGTTCATGTTTTAGCAGGACTGTTTCGGAAACACAGAAATGCGTTGTTTACGTCCTCAACCTTTGGCTCTTCCGAGAAAAAAATCAGCGAATGATTATCCAAATTATGCACTGCAAATAAATTGATGCCCGCGACGTAGCAGAGGGACGTCGCTTGGGCCACTGTTGCGCTCAGCGCGCGGTGCCTGCTGGTATAAAGCGCCGCCGCCGAGTGGCCTCCGCACTCCACGATGGCCGTGCTCGTCGCCCTGGTGTGTGTGTGCGCTACGCTCGCAGCGGCCTACGACGGTGAGTAGAAGTAGCATAGAACTGCAGCACTTATCGCTAACGAAGACAAGCACAATGCGTCGCACCTCACACTAGACTAGAAACAGATTCCTAACTTGCAGGTCACAATTTAACTGGGTAACAGTTGACTATGAAATGTGTTGTATTCTACAACGTGAAACCCTTTCAACTGCGGCGTAATTGAAACCGGTGTTCTTTGCATTTTAAGGGGAGAGGATGAGCAGTCCACACCTGTGGAGTAACGGTCAGCGCGTCTGGCCGCGAAACCAGGTGGCCTGGGTCCGAATCCCGGTCGGGGCAAGCTACCTGGTTGAGGTTTTTTCCGGGGTTTTCTCTCAACTCAATAGGAGCAAATGCTGGGTAACTTTCGGTGCTGGACCCCGGACTCATTTCACCGGTATTGTCACCTTCATTTCATTCAGACGCTAAATAATCTAGATGTTGATACAGCGTCGTAAAATAATCCAATGAAATAAAAAAAGGTTGAGCACCGCTATGAAGTAGCGGGTAGCGCGTCTTACCGTGAAACGAGCGAGCCCGGGTGCAAATCCTCGTTAGGGCTTTCCCTCAACCAATCAAAGCAGAACTGCTGGGTAACTTTCGGCGTTGGACCTCGGAGTCATTTCGTCATTATCAATACCCTAACCCGGGTTCAGTTCAAGGTGCGGCGTGCTGTACTTGTACAAGAGCGCGGCTGTTCGGCTACTCAATCATTCGCAGAATAGGAGTGGTAAGCCTCAGGCTGCAGTGCTAGCCTTCGGGTCCCTCCCCCGTACAAGAACAAAAGACAAAAGGGGAAGGATGATATAATGTTTTTTTTTCATAATTAATTCACATTTTCCATTTTTGTAAGTAGAGATATTACTGTTCGCCAATTTTGAAAGCCAACATAAAAATTAGTCTCCAGACATTTTGAAAAACTGCTCTTAGGAGTAAAATGCCGAAGAGATTTTGAACGTATCTTAAAAAATATACCAGATAATATTCATCTCAGTGAATTATTATATCCTGGTACATTTTTTTTTTTTTTCAAAACTAATCTCATATGCCTTCACTATCAGTCCAAATAAAGATTTGAACCCAGATCGGTGCCCTTAAATCTTGTCGGTGGTGCAGCTCCATTTTTTAATTGAAGCTGATGCCATAATTTAGTAAAGGGGTTCGCCTCACATATCAGCCGAGGCAACACAACAGTTGCCACAGCAGAATAATATTGCAACAAGTCTAATTACTAAGGAGCGGACTTCTATGTAATTAAATATTATTTTTGCGTGTGATAAAACACAATTAACAAAGTTAAAAATTCCGTACAGGAAATTTCAAGTTTAAAACCCGAATTTTATTTCACATAAAAATATATATTTTCACAAAAAAATTATGTAAATACATATTTTCAGGAAATCTATTATAAACACATAAATTTGGAGTTTTTTTACACAAATACTTTTTTTATAAGAACTTTTAAACATTTTAAAACTAAATCAATTATAACACTCAGAAGTATGTTATCTTTTTAAGAATTCTTGGTTGCTTCGTGTTTCTAAGCGCTGTGTGGTGTATCCGTGATCCATTTTCGTAATAGTATCGCCTCAAGTTCTGAGAACTGCTAGGCAGCATATCAGTGTTATTATTAGAGAATAAATTAACATGGACAAGGAGGAGAGATCTTGCAACACATAATTAGGAATGTTTATTGTTGCTGAAGATGATTTCATTCCACGCTTTGTTTGTGAAACACAACGGATAAGAGCTCATTATTTAATTTAAACAAATCTCTCGCCTCTCGCTCATGTCTATCAAGTAAGGCAATACGTCTTGTTGTGATTCCTTGTTACCGGGCTTCGTCAATCGATATCCTTCAAGATATACTGAAAGATGGTTGTTTAAAAACGATTTGGCTTTCCTATTAGCAAACCTAACCTTTTTGTGTGACACCATAAAAAAACTCGAAACATTCAAAAACCTGTTGTCTGAAACAGGGAGGTGCGTGCCGTGGAAATTAAACTAGACTCGCTACCAGGTTCAGAAGTACAAGTACTAAGGGACAAATTCCAGAATGTGTTTGGGGAAAACAGTGGATATTAAAAAAATGTGTAAAGTTGTTCAAGTATTGGAGGGTGTGCCTGTAGGTGAAATTGACGGTGTATGTGTTTGTGACATTCCTCTCTTTAAATATGCGCGTCTGACGTCCTGTGATGTGGAAATATCGTTTTCACAGTATAAGTCGTCGTTCAGAGATAATCGGCATGCATTTGTGATGGAGAATTTGGAGATGTCTTTGTTGTTCACTGCAATTCTCGACCAACTACTAGCACTCAAGTGAATATGGTCAGTACTTACTAACATGTTTTTTTTTTTCAAGCTAAGTAAGGTGTTTTTGTCATATTTAAAAAAAAATATTGTTTTTATTTTTAGTAAATATTTTCGTACTTTTTAGCACATAAAAATAAATATATTTAAATTTTTTAGCATATAAAAATCCGCTTCCTACTAATAACAATAAGATATTTGCAATACCTAGAGACGAGGTGTGATGATGATGATGATGATGATGATGATGATGATGATGATGATATGGAATATTAATAATGGCAGTAGTGTTTTATGATTATGTTTTCTTGTTATCAGTTGCCAACTATGGAATCTTCATTGAACTCTGTGGACGGCTACTAGTCAAGAAGGCTTTGTTGATTCAGTTTCATTTTTATTAAAACAGTTGCATTTCACTTCAATTATCCGGATCCCAGTAATCAACGTCACTTGACAGATGATTTTCAATAAATCTTAGTATTAAACAATCTCTGATACGTGACTATCCATAATATCATATAGCAGAAGCTATAACATAACCTAAATAATATAAACAAGTGTTAGAAAAGTTTTAATTAGGGATGATGAAATAAACAAGAAACGTTTTAATTAACGATGATTAAATAAAAAATAAACATGAATAATTTTAAAAGAAACAATTATTGAAAGTATAATTTTCAAATTTGAATGTTTTAGTGGTTGGTGGTTCAGTTGATGTTATATTGGACGTGTGCGTAAAAGAAGTGAACTCGTTGGTGTACATGGTGTATCTCTCAACTTATTCAGGATTTCCGAATGGTGCTCTTCATATATGACCAGTGATCTTTATTAATTCTTGTTCTTGAATGCCAATGCGAGTCATATTTGAAAGTGCTGTGCATCGACTGGAGTGGTTTGTAATTTTCTGTTTTTGACGTCCAGACCAGTGCAGTTTGAAATGTTGGCAAACAAACAAACAAGATAAAAATAAACAAATGCTAGGGTAGTGATAAAAATAAACAAATTGTGCGATAAGCAGCCATGATTGGTTGAAAGACGTCCTTTCGTACCGTTTTATTGGTCAAAAGTAGTATGATGTAGTAAAAGTGTAATAGTCACTTAAATATAATCCTAAATATATTCCATTTCTTCCGTGAGGGATTAGTGCTGCCTCATTAGGATTGCAGGTTTCTCTCTTTTTACTATTTAGAATGAAGAATGTTAAATTCAATCGACCCTTCTTTGCAATGATGAACACTGTTCGCTGGTTGCGACCCAACTTTTTCCTCTCTACGAGTAATGTGTTTTGCCTTCTTAGGTAACTGTAGAATCTCCATTATAACTGACCACTCCGTTTCCTTGGGATAGCACCACTTGCAGTAGGTGTGCGTCAACCAAGAATTGTGTTCTTTACACACGGCGGACAGTTCTGTTTATTATGAAGGAAAATTGATGTTAAATATTTGCGTCATTGTTTACTTTTCTTTACAGAAAACCCTTACGCGCAAACCAAGCAAGGAAATGATTACAGCACTGAAAAAAAGTAAGTATCCATCTGAAAGTTGTTTATAATTTCGTACTATAAACATCCTGACCTCCATCGACCACGACCCGAGCACACTCTGCAGTCCATGTTATTCCTTGTGGATGATTTCGTCAAGATGGCGTCCCTGAGTAAGTACAGGCCAAGAGGAGAGACAGAAATTGTGGTTGTCATGGCAACATAGCGCCTCAACAGGTGCACTGATTCAGTCAGCAAATGCTGCAAACTGAGATCATTACAATCAAATTAAAATTTTTCAGATTTATTTCCAATGAAGAACACCAGACATTTACGAAGTTATTTGCTTCCATAATAAAGAAATATACCGCTCTGAATGGTTTTCTTCATGCTAAATACTTTTTATTTAACCTACACTATTACTATTACATCTTCAGATCTTGAGTTTCAATGCGAAAACGCAAGTAACAATGTCAGGACGATCAGTCGGTTTTAAATGTTGGAGTGAAGCAATAGCTATTTCAGATCATTGCGGATTGTAGGTGAAAGTTAAGAAAATATCAGCTTTGCCATGCTTTCCAACAATACACATAGGCCTAGCGTCTTGGTATAGCTGCTGCATGTTTCGTGAACTACCTCGAAATGTAGAGGGTAGAATCATTTTATCCTGCCAAGAGATCTTGCTGAAATGATCGGGACACTACAACATTTTGTAGGCCTCTTATGTTATCAGTAAGTAAAATCTTTTGGTCTTCCCTTAGGCTTTATAATTTTTGCACTTCCTCCAGACAATACTGAAGAGAATCACACATATAAATATCTATATCACTTACTTACAGATCGATTTTAATATTATCCTCCCATCTATGTCTGCCTCGCTCAAGGTCTTTTCCCTTAAGGTCTTCCAACTAAGACTCTATACCATTTCTAGATTAACCCATACGTGCTACATGTCCTGCCCATCTCAAACGTCTGGATTTAATGTTCCTAATTATGTCAGGTGAAGAATACAATGCGTGTAGTTCTGCGTTGTGTAACTTTCTCCATTCTCCTGTAACTTCATCCCTCTTAGCCCCAAATATTTTCCTAAGCACCTTATTCTCAAACACTCTTAATCTCTGTTCCTCTCTCAAAGTGAAAATCCAAGTTTCACAACCGTAAAGAACAGCCGGTAGCATAACTGTTTTATAGATTCTAACTTTCACCTTTAAATATCTATATCACACCGCCATTAAATATATGGAAAAGATCCATACCACTTCATTAATAACTATAAAAATATTTCACTTTAATAACAATATTGTTATCTTACGTAGGTGTTGTATAGACTACTATAAGCCGTCACTCAATAAATATTATAGAAATGAAAAACCAACTTCAGATATTCTCTACGCCTACTTATATAACCCCAAAAGGTTTCACTTTCATATCATCAATAAGGCATTAATCTGTATAATTGGTGACAAATACATAATGACATTCACTATAATGATATTTCACTTTTAATGGCAATAATGTCATCAACATTCTTAAGTTTTGTAGTTTTTAATATCCAATACACAGACAACTGTACTCAGAAAATTACACACCAGAGAATCTTCTTTTTAGTAAGTCTCGAAGTTTTTAATAACCAGTATTACAGAAACGTTCAGAGAAAGTTCCACAAATGAAGCTCGGCATATTGGCATTATGTCAGCCATCTGAACTCTAAATATGTCAGCAATCCTGCAGGTCATAGCCATCGTGTGATATTGTTTATTGTAGTGTGTCTGTGTTTTGTTTTATTCTGAAAGAGCCATGACCTATTTCTCAAAACTGACGACAGATGGATTTTGGAAAATAGGAAAATTATGTAGGAAAATTGACATTTCACTAAAATTACTATTTTTCTGAAAAACTTTGGGTTCCAAGCTTCAAAATGAGGGAACATTTATTAAAATCCGTTCAGCCGTTTTCCCGTAATTTCCATTACCAGTTCAAATTATATATATATTGATTGGAATTTAAAGCGTCGATATGAAACAATCAGGAAATATGTCGCGAGGACATGGAGCTAGTGGGACTGAGGACAGCAAAGTGAGTTTTCCAAATTATTTTGACAGGGACAAAAATAACTAACAAAATGAAAACAAACTAGAAACTTCCTTAAGGGGAGAGGATGGTATTTTTTGGTGAAAAATGAGTAAATTTTCAAAAAAAAAAAAAAAAAAAAAAATTCTTTAAAATACTCTGTGATATGTGTGAAATGCATAGCATAACATTATTTTATGGGTATTTATGCCCTTATCGGATGTTGAGTCGCCATTTTTAAATCACACGCCCGCTTTTATCGGTTTCCAGTAACTTCATTTTTTTGGTACATTGCCAGACAAAAATGGATATAATTTCTGAACTATTAAATATATATGCATAAAATTTAGAACACACATTCTTTAGACTATTAGGAAACTTTTCTCTGTAACAGAATTTTGTTAATTGATTTCATTTTAAAAATACGCCCGTTTGTTTGCAAGAAAGGAAATGAGAAAATTGTTATTAAATTTAATTGTTTATTTTACAAACGTAGGGACTAATATCAAAATTCTGTTAAAGACAGTTTGTATAACATGCTTTTGCAAATACATTGCAAAAAAAGTTTGAATCTATCTTTAAAAACGATTTGGAATATCGGTTTCAGTACAATCTTGCATTGGATATTTATTTTTTCAAATTTGGTTGAGTTCCTACAGCTATGAGCTCTCTACATACAAAAAATTAATATTTTACACCAAATAGGGAAAAAAGTTTAAAAAAAATACCATCCTCTCCCCTTAAGGATAAATGCTATTTATAGAAAATCTATTGGACTTATCAGCCAAAACAGAATATCATTAATAACATTCACAAACTGTAAATTATTTCCAATACGGAGGACAGCCACTGACGGCACAGTGTTCTGTTTTGAAGGAACCTGACGGCGGCCTACTTCCGAAACAGAGCGCTGCCAGGGTACTACCCCTCCGTGCAGGGGTACTATCCGTCCGTGCCGGGGTACTACCCGTCCGTGCCAGGGGACTTCGATCAGAGCAGACAGGGCGATTACCCATATCGACAGGGGAACTACCCTGGCTACAACCAGCAGCAGTATGTACCCCAGTACCCCGGGTACTCACCTAAAAGCGCTCCGACGTACCCGTTCGGCTACCCGGCGGGCAACACGCAGCAAGCCAAGCAGAAGGGGGCGCAGACCCCCAGGTATCCCTACGGCACACTGGACTACCTGCGGCAACGCAACGTGGGCTGCGGCACCTCCGCCGGGCCCTGCTACCCCTCACGGGGCCCACAGGACTACTACGCACAGCAGCCCTACCAGGGCTACCAACCTCAGAAGTTCTAGCCCCATACAGGCTGGGAAACACATGCGTTTAAAATGAAAATTACTGACATCAAGTCCTGCCACATCTTAATCACACAATTTGGGTCTAGAAGCATTCAATCCAGTTGCTTGAAAGCCAAACACCGTCTTATATTTCAGAAGTTAAGAAACAGTTTGAAGGTAATGGTTTAATATAAAACGAAAATGAAACAATCACAGAATCATTAACATTTAATTTCTGCACGATCGTGTTTTGTTGTATTCACAGTTGTTGTTAGGTCTTGAAAGTTAGGATTCCCATACAGAAAGTTGTTGCTAGGGAAACCAGTCTTCACAACATAAAACTGTACTGAAGTAGACCCATTACAGTGCAGTTTTGCGAAGGCTTTGGAATGATATTGCTCTAAATTTGCAATGCAAAATATATTTTATTTGTAATTTAAAAAAAATATGAGCGTGCAAAAAATATTGTACAATACACGTTTGTGAAGTGTGTTATAAAATCTCGGAAATTGAAAAACTCGCTCTGCTCGTTTTTCAAACTTTTCCTCAATTTTCTAAAAAGCACTTCCCAACCTTGTATACAACCCTGCTGTACCCTAGTTCATATTAACTGTGTGGAATTGCGTTTGACATGGATCACTTGGGAACAAGGTTCTGGGCATTTAAGTGTTAATCATACAGGATTTTGAAGATTATTTTACCTTATTATGGGTTAATAGAAGCCATATAATCGAGAAAGGTGGTTCGGATTGTGGCAAGTTCTCCTTATTATGAATATTCTCGTCCTCTTTTTTTATTAACAAGATTCTGTCAGCTGTTTCCCATTATTAACGTATGTTAACAAAATATTGTAATTACTTTTATAAAAGAGTGGCATAACTATTACACCAGACCAAGGTCTGTACTAACAAACACTGTGGCAATTTTGAAATAATTACAGTTAAAGTATGGAACAAAATATGTAAACATTTATTTACCCGAAGCAGAGGTAAATTTTAAGAATTCTGTCTTTAGTTGGCTCGTTATAAGTTATTCCTTGACATACATGAATTTTTAACTCCCTTTTGTTAATTATAAAAACTTGACATGATTTATAACTGTGAGCCCAAAAACTGCAATATAAGTAAATACACCTTTATTATCTTTCTCAGCTATAAGGTCTGGAATGAAGTGTCACAATAAATTGTTATTATCAAGATGTCATCGAATAAATAAATAACTTGTGATGTAAAAGTTTCTATTTGAATATACCTTCTCTCTATTCCTCTGCACAGAACGCCTTTCTACTCATCATCTTTCGGCATATCGATTCCACACTATAGACAATACCACATTCAAAGAATCACATTCTGGTTCATGGAACTGCTTGCTAGCACCTGCCGAGCTGCACGACGTAGGCTTAACCCTTTGAAGCGCTGTGGTTACAGTACATAACCACCTTTTAAATTTGAGTTTCCCGCCTACTTATAGTGTGATTTTTATTTCAAAACTACTGCGCTGCGTTCACTGATCCCTAGTGACTGTAGAAGAATTTTATTTTCACTATATTTGTGTTGCTCCACTAAGATGGCCGATGTTGTTGTGTATAGTTGGGGTGTGGAAGACTCACTACGTGTTTTTATTTCAGCTGTATGCTAAAATATCACAGTTACGTAAGTTTCTATTTAGTATTATTTGTCTTTCGGTCTTTTAGAACATATTTCAGTAACAAGATTGTAATTTCTCCGACACATGTGGTGTCAATATAGAAATAATGTGGTGGTTTCAAAACGTAACCACTTCGCAAACAGGGTAGTTATGCTTTCCATATCTAACAAATTGTTCCATTTTTGTGTCGGCTTATTCATCATGGCTACAAGGAAGAGATGGTTGGTGACAACCACAAAGTGTTTTTGACAACTTTTTCACAAGTTTGAATCTGATGATCTCTAAGGCAGCAAAATATCTATGCATGTGGGCGTATTGGTTTACCACACGACGAAAGAAGAGACCGCGACCTGAAACGTGGTGAGAGTGACAGCCGTACGTCATATGCCGGAGTGTCCTGGCTCAAGTGGAAGGATAGAAGGTCCATTCTTTTCCTTTCTAATTACCACGCAACACAAGTGAAGTGGCACTTTGCCTTCATGAAACCAGAAACTGTTTCCTTTTGTATCATTCGCAATAAGTCTGAAGACATTGTGTTCTGCAATATTGCATAGTAGTCTTACGATGAAACCACCCATTTTCTGTGTAAAAATGAACATTTTTAAGATTTTAAAATTTGAGGCACTTCTCTTAGACAAATAAAAGTTTAATTTCATTGCAAACACAATTTTTTATTTCCTTCCCAAATGCGTGCATCAAAGGGTTAAGTGGAAATACATACTAAGTCGTATTGTATGTTTTACCCTCAACGTAAATATATTTAATTTATTATTATTATTATTATTATTATTATTATTTATTATTATTATTATTACCTTTCTGCAACCTAAATGACGTCACACCTGTCTTGCATCACATCCCTTGATATATTTCGTATTCCAGACTTTACGTAGTAGTTTTCTTATAGCTACATGTTGTAGTCGGGAATTTGTTCATCGTAACAAAAGTGCAATTTATAATAGTAAGGAACTCGTAAACCAAATATATTTTTTAAAATAATGGAAACAAAAATGTAAGTTACAGTATGACCCAGGGCATCACTTGGAACGGTCTGCTCCACAGAGAGTCCTGCTTCGTGTCCTTCACCCACGCAACCCTCACGAGATAAAGTGGCATTTCAACCACAAGTACGACTCAGGTAGATCTCTAACGTTACCAGAAATTACAAACAAGTCTGAATGGTTTAGAGGGCCTCCTACAAGTACTGTGTTCGTGTCTCACCAAAACCGTCCATCGTCTACAGAGCGTTAATACTTCAGAAAATACAGTTCAAAGTATGCTGTATGCGGACGTCATGTAGCCGATGAATGAGATATTCAACCTTCCTAACGTTTACACAACAACAACAGTAAATGTATTCCATTTATTTGCTTATTGAAAATTGGCCTACAAAGAAACTTAAGTTCATTCTGAATCAATGTCAGTTACAGATTTATACGGTAACGCCGGTAGATGGAAAATGTAAACTTGTTTTGTTGCAAAGAAGAGGAAACACGTACTGAGATGAGCAGTTTTTCTTAACGGCGTCGGGATATGGGAAAGGTTTAAGACGGTGGGGGTATTTGAATGAATTAACAAATAAAAGGAAAACACGGAGCATTTTAGGTTCTGACGAATAATTTGCCGTTTTCATTCAAACTGTGTCTGAAACTATTACACGGTTAGAAAAGTCAGAGCAAGAGACTTGGCCTTCAAATTAATTTAGAAAATGATGCAGTTAGAATTAATGAGACACCGTACAGACCGCCATCTGAACATGTTACAGACGTGGAAATCAATTTTATGTAAAATAACGGATAGTGGAAGATTGAAGAACGCAAATTATTAATAGAATCACCTGAGAATGAAGGACTGTCTCACAACAGATGACGTTTTGACACACTTTCAAATGAACACCCAGTATTTCAGAAAAACTTTGAGAACAGAAAAAGCGTTTCGTTTGAGACACGGAGAATGTATCTTTAATAGATTATTTACTGTAACTGCACTTCCTAAAGACGTTTAATAGCATAAATGAAGAAATTAAAATTGCTACATGCTTATTTCCTCCATTAACACTTGTATAATTAAACACAAATGCTTATAAAGACAGGAGAATAAATATTTTCCTTTTGACATTGTCATTGTTTATGCCTGATAATGTGTGTCTTTCCCCATATGACCGTATCAATACTTAAATAATATTTATACACATCTCTTCTATAGATGTTAGTCAAAATACATCAATAACTTATTTAAGTTTTGTTCCAAAAAGAGGAAGACGCCTGTAATCCAATAAACTGCGAACTCTCGATAGCACGGAAATGCTCCTTCCTAGAAGCGAGCGGGTAACTTCATTACACCTCGTGACGGTGTCGATGCACCGTGTGTGTTACGTCATCTGTCCCGATTTCTTTCAAAATACACTCGTGGTGTGTGGTCGTACTTCCCTGCTGTAGGCAAGACCCGATCAAGGGCGGACGCCAATGTCCAAGTCAGAGACGTTTAAGGAATAATGAAGACATTTACAGTCGATGAGACAATGCGGCGATTACGGGGCGGAGGGGAAATTGTTGCACAACCAACTACTATAAGCCAGGGCAGCAATTAAAACATTAACCCTTTGCAGCATAGTGGTTGTTCAGGTTTCTGCACATGTGCAAATGTATGATTTATTAATGCTGATTTTTTTACAGTTCAGGCACAGCTCTCATTCAGTCATAATACAATTTAAAACAGAAGTTTTCTTTCTCTGCAATAACTGTAGCACAGATGTTCTACCATGCAACCACTTCTTGAGAATACATAGAGATGACATCTGTGTTTTCAAATAAGAGCTACCTCGATTGTAGCAGAGACAATTGCCAGTAAAATGTAACATTATGCTATATGACTGGGGGGTAATGGTCGCTCAGAGTGACCATTTTTTTCAAATTGTGTGCAGAGTTAAAATTTTGAAGAAAAAAAATTATCAAAGCTTTGTTATGATCCATGACACTCCCTCTGTTCCCAAATATGGTATACATTTGTTAAACTTCTCAGTAATATAATGTAACTTTAATACAAGTTTGATTATACTAATAGACGGTAATACTTTATAATAAACGGTAATTATACACAGTATTTAAAGGGTGTAAATGATATGTCGTTATTGAAGTGTCATATCAGTGAAGAATCATGTTGTGTCAGTGAAGTGTGTTGTGTCAGTGAAGTGTGTTGTGTAAGTGAAACGTGTTCCTGTCAGTGAAGATTTATAGTTTATAGTGGCAGTGCAAAGTATTTGAACAGTGAAATGTTTTTGAAGCGTTAGTGAAATCAGGATAGAATCAGTGAAATGTGTCGTAGTTCCAGTGCAGTGAGTGAGTTGACAGCGAAATGAGTGTAGTGTTGAAAGGTACTTGTGCAGATATGAACATATCATACTCGTGGGTTTTAGTTCGAACTTAGGTTTAAGATACAAATTAGATTTATTTTAAATGCTATTTTAAGTGATCGTGCTTCATTTAATTTAGGATGTTCCCTGTTATTATTATTATTATTATTATTATTATTATTATTATTATTATTATATTATAAATTATTGTTAGTATTAATTATTAGTATTATTATTAATTGTACTTTTAATTAATAAGTTTATTATTGTTATTATTGAGTGTATTTAGTTACCACTGCCACCGGGTATACATTCATTCATTCATTCATTCATTCATTCATTCATTCATTCATTCATTCATTCATTCATTCATTCATTCATTCATTCATTCATTCATTTTATTCCATAGATCTTACATGAGCAATGAAGCTTTAAGATGTGGAACATGTCAACATTTTACAATATTACAATTACAATTTTTACAGTTTTACAATTTAGTAATTTTCTACAATTTTTACAATTTTGTAGAATTTTTTTTTTACATTTTGGCGAGATGAGGTCCGAGGATTCGCCAAAATATTACCCGGCATTTGCCTTTTCGGTGGGGGAAACCTCGGAAAAACCCAACCAGGTAATCAAATCAATCATTGCAGTGTGAATAAATACATACACATACATACATACATACATACATACATGTTCTAGATACTTATTTATTTGATAAATTAACATAAGAAAAACTAATAAATAACGTACATTTCATTCTGTGTGATGTCAAATTAATCAAAGAAAACAGAAAGATTGTTTTGAGAGAAGCAAATTAACATAAAATTGCAATAAATTACAACCCGTCTTTATACAGCTGTTGTGCCTTAAATGTTGTATTCAAAACTGACAGAGCTCGTGTTCTGCAACAGGAACATCACAGCAGGTGTCCATTTGATTTCTGTTCATAATGAACTATTTAAATATTATGGCTTGATGCACTGCAGAAGACTAGAGACATTCACAACTGCACTGTCTGATAGTGCCTTCAGAATATCACATCACGAAACACTTCGTGCACGCATGCGCAATAATCAAACTGGTTTTCTTTGTTACAATACCATATTTTTGGAACGCAGGGAGTATGAAAAGCACAAAAAAATTACATTTTGTTTTCATTTTTTGGCTTACTGTACTGCAAAGGGTTAACTGGGAGTGACGGAATTGAAATTATATCGATCTAGAAAGCGAAAGATTGTCTGTTCGTAATACGTCACCCCGTGTTTTCTCAAATGGAGAGCCTGCAGGACAATGTTCCCACACCACCACAAACAAAACTACTGTATTCGCCATCAATGAAATTTTTAAGCCGGTCAATAAATGCCCTTTGAAGAGACTCGCTAGCAAGGTCATGGTGCTAGTTAATGCGAGAAGCCCAGTAGGCGAGACCCGCCGGCACGAAGACATGGTCTTTAATATCAGGCGACGGTTGGCGAACTGAGAATAGTTTAGTCGCTGAAATAGGCAAAGGGTAAGCGGAGCCGTCCCGTGCAGCAGGAAGAGGTAGAGAGCATACCCACTAGCAGCTACGAGTGCACCATGGCGCAGTGTGTTCTCCGCGGGTAAGAGACGCTAGCCTCAGGGTGCTCTGTGCTGACGACCGCTGATTTATACCTTTGGAAGAAGAATCTTGGGTTTCCAAACTCATGTTAGCATTAAGTTCATTCCACCGGAACTGAATAGCTTCCTTCTATATAACTAATTAAGTTTAGATGTTATTTATTAATTCAGTCTGATGGAGTCAAATCCACTAGGCCTTTCAGTCACACCTCCAGAAATACAAACACAAAGAGAAGTAAATAAATAGAAGTATGAACAAAAATACAAAAAGTAGGGATGAAAAAAAAAAGTGCGTAGATATGACCACAAAGGTACAAAAAGTATTAATACGCCTATCTACATTAATTGGTTGATTAACGGATTTAACTAAACATCTACAAATACATAGGCCCAACTAACTGACTGTACAAATTCAAAGTAAAGCAAAACAGTAACAATTTGAAACATAAAAAATAAAGTTACAATTTTCATTTTAATATAGCCTATTGTCCTCTACTCAGTAAGGAAATGCTTAGTAAGTTAGTTTTTGAATGCTGTTAAATTCCGACAGTCTCTGACGTCACTGTGCAGGGTATTCCACAAGCGCGATAGCGAGATTGTGTATGATGATGAATACGATGATGTCTTATGTGTTGGTATGGCTAGTATGCGGCTATTTTGCGTGCGTGTGAAGAGATTATGATATGATGACAGGTAACTGAAACGGGAGGCAAGGTAGGTAGGTGTAGAGGTGTGAAGGACTTGGAAAAGGAGAACAAGGGAATGAAAATTTCTACATTTAAGCCGTAGCGAGTTTAGAGTTTGGAAGGATGGGGTAATGTGGTCAGCGCGACGGACGATGCGAACACAAGAATTATGAACACGCTACGTTGTAATCTTTGCGACTGGTTGGCATTGAAATCGGTCAGTAGAAATCATGGTAATCAGAGAGGAGCGTTACTAGTGTTTCCAGTAGTATTTTTCACTGTATAAAAATGCGTATACGTATTTTTATATGTAATTATTAAGTTCACATGTAAATAGAGTTTAATTCTACTTAATTAGGTTGACAAAGTAGTGGACTTACTTTAAATAATGCTTCCTTATTCAGGATGCTTTCTTTGTTTACTATGTGCCTTCTAATTTAGGTTTTCATACGTTTTTTATTATTATTATTATTATTATTATTATTATTATTACTCTTATTATTATTATTGTTATTATTACTGTTATTATTAATATTATTATTGTTATTATTATTGTTATCATTACTGTTATTATTATTGTTATTATTACAGTTATTATTATTGTTATAATTAATTATTATTATAATTATTATTATTATAATTATTGTTATCATTACTGTTATTATTATTATTATTGTTATTATTACAGTTATTATTGTTATAATTATTATTATTATTATTATAATAATTATTATTATTATTATTGTTATTATTATTGTTATTATTAATATTATTATTGTTATTATTATTGTTATAATTATTATTATTATTATCATTTTATTATTATTGTTATTACTATTATTTAAATTCTTATTTATTATTATTTAAATTCTTATTTATTATTATTATTATTATTTAAATTCTTATTTATTATTATTATTATTATTATTTAAATTCTTATTTATTATTATTATTATTTAAATTTTATTTATTATTATTATTATTATTATTTAAATTCTTATTTATTATTATTATTATTATTATTATTATTTAAATTCTTATTTATTATTATTATTATTATTATTATTATTATTATTATTTAAATTCTTATTTATTATTATTATTTAAATTCTTATTTATTATTATTATTATTTAAATTCTTATTTATTATTATTATTATTATTTAAATTCTTATTTATTATTATTATTTAAATTCTTATTTATTATTATTATTATTTAAATTCTTATTTATTATTATTATTATTATTTAAATTCTTATTTATTATTATTATTATTATTATTTAAATTCTTATTTATTATTATTATTATTATTATTATTTAAATTCTTATTTATTATTATTATTATTTAAATTCTTATTTATTATTATTATTATTATTTAAATTCTTATTTATTATTATTATTATTATTTAAATTCTTATTTATTATTATTATTATTATTTAAATTTTTATTTATTATTATTATTATTATTTAAATTTTATTTATTATTATTATTATTTAAATTCTTATTTATTATTATTATTATTATTTAAATTTTATTTATTATTATTATTATTATTATTATTATTATTATTATTATTATTATTATAGTGAATTGTAATTATATTATAAGAGTAATTAGTCCCGTCCCACTAGCACCACGTGTTAGCCACTAGCACCACGTGTTAGCCACTAGCACCAGGTGTTAGCCACTAGCACCAGGTGTTAGCCACTAGCACCACGTGTTAGCCACTAGCACCACGTGTTAGCCACTAGCACCACGTGTTAGCCACTAGCACCAGGTGTTAGCCACTAGCACCACGTGTTAGCCATTAGCACCACGTGTTAGCCACTAGCACCACGTGTTAGCCACTAGCACCACGTGTTAGCCACTAGCACCAGGTGTTAGCCACAGCACCAGGTGTTAGCCACTAGCACCAGGTGTTAGCCACTAGCACCAGGTGTTAGCCACTAGCACCAGGTGTTAGCCACTCGCACCAGGTGTTAGCCACTAGCACCACGTGTTAGCCACTAGCACCACGTGTTAGCCACTAGCACCACGTGTTAGCCAGTAGCACCACGTGTTAGCCAGTAGCACCAGGTGTTAGCCACTAGCACCACGTGTTAGCCACTAGCACCACGTGTTAGCCACTAGCACCACGTGTTAGCCACTAGCACCAGGTGTTAGCCACTAGCACCAGGTGTTAGCCACTAGCACCACGTGTTAGCCACTAGCACCAGGTGTTAGCCACTAGCACCAGGTGTTAGCCACTAGCACCAGGTGTTAGCCACTCGCACCAGGTGTTAGCCACTAGCACCAGGTGTTAATAAGCACCACGTGTTAGCCAAAGCACCACGTGTTAGCCACTAGCACCACGTGTTAGCCAGTAGCACCACGTGTTAGCCAGTAGCACCAGGTGTTAGCCACTAGCACCACGTGTTAGCCACTAGCACCACGTGTTAGCCACTAGCACCAGGTGTTAGCCACTAGCACCAGGTGTTAGCCACTAGCACCACGTGTTAGCCACTAGCACCAGGTGTTAGCCACTAGCACCAGGTGTTAGCCACTAGCACCAGGTGTTAGCCACTCGCACCAGGTGTTAGCCACTAGCACCAGGTGTTAGCCACTAGCACCACGTGTTAGCCACTAGCACTAGGTGTTAGCCACTAGCACCAGGTGTTAGCCACTAGCACCAGGTGTTAGCCACTAGCACCAGGTGTTAGCCACTAGCACCAGGTGTTAGCCACTCGCAGTGTGAATAAACACACACAGTTGGGTCAGTTACGTTTTGCTAGTCCAAATAACATGACCACATTTCCATCTAAGTTCTCCCTGAATACAGCGGTCGTGTGAACGTCTAGGTGCCGCACTGCTGAAAATGATCAGAAGCCTGTGACGGGCAAGGCACAAACGTTAAGTTTACATTAAGTAGGTAGGAAGCTGAAACACTAACACGTTTCTAGATCTCAGACCGCATATAGCTAGATTAAGTAACCTGATCTGCTGACACGAAGTTGAAGGCTACAGCTGACAACACTGTCACCACGCACTTCCCTTCTGTTACCAAACTTCCTTCCGCAAAGTGACGCGCCCTGACATTTCGCTCCTAGGATTCCATAAAATCCTTCACACAACACATTTGTCATGCTCTGAGGCGTTTCCTTTTGGGGAAATCTGAAGAATCTTGCTATTTGTACCGCAAGCATAACAGCCCAGGCGGCAGAGAAGGCGACCAGTCCGAAGATGATCCGACCCTTCACGCTGGCGTGTGTGGCGTGTGTCGTACTTGCAGGAGCAGCTTCTGCCTCGCTTCAGGGTAAGCGGAAAGCAACGGGGAGAAATAAGTTTAGTGTAATTTAAAAAATTTGTGTTGTGTACAATTTTCTCATTTTATGACAGGTATCGTATTTGTTAAACGAAATACTTCACCGAATGAAGTAGATTTTCGACTTCTCTTGCATACAACTCTGGAAAAAAACTTCTGTATTGTATTCAAGATTTAGTAACATTAGTTCCATAGCCTACTTTTACGAAAAATAAAGAAAAACGCATCAAGCCACAGGAAAACACCAACGAGAATTGTGATGGTTATTGGTTTTACGAAGCTCTTCCTCAGTTCTGCACATTAGACTTAGAAATTGATTGTAAAATTTGTGTTTTGTTTTTATCAAGTCACTGGTATGCTGGGAAAAAACAAAACACAAGAATTTATAATTTGAAAAGAGAACTGAATATCGTGTACCTAATGCAAACAAAATTGCTATTACAAAAAAAATTCGGTCAATCCACAGCCCACTGAACGAATATTGGTTAAACGAGCGTTGAGCGACTTCCGCCGATTTTGGAATAGACACCGTCGCATTTAGGTTAGGTTATGTTAGGCTTTTATTATCCCGTCAAGTTGAAGGTGAAAGCGATTGAGTGTGATTTTTTGTTTTCTATGTTGGCAGTTCAAGTGCGTCGGTGTCTATTCCAAAATCGGCGGAAGTCGCTCAACGCTCGTTTCACCCGAATATTTCACATTTTTATCACTGCCAATGTTGCGCTATAAACCAATTTTCGCAAATCTAATGTAAAAGTTATACTAAATGTTTAGGATTAGTGTAAAACTGGCCTATGTCTACTATAGTGGGCGGGACATAAGTAACATTCACCATAAATTCTACTTTCGAAACTCTTTGCCGAAAGAACAAAATTCTTCCATGCACTCTTACATTCAGTAGAAACTTCGATTCTTAACAAAAAAAAACCTGCAAAATTAATTTTTTACTTTCGAAAACTAAACTGAGAGAAATATTTTTGGCCCCTTACAGAAAATACTTTAATGAAGAATTAGAACATATCACACCTTTTCTATGCCGCATAACTCAGCGTACAACTACTGTCTTCCTCCGACGAGTTTAGCGCTGGACCTGAGGTATTCTTGCTATCGGTGCGGGGGGTTGCAGGTAGATTCTTTTGTTGCTACAGCCAAGCCGAGCTGAGCGGAGTGGGAAGTATTAATCGTCCAAAAACATGCAGACTTCAGTTTGTAGTAGTGTGTGAATATTTCATATACAGGGACATCATTTTATTTTTACTCGCATTTTTATTGTACCTGCATTTCTGAATGTACTTCACTCCCACCCCTTCTACTAATGTCCTTGCTCCCGTCAGACACACAAACTTACGGCCGCTGTTGCATTCGAAGTCTTCAAGCAGTGAAGTAAACACTGCAGTGTATAGTGTGTTTCATAAATATGATTGCGTTTTCTATAGAAGAAAGAACCTATATTAATAATATCGTACTAAAAAATTATATTCAAGAAACGATAAATTCAATTTCAGAGAATATGCTTAAAAATGTTTTTAATAATATGCGTAAAGAATTGAAGCCTGCATTGTAATGAACGGCAACCATTTTCAGCAACTTGTTTAAAAATTCAGATTAGCTTATTTTGAATTGAGGTGGCTAGAAGCAAAGGAATGCTAGTCACATTTGTAATAACATGAGTTAAGTACATCCAGTGTAAGCTAAAGTATCTAAAATTTTAGTGGCAAAGGGATATTTTAATCTCATCACACATTAAAATTTAAATAAAAATTTCACCGATTTTACGAAAGCTTAAATATTTAAACCCCATTTTCTCAAAAGTAACTTAAGTGCACTTACAGCCCTTTGCTTATGAGCCCCTCAATTTAAATGCACTCTTATTTTGTATGTTAACATCAATAATTAATATGCTAAATAAAGTAGACATTACATAACGAACATAGCCGCCTGAAAAGTTGAGTTAAAAAAAAAATGTTACTACTCTACTGTATTTTGATAAATTCCATAAAAGTGATGATCAAACTGAAAATCGTAATATCGTATTTCCCTACAACATAAATGGATACACTACTTTTCTCTCCTCCTATAGCTAGTAAAATGATTTGTTTACATATTGCACTAGTAACATCAAACTCCTGTAATGGAAGGGGGCAACAGTGTTTCCGAGTATAGCCAGGTTAATGTTAAAAATGTTGGTAAAAATAAAGTGATGTCCCTGTACATATTGTTTACCTAGGCCTGTATGGTTTTGTTGTTAATATATTAAATCTATTGTTGCAATTTTTGCTCAAACATCTCCCTGATGTTAGCTATGTTAATATTATATGAATTACTCATGTTAAATATTTCACCGTTACAAGCCATTTTTAAGGAAACATGCTGTGGAAAAGTTTTTGGTTTTATTCTATTGGAATTTTAGAATATATGTGTGATTGGTATCGTGAAAAACAGATTCCTATAATGTCATGCGAAAATCATTTGTTGGTAATATCTTAAAATATAAATCAAGTAGTTTTACTTCTCAAGTGAGTTCAGCAGTACAGTATATTTAAATTGATTACTTTACTAATTTAATTCAATTCTACTAATCACTAAATTTTATAGTTTGATTCTTCTTTTCATTTATATTATTGTAGTTGTATTATGATTTTTCTTTTTATTTATTTTATTGTATTTGTATTTCTGGTGGTGTGATGGCCTTAACCTCACCAGAATAAATAAATAAATAAATAAATAAATAAATAAATAAATAAATAAATAAATAAATAAATAAATAAATAAATAAATAAATAAATAAATAAATAAATAAATAAATAAATAAATAAATAAATAAATAAATAAATAAATAAATAAATAAATAAATAAATAAATAAATAAATAAATAAATAAATAAATAAATAAATAAATTTTCTACAATACTTTCCTTCTCTGAATACGAAAGTACGAATGGTTGTATCTCTATCTCGCCAAAAATACGTTAGAAAACTAATAGGCATACTGCTCTCGTAAACTGGGCGAATGTTTTCAGTATGATTGTACTTCCTTCCAGACTGCCGCTGTCACTGTTCCCTCCCACTCCAGTACCGCGCTAGACTAGTCGGAACCGCATTCCTCTCAGCACAAAACTCCTCAGAGGAGTACGTGTGGGTCTGACCACCTGTTGACGGACGCACAGCTTTATTATGCCGTACTTATTTACGTAGAACTACGTGTGGGTGAGATCACACAAGGGGAATACAAGAACAACATGGAGAGGGTTGCAATTTTATGTGACGGACAACCCCCAAGTTACTCCCCTCTTACTTAAAGAGAGGAAAGATATAACCGCCCCCGGTTCAGTACACGTAATTTGATTGATTGATTGACAAGTCCAGTGCACTGGATCTGACTCGTTACGTGTGTCCTCGATCATCTGGAAGCAAAAGCGATGTTGAGCAACTGCTGGAAGCACTGGGCTTGCCTAGCCACAGATTCACCTTGGACAGAACCGTAACGAAACTGCCTGATAAGAGTGGCAACACCGGCACGGCTTCTGACTAGATCACGTTGTAACATTCTATAACAAACTCATTACACGTCACCTGGCTGCTCAAACCAAATTGTATCATATTGAAAATGCAAAAACTTTATGGAATTTACAAACAGTGACCCAAAAATGTAGGAAGGAGGAGTTGTATTTATTAATTATCTTGTTGGAAAAGTAAAGCTTGGGCTGATATACAAAAGTAATCACAATACCTTACTTCCTTTTTAAAAAGAAATCGTTTTTCTTTCTTCGACGAGTCTTATTTCGCACTTTATTAGAAGTAATAGGTAAACATTACGAAACTATTCCGAAAAAAAAAAACTTTTAAATGACTACATTATCTTTATTGCATTAATTAAATTTAAATTAATTTTTACTAGTGTTGTTTATCTGTAGCCTATATGTTGTATCGTTATATTACAAAACAATTACTTACTAACATATATTATGAGGCGTAGATAACAGACAGCAATCTGATCCGGCGTAGCGTTGTATAAAAACGCGAAGTTTCGGGAGTTCTAAGTTCTAATGCAGGGATTCTCCTCATAATGCAAATCTTAATGTATTTATTACACGTTAATTCATACTTTGATTCCAGAATCTCTTCCAAGGCGACAAATAATTATTTATTTCTTACATTTTATTTCTTGTGAAAACTGTTCAGTTGTAAATTGTGCGACATTCAGCCATGACTGTAAAATAGGTTCATTAAAGTACATGGTAAGCCTATTATCTAACTTGATACTGTTCTATTTTCAGATATTTCTACAGTTCTGGAAAAAGACAAGAAGAATATCACTTCAGTAGTTATAAGGTAAGAAAAACTTTTCGATTTTTCAAACGTGCATCAGTGGCGTAGCGTCAATGTAAGCTAAAAAGCTTAGCTTCCCCAGTTAATAATAATTTCATAATAAACCTCCAGTCTATGGACAAAATTATTTATTAATTTTAATAGAATTTATATTTACGCGTTAAATATTGTGATGCGGCAGCTCAGGATGATTTGTGATGCAGCAGTAAACAAGAAGCCTGCACACACCAGCTTCCAAGCAGACTGGTTTCTCCTGTGTAATCCACCCCGCAGATTTTCCATCCCTTTCTAACTAAACTACCCTGGTCGCAAGGCTCGCAAGAAGCTAGCTTTAACATTTAAAATAAGCACTTTCCGAGTTATCCCTTTTCGTCAGTTGTGTTCAGGTGAAGTGTTAGTGTGCATTGTGGCTGATATAATAAATAATGAGCGAAATAACAGTTCCTGACACTAATTTACTTGATTTTTTAGGACAGTTGTATTATCAAGACTGACTTACGAACAAAAGTGTGATTTAAAAAACAAATGACCGACTCCCTTGCTGTCAATGAAGGACACAACCAAAAGACAGACGCATACTTACGTAATGATACTAATATTGTGATTTCTCTAAGTATGACAGGGAGTGAGCTAATGTTATACGTGTACGTGTCTATTTGTTAAGAGATATGTGTAAATCGTGAAATCATATTTTACTACGTATCATTTGAGGTCATGCCTTATTGGTGTTACTCACGAGGTTCCAACCAATCTTCGACTGCTGACTTGAAATTGACTACTATTTATTTTAAGACTGTATTTTTGTAATACGTTTTCTTATATTGCATGAAAGACAACTTGAGTTAGCTTCCCCTGCTCAAAATTTCATGCTACGCCACTGCCGTGCATTGACAATCTCGAGTTCTCTAGCTAGACAATATTAACTTCATCATTATTTTGCTAGTGGGTTCACTCAACGTCATCACTCGAAACAATTGCAAAAGGGAAAATGTGCCAAAAGCGCTGAAAGTAGACGATGTGGCAAGTGGAAATGTGACAGACGACGGAACATTTAGTTTAAGAACAATGTCTATAAGTTATATTACGTACAACAGAATCTTTTTTTTAACCCTTTCTAACCCAAATTAAATTTACAAGCAGTCCATGTTGAAACGTATTAGGACCAAGTTACGGGAGTGGCAACATTTGAAACAAAACTATATTGTTGAAAATGTATTGAAATAGAAGTTATCCAGCAAAATTTACCTTCATATGTAACACACAAGTATATAAATGCTATAAAGTTAATTATTGCCATATGGTATCTATAGATAAGAAAGACGCTCAAATGGATAAAACGTTACGTAAGTTTCAACACCTGACGTCACTAGCTCAGCAACGTGTCAGACTTTTCCATTATATGGTGTTTGCTATGGGGATGGACTTATTTTCTTTCGTGAATTATATTTCTTATTCCTCTACGCTCTACCGACTGAGCTACCCCAGCAACTATACACGACACAGTCACAATTTTTCCTTTATATCCACACAACTCAAGTGGGCTGACAAGACGCCAGGACCCAACTTTGAGTGCACACAATAATACTGTGTGACTTAAATTGTGGCTTCCTGTTAACGTACCTCCAGTAATGAACATCCGGAACAATTTTTCCTTGAAATTATTCAAACGTGCTTTACAGGGAGCTACTACCTGAAACCAGATTTGCATAATTAAACAATTTCCCAATGTCCCCACACGCCACATATATACTGTAAATAAATCATCCCACACTGATAACAATGTTTATGTGTTAGTGGTCTTTCTCCACCGAATCGTTCACACTCACTTTTATGCATACCACGTACTGTATAAATAAAGCCAGAACTTGATTCTCGCAACTACCTATTATTACACAACTGTACCAGCTTGCTGTGCTCATCTGTTCTGCACAATTTGTCGACCATTGCTCTGCGTGCATCGTACTGGTTTAGCAACATTTATTTTTGTGACTACATTATGATTTCAACAATTTTATTGTACAATTCGCTGTCACGAAAGATCTTCCTGTTTCCTATGAATTTAAATAGAAGCCTCAGCAACGCATTCAAACTGCACAGATTCACGCAAATCCGTTTGTGGCAGTGAACTTAAAGATGTCATACGAATGGCTCAGATGAATTTTTAAAAGCAAAAATCAATAAAGCACATCACCAAGATAATTAAATTTGCATTTAAGCTCCGCTGTAGAGTCGGCAGCGAGCCGCCACCGAACTTGGAACCCGTGGTATGTGGTCATTAGTTGCTGGTGGTAGTGCTTATGTACCGTGGGCTCTCACCTGGGATAGCTCGTGGGACCGCGGTGATGTGGAAAGTTAAAGAGTTTCTATGGGAACTTCAGGAGCTGCCCGCAGGGGAACCTGTGGCACAGGGGGCCTTAGGGCACGCACACCACTCCAATGGGGACACCCAAGCGGCCTACGTTCCAGCCCATACCCCTCCCCTAATAGGTAACACACAAGAACTGAATGCCTGCGTCCAATAATCTAATTACCTGTATGCAGGTACAATCCGAATCTGCTAACCTGCGTGCGAGTCTTGCAATAACGCCAGCACTTCAACATTTCAAATTCTCAATAATTCCCTTTAAACAATCTGCATATTTAATATCTGTTTCTCTTCAAATCATATGTAATCATTAAGAGCTATTTAGATAAGCTATTTCTTCGTGTTTAAATTATTTGTATATACTTTAAGACTAATTTAAACCTTCTTCAAGAAATCTGTATAATTTAAGAGAAATTTAAATTGCTGCCCCCCTCAAAATACATTTAGAACAATCAAATTCCAGATGTATAATAGTATTCAAATACCTCTTCAAGCAGCATGTATATTTTAAGAGCATTTTAAATAGATCCTGCTTTTCGAATATTCTCTATACTTTAAGATAAATTTCAATCCTATGTCTCTTCAAAATCATGCATAATTTAAGATTAATTGAAATACTTCTACCTCTTCAAACTTATATCTTATTTACATACTAGCCGTACCCGTGCGCTCCGCTGCACCTGTTAGAAATAAATATAAAGTAATTACATAATTAAAATAGGACGTTTGATCCAGGGAACATTCGTGTTTGTTAGAAGGATAAATCGTTTAATATGTTACTTAATTTAAATTGCATCCAAATAATTAAAATGCGATCATTTTGGTCCAGAGACACTCATTTGGTGCAATGACAATTCCTTTAACATGTTTCTTAATTTTTATTACATGCAACCATAGTTTAATGAAGATTGACATCATTTAGATTTAATGTGTATATTTTATTTTACTTGTTATAGGTTTCCATTGAATTATGGTAATAACTTAATTTTAACCCTTGTTTTCTACGTATTCAGTAAATGGCGCTTGGCCCACTATGGTTCTGAACCCTTCAAATAATTTAAATTATATTATATTATATTATATTATATTATATTATATTATATTATATTATATTATATTATATTATATTATATTATATTATATTTATATTATATTATATCAGAAGTTACTGTAATAACATTATAGCATTATGTCAATCTAGAGAAACTACATTTCCAATGGTGAAATAATAATTAATTATACAAATCGGTTAATTTAGCTTCCGATATTACTTCATACAAACACAGAAACATTCTCTGTGGGCTATCTTTCATAGCTTTCGATTGTTGCTGTCCAAGGTCCCTTATAGACGAAGTCATTTGTTTTTTAATTCATTACACGGCCTTAGATGGCAGTTATTTTAATTTTAAAACTCATTTATCTCATTAAATATCAGTCCTATCAAAATTTTTCAAGAAATAAAACTTATCGCAAATTATTTTTAAAGAAACTTTTGTTATGTAATATTTTTCACAAAAATCAATAATAAGCGAGATATTTCGATTTATTTAATTCAGGCCCCCTTATAACCCCCCTTTTAAATAATGTATTTTGAATGCCATTTAGCCTAAAATCTAAGTTACAACGAACTTAATTTATATTCCAATTTTAATCGAAATCCGTTCAGCCATTATCGCGTGAAAAGGTAACAAACATACAAACAAAAATAAAAAAAAAAAAAAAGCGATTTTCGTTTTCAGGGTGGTTAATTATATATGTTAGGACCAATTATTTTTGAAAAATCGAAAATTACCAGAAAAATTTCGGCTACTGATTTATTATTAGTATAGATTTGGATATGCAGACTGTGACAATTCTTTAGTCAAGGAAAATACAGTAGGCCTATTTTACTTTCTTCCTTGAATTTGAAATATAAATACCTTCCATTTTTTAAAATGTTAAGACTCATTAACAGAGTAAGTTATAGAAGTTTGAGTTTGTCAAAAAGGAGAGAGTCACTGTTCAGCACTTCATGAGAAAATTTACGTTTTGTTTCAGAACTGACGGCGAAGAGGATACGGGCCATGACAAAGGGCAAGGCTGTGACAGTCCTCCTTGTGTGATAGACTTGGGCCCGGACGAATGCGACGTCCCCTTTTGTGGGTTGAATACCACCGAGTGCGAGCCTGGGAGTGACGACCCCAAATGTACAACAAGCACCAGCCAGCCGGACTGTGAGTCGGGGCTGAAGGATCCCAGGTGTGCCGGCATCACGACTTCAACACCAAGTCCAGACTGTTACCCTGGTAACAATGACCCCAACTGCGTAAACAGAATTCCAGACTGTCACCCTGGTAGTACAGATCCAAGGTGTATAGTTACTACATCTCCCACAGGAAGACCTGACTGTCGTCCTGGTACTAAGAACTCCAACTGTGTTCCTAGTGTTACGTCCACCACACCTAAGCCAGACTGCTACCCTGGTAGTACAGATCCCAGGTGTAGAGTAACAACACCTCCCACACAGAGGCCTGACTGTTATCCTGGTAACAATGACCCCAACTGCGTAAACAGTATTCCAGACTGTTACCCTGGTAGTACAGATCCCAGGTGTAGAGTAACAACACCTCCCACACAGAGGCCTGACTGTCACCCTGGTAACAATGACCCCAACTGCATAAACAGTATTCCAGACTGTTACCCTGGTAGTACAGATCCCAGGTGTATAGTTACAACACCTTCCACACAGACGCCTGACTGTTATCCTGGTAACAATGACCCCAACTGCATAAACAGTATTCTAGACTGTCACCCTGGCAGTACAGATCCCAGGTGTATAGTTACTACATTTCCCACACGAAGACCTGACTGTCGTCCTGGTACTAAGAACTCCAACTGTGTTCCTAGTGTTACGTCCACCACACCTCAACCAGACTGTTACCCTGGTAGTACAGATCCCAGTTGTAGAGTAACAACACCTCCCACACAGAAACCTGACTGTTATCCTGGTAACAATGACCCCAACTGCATAAACAGTATTCCAGACTGTTACCCTGGTAGTACAGATCCCAGGTGTAGAGTAACAACACCTCCCACACAGAGACCTGACTGCTATCCTGGTAACAATGACCCCAACTGCGTAAACAGTATTCCAGACTGTTACCCTGGTAGTACAGATCCCAGGTGTAGAGTAACAACACCTCCCACACAGAGGCCTGACTGTTATCCTGGTAACAATAACCCCAACTGCGTAAACAATGTTCCTGACTGTTACCCTGGTAGTACAGATCCCAGGTGTAGAGTAACAACACCTCCCACACAGAGACCTGACTGCTATCCTGGAAGTAATGACCCTAGATGTGTTTTCATTGCACCATCCCCAGGGAGGCCACACTGTTACCCAGGAAGCAGACACCCGCTGTGCATTCCCACACCACCTCCTCCAGTTAATTGTTACCCTGGATGTAAAGACCCACGTTGTACTTCATCTTTTCCAGCATCACCACCAATTTGTTACCACGGTTGCAATGACCCAAGATGCCATATTGGACATCATATCCCGCAATCAAATTGTAACCCTTTCATTAAAAATTCCAACTGCAAGCATAAAAACCAAAATCCTCTGCTAACGTGTTATCCCGGATGTAAAGATCCCAGGTGTAAAGTTCAAGTTCAAAGCGGACCTCCCTCCGGATGTTTTCCTGGTAGCAGTGATCCACGCTGTGCCGTCACTGTTCACACAGCAACTTTGGAATGCGAGATTGGACCGAATGGCCCACGATGTAAGATTGTCGGCTCCAAATGCAGCTCTGGGAATTGCATCACACCCATCCCAGACCTCAGGTGTGAATATCACGTTAACGGCCCGCGATGTAAGGTCATTACAGTGACTCCACCTCCAGTACTGAACTGTTACCCTGGCAACAGGGACCCAAGATGTAATAATGTCATCGTGCAACCACACTATCCCGCTAAACACAACGAAACGCCGCGATTGCAGTGTGAACAAGGTCCAAATGGGCCACGATGTAAACACGTGCAGAGCGCGGCACCTCCTAGAGTCAACTGTTATCCTGGTAGTGGCCGAAAGTGCAACAATTCATCACCAAACTCGCGGCTGCATTGTGAACATGGCACCAATGGCGTGAAGTGCAAGTACGCACACAACCCAATACCTCCTAGAGTCAACTGTTTTCCTGGTAGCAACGATCCCGCGTGTAGCAGGAGTAAGCCGCAGCTGGTGTGCGAACCCAGTGTTTACGGTGTGCGCTGCAAATATGAAGAGGTGCACGAACATCCACTTCCACCACCTAATTGCTACCCTGGATGTGCGGATCCCCGATGTAACAATAACGTCATCACTCAGCCATCGTATTGCTATCCTATTCATAAAAATCCGCTTTGTCGCTTATTCAAATGAGCTACAGTTAGGAAATAATTCCCAGTTAATTTTCTCCTAGGCGTTGTACTGCATTCTAGTATATATAGTCACGAAGCTCAATACGTAGGGAATATGCATCCATAGATGCTAACCACTAGGATCGCTACTATCGCCTCATCACAGACAATGCGAAATAGTACCGGCACAGTCTATTGTTCCTAGTACTCTCAACAACTCGAGCTTCGTGGCTGTATGTACTAGACAAACTGTGGTTGTACTGCACAGCGAAAAGATCTAGCAAGTGTGTGGTGTGGTTAACTGTGTCGTACACTCTATTTTATTTCAAGGAATGCAGTTCGGTGGCTCCTTTGAACACCCACTTACAGATTTATGACTTCCTGCACAAACACCTCTGACAATTCCATCCTGTCCCCTCGTCCCAACATTGCACAGTTGCCACAATCCTGGTGACAGTCGAAATCAGACTGACGGGATTCTTGGAATTCGGAAACGATGCGACAACTCTGCCTCCACGTGGATTTGAGGGGAGCCTGTCAATTCTTCTGAACGAAGGTTGTGATTGGTTAATAAGAGGAGAAGACAGGATTTCCGTCATCGTAAGGAAGACATTTATTTATGACAACCAATTAGTAGCGGGCAGTAGAAAGTCTGTCGGCAAAGTCCTTTTTATGAAACTGAACTCAATTAAATAAAATAAGGTATACCTAACAGTTACCAACTGAATAAGGGTCTATAACAGGAATATCAGGTAGCTAAATTAATGTTATGCGTTATCATGTAAGTAAGAGAGTAACATGTGAACAAGATCACGTTTTATAGCTAGTTAATAGAGCCAGGATTCCTATGTAGTAACAGCTAATGTCTTTAGTCGGTACACTTTATACACACGCAAGCCATGCCCCCCACTCCTTATTCTTGTCATTCAGTGCTTCCTTTAGTTAGCGCTAAGGGTCTTTAACCCTCTTAACCACCACTTACAAAACAGCGGGGGTTTAAAAGCTGCATTGTGTAATCCTTCCCCTGGTCATCCTGCCTAAGGTTTTTCCGTGGTTTTCCTAAGGCGCTAAGACAAATGTCGGGATGAGCCCTAAAAGAAATGGGCCACGGACCTGCACTCATATCCCCATGATTCTCCCTAATTACTCTAAATTAATTAACAATTACATCTCTCCCCCCTCTTCGTAATTGAGCCATCATATAGCCAAATGGCTTGTCTCAAAATTGAGACGATTCAACAAGGCTCATGACAACAATCACCTCCTACATAATAGCCAACTGGCTAGTCTCTTATATATGAGACAACTCATCTTGCCTAAGGTATTCCGTGGTTTTCCTCAGGCGTAAGACAAATGTCGGGATGAGCCCTATAAGAAATGGGCCACGGACCTATATGCCCTTCCCCATATATATTCCCCCCTTATTATAAACGACGTATGCCCTAGTTCAGAACATATAAATTGTCTATTAAATATACGAGGTCACTCAATTAGTCGCAAATTGAAAGGACAGGGACCTCTCAAATTGCAGATTTAGATTTCACGGCGCTTCTTCCGACGGCCTTCACATGCTTTGTCATCGAACAACAGATGACAGCGTCTTGCCATCCTAACGGCAAACACCAGCCATCTCCTCCTCGCCCCGTTCCGTGATCACTTGATCAAATCTCAGTCCCCCTCCCGTATGTGGTACCTAAGAGGTTACGTCCAATTTCGGCTTCCCCTTCAAAATTTTCTAGAGCTCCTTCAGTGGAGCAGCGTAACCCGGAGTGAGACTAGTGGCCAACAGGCTTGGAGCTCACATATTTAGTTTTGTACAGCCCCCAACCCCTTGCAAGGACGCGTTTTGCGTACCTTTTAAATTTGTCCTCCCAATTCTCTTTCGATTTTCGATTTTTTTTTCCTTCCCTTGCATTTCGAGTCTTGTCAACCAGGCTTAAAACCTTCTCAACCGACATCACATCGACTCAACTATATTCTGCGTCATTCTTAACTCTTACTACATATAAATCCTAGCTCTAGTAACCAATACCCGGTCCTGGAATATTACCTTGATACAATAGTCTTTCTTTCACTAGTATTAAAATAATTAACCGTCTTCAAATATCGGTTTGTGTAAATTCCTAGTGTGGCACTTTGAAATCAGCTCGTTTTGTTTTTGTATTCATTTCTCTGAGTTTGGCTACTTAATTCTTCAGATTAAGATGTTTATTATATATAATTTAAATATATATAGCTAACAAGAAGGCCTGTGTTAAAGTCATGTGTTCATTCGTCCAGTTTATACCAAAGCCTTTTCAAAATACGAAAGCTGAAAGGGCTTCTACCATTCTAGTGTTGGTACATTTAAGCTACATTTAGTTGTTTATAATTGTATTGTATCATGTCATACTGTGCTTGAAAACATAATTGTGTTAGGTATGTAGCATTTACAACCATATTCTTAATGTACGCTTAAAATAACATATTATAATGTATAAAGTGAAGTGGATGGAATGTCATAATAAATATATACAGACAATAGACAGGCGCATTAAATCCCTGAAAGCCAAGGGCCTCCTACTTATAGTAGGGCTTACTTACTTACTGGCTTTTAAGGAACCCGGAGGTTCATTGCCGCCCTCACATAAGCCCGCCATTGGTCCCATCCTGAGCAAGATTAATCCATTCTCTATCATCATATCCCACCTCCCTCAAATCCAATTTATATTATCTTCCCATCTACGTCTCAGCCTCCCCAAAGGTCTTTTTCCCTCCGTCCTCCCAACTAACACTCTATATGCATTTCTGGATTCGCCCATACGTGCTACATGCCCTGCCCATCTCAAAGGTCTGGATTTAATGTTCCTAATTATGTCAGGTGAAGAATACAATGCGTGCAGTTCTGTGTTGTGTAACTTTCTCCATTCTCCTGTAACTTAATCCCTCTTAGCCCCAAATATTTTCCTAGACACCTTATTCTCAAATACCCTTAACCTATGTTCCTCTCTCAAAGTGAGAGTCCAAGTTTCACAACCATAAAGAACAACCGGTAATATAACTGTTTTATAAATTCTAACTTTCAGATTTTTTGACAGCAGACTGGATGATGAAAGCTTCTCAACCGAATAATAACAGGCATTTCCCATATTTATTCTGCATTTAATTTCCTCCCGAGTATACTTTATATTTGTAGGGCTAGCTCGGCAAAACACACGTGCTGAATTATTTCCTGTGACTTTCCTTTTCCTTTGTGTGTGATTCGAAGATTCGACGTCCTAGGAAAATGGGAGGCAATTTACGTGCAACATCTCTAGAAACCAGGAGGCAATTTACGTACTTATAAAAAAGGTAAACAGCCCCTGGGAAACAATTTACATCACCCCTTCCTGTTCACCCGATTTCACAACTTCAGATTTTTTCTTTCGGGTATTTGAAAGAGAGTGTTCACCCATATATTACATTATACAGGGTTGGCCGAAATTAATTCTTTCACCTCCGACAGAATGTGAAATATTTCATATATACACAAACCGACAATTACAAGTTAAATTGCATTGTAGGGGACATCTGATACATGTAATGTATTTTTTTGTACATCAAATAATTTACAAGATATTAGAATCAACTTCCTTTTTTAAATGGGAACCAACTATGTTTTGTATTGCAAATGTTGCGTTAGCTCTGTCTGATAACAACTGGCTACTTTACCATATATTACATTAGTGGCTACTTTGAATATCACTGGTAAGAGTAAACATAAGCAATGTCTGACTAAGAATCGAAGAGAGGGAGGACAATTCTGGTTAGGTTTGTGCGTCAATTAAATGACAGTCACAATGTACTGTACATTTTAATACTATGGAAATGTGGCACATGGTGAAGTGAGACATAGAAGTGGTGTACAATAGAAATAAACAATTATTCCGAAAAAAACAAACATAACATCGCCGGTGTGCAATCAAATGCGTAGAAATGATTGACAGGTTAAATCGATTTCACGTTTAACCCTGCAATGACTATATTTCATGTGTACAATATATTTTGGTTTAATCTTCGATAGATTATTCACAAATCAGATTTTTTTCGATTATCTCAAAACTTTAAAAAGTGGACTTAGTTCCTTTCAACAATAACCGATTCAAATATATAGTTCGCTGGAAATGTCCCACCGAACGTATTTCAGGATGGAAACATCCATGATCCACTTTGCAACAATCCACGACCGACTCAAAAGCCATCACTTCAAACCTACTTTCGTAACAACGCAGTTTATTTCTGGACATGGGAAATTTGGTACTTACTTCGACAGATTCAACATTCCAGCAGACATCGACTCTACTTGTTCCTGCTACAGTGTGGAACACCTTCTGTTTCACTGCCCCATTATTGAAGTAGAGGGATTTCAACTAAAGACATCTCCAGGACTGTAACACGGAGAACAGGACTCCACTATGTGAAGTGATCAAAAACCCTGTTGCTACAGAGAATTTATAGATTTGTTAAACTTCATCTTTAAAAGACGGTAGAGCTATCTTTCACCATTATCCGTGTACATAAAATAAGTAGTATATATACGTAATATACCGGATAACCAAACTAAAACCCTAGCATACCGCTTGGTGAATTAGGATTTTTTTGAGGGGATATTTAATAATAATTAAAAACTGCTCTTTTTCCTGGAATTATGTTGCAAAAACGTATAATCAAAATTTGTTTGAAAAGGCGACTGGACTATCCAACAAATTTGATCCATTCCGAATTGACCAAATTTATAAATACTCTTTAATGAAATTCTATCATAAAAATAGAATGAAATTTGTAGCTCAGCCACATGATCATAATACAAGACGAAATGAAATTCTTAAATTAGTTGAACCTAAATGTTTCACATCTGCTGCTTTACTACACAGTACAAATTATGGTCCACGGCTATATAATTCGATAATAAAATTTCATCCAGAATTGACTACTTTAAGCAATGAAATTTTCAGATCCAGCATTAAAAAATTATATGACAGACTTCCCTGTATTTATATTATGTACCATGTATTGTAAAACAAGTTTATTTCTATCCTAAGCATATTTTTTTCTATCTTATCTTGGTTACTATAGCAACATGATCTGCACTAATTATACTACTAATAATAAGTTAATATTAATCCACCAATCTCAACATCGTCTCTTTTTTTCACTCAGTTATTACTAGTATTATTATTTACTAATTTTATTATCATCTTTATGTGACCTTTTTCTTAAGTATTTTGTCTACAAAGTATGTGTATCTATGTAACGGAACTGTCCCCGAACACGAGCTTTGCTCTTTCGGGGTATTTTCAATGTAACGTTTTTATTTATATGTTATTATTAAATATTAAAAATGTATATTATAACAATAATGTCTGCCTTTAAAAATTAGAAAGCTATTATAAAAAAAAAAAAAGTTTTACTGTGCAAATCATGACAAGACGTAAGTTCGGTTCATTTGTTATTAAAAGTGTAAACTGTATGAAATTCTACTATTTAAATAAAATAAATGAAAACGTTACAACGTTCAGCACCGAAAACTATCCACTTTATTGACCAAGCTTACGGTCAGTAGCTCCGAAAGGTTTCAATATATCTACAACAGATGTCTCTGCTGTCTAGAAATGTTTCCAAGACAATAAAAACATCTTAATAACGGCAGCACCGTGAACACTAAAAGTCGACCTTGAACTTGACGTAGTCCCGACCAGCTGATGTAAACAGATCGATATCTGCTAACCACAGTAGCCTATGTAACAGGGGGCAGATACATACACACACACACGCACGCACCAGCAGCGTGGACTTTCCACAGGCCTATATTGCGTCTTCACTTTCGTCAGGCATTGTGTTGGTTTGAAAAGAGTTTTTTCCTTAACGTAAAATTTCCATTCAAAGATTCCTCGCCGCATGGAGAAAGTATTACCATACTTGAAGCAAAAAGTTCTTTACTTCAAATAAAATATGAAGGAGAGTTATGACAGATTGGTGTGACGTGCTGCATCAGTACAGGTCTGAAGTCTGATCCTCAGGATGGATAATGTCTGTCTCATTCAGTAGCAGTCCAAGTTGCTCGTGGCTCGCCCTCAATCTCTGATAAAACTCCTCTAAACTTCCAAATTCAACATTAATCTTTTTTCTCGAAATATTACTGTGAAATTAATATCTTTTTAGGCGTCAACTTCATCACTGAAAAAAGAATATACGTATGTTTGTGCGAGATCGTGCGTATTTGCTTGCTTTCCGCACAACACCAATCCGCGGAAAGTCTAAAATTCCACATTCAGTATTCCCAACCTAACACACATAACAATTTCGCTCTTCTTACCGTTCAACATAGTAATAATTATAAATTGGAAACTTACCACTGCAATTTCACCTAAATTGCACTGTTAATTATTGTTTTTAATTATTTGCAAAAATTAAGTAAACTCTACAACTCCACTAAAGTTAATGCATTTCGTGATGCATGTAACATTAAGGAAGCCGTTTGTTTTAAGTTCGCATTTATAGACTGGGGGAAAAAAAAAAGACAGACGTATATCACGGCCTACTGGAGTATAGTAAACACAGAAAACATTTTAAAGCAACAATGTTGAAGATAGATATTTTTGTTTTCCAAAATTGCCGTCATTGAACAGAAACTAAAATGGAGATTTCATTGCAACTAATTAGAAATTCTTCTTTCAGGTATGTAATAAACGATCTTCGCACAAAATAATGTACGATACACGAGCTACGTTTCGCTTTTTCAAACTTTTCCTCGAACATGAAAACTTCAACATACCGCTCTTCTAACGCATATTACTATTCTGTATACAAAACACACCTCAGCCAATTTAAGAAACCTTGAATTCAGTACGTACGCATATAGCAATATTAACTGTTAAATACTGTTCCATCCCTGAAGGGTAGGGTAAGCATTTGTTACAAAATTTGTAAATTTGTTAAATACAATAATTTATAAAATTGTAGTCATAATCTGAGAACTGTATTTGTAGGATCATGGAGGGAAACCTGTTAAATTCCACTTCACTTACGGAAGTATCTTTGTGAAACACAAAAATTTTGAAATGTGTAAATTTTTCGTTATGGAATTTGTAAACTGTACTTTAGTGACACACAAACCTAGTTTTGCTTTTTTGTGTGCTAGTTATTAGGTACAGTCTTAGCAACAAATTTTGTCGCACAGATACTTTGGAAGTCCTAGAAACGAGGCAGTGCGCATGATCAGCCACACAACGAAACTAGACCTTCTCTTGTGAACAAGGTCGCTCGTCCTCTGATCGTGCGCACTGCGTCCTTTCTGGGGCTTATAAAGCATCTGTGAGACAAAACTTTTTTTCTAATACCGAACGTCAATTTTCGGCTTTCTCCTTCAAAACTCTCTAATGGAACGGTGAAAATCGTAGTGAGACAAGTGGCCGACAGCCTTGGAGCTTACATAGATGCCTCCTGCGTACCTTGTCCATCCAGTCCCTCTGTGCAATTGAGAATGTTCGATAGCCTCCTGTGTATTTTAACTATTGCTAAACATCGCAAACACGTCTATATCCAAAGTTCAGCATAGGCTTATCTAAAATGTAATATTTAGGGCTAAGATTTTGATGACATATAAATCATGAAAAATGTCTTAAAAACAATGCATTTATGACCTAAAAATCTTTCAGAAATGCCCTTAAAAGTTGATCTTACATAATTGGCTTAGTAGGAACAGAGGTTTTGTACTACTTAATATTTAGACTAGTAATTAAATTAAATTCTAGTACCGACATTTAAGTTTATTTAATTTTACATATTTTTTCTAAGTAGTACACTTTAATTAATTACACTGGTCAACAATGACTTTGTTAAATAAATAATTTCAGGTGTTTCTTATGTATTGCCATCTGCTGATTCCAAGAATGAAGTCAGAAATTTTCCATCACCCACCATTTTTTTTTTTTAATTTGAAAATAAATTTGTTCCTATTTATTAGCGTTTGTGGTGTATAACATGGTGACTAGAAGGCGTATTTTACATTTATATTTCATTACATTGTGTTAACAATTGATTACTAACGTTTCGTACTATTGCTTGTGAATTCACGAATAACAACAACTGTGATGGTAAGGTAAATTTCCGAGATGAATAGAAGTTTTCTTCAAAGAAAGAAACTAATCCTGTGCTCTCTTACGTTGACAATTGAATTGTGATAGAAGTGTATAATACCGTACCTAATAGTGCATTGTAAGGAGTAGTGTATTTATACTTATAAGTGTATAGTGTATAAGATACATGGCTCCAAAGTGTCTTATTGATAGAAACAACTTCTGTTAAGTGTGTGGTGAGCTAACTTTAAAATCGCAGAGGCCAAATTTTACTCCTCTAGTTATAAGAGCTTATGACTGTTATTTTAACAACAAAATAGACCAGAACAAGACATGGGTTCCGGCAATCTGTTGTTCCAAATGTGTAACACTATTAATTGGCAGGTTAGAAGGTTCCCGTCTTATGCCTTTTGCAGTTATCACGAACTTTTTAGGAAACTTCAGATCTGAGAACTGCAGAGTGAGATGATTGAGAACTACGAGATCATGAAATGTAATATGTCGTAAAAATACACTTTCTGCATCCCATCTCGATTTCTTCCCTGAAAGCCTAGGGGCTGTAAGCAGGGAGGGTTTCCACCAGGACATCGCGGAAATGGAAAGGCTTTGCTAGGGTGAATGATGTCCAAATATGTTGGCAGACTATTGTTGGACACTGAAGAGAGATGTTCCTCAAGAGAAGTATACCCGAAAATATGCTTTACATACATTTTAGGTCAATAAATGTAATTTCAGCTAAGATATCGTAATACTATAATGTTTACAAACGAAAAATGTTTTCATACGATTACTCTAAAACTCTGGGTGATGGAAAAGTTCTGTAAAAAGATTTGAAATCAGCACAAAAAGTCTCTTAGATTCACCCTTTGTTCCCTTTTAACAGACAAAAGTTTAAATTTTGTTGACCAGTGTTATTTTACCTGATGTAGTTCCAAGCACTTCATCACAAGGCCACTCTTATCCGGAACTAGAGGAGTCTATATTGAAGGGGTGGTTGGACTGATCCGTTACATGGGGTGTACTACGTTAAAATGGCAATATTAAGCACAAAAACGATTAAAATATTATACAAAATAATGGGTATTAATGGCCAAAATATGTAGAGAAAATATCAAAGGAAATAAACATTATTTTTAGATTAATAATGGGGATTTATGATCAAAATTACATGATAATGCCTCAAAAATGACCGAATAAAACAAAAAATGCTCTTATGAGTTGAAACATGCAAAAAATGCCCTAACAAATGTCTTAAAACACTCAGTTTATCACATAACATATAAATACTAAAGCAGATATGTTTCTGACTTACTAGTAAAAAGATGCAATTTCATCGAAATCCTAGCCCTAGTAATATTAATAAAGGACTAATTACGGCAAATTCCTCGAAGCCAAGGCTCCAGATCAACGATACGTAGTGTCAGTGTGCAGCAACAGAAATTGGGAGAATCATGAACAGGCCAATTTCCATGAAAGAATTCAAGATGTGTGAAGCAGGAGGACTTCCAGCTCTTACTGTACAATCAAGTTCGGCTCGATATTTAGCAGTTACTATCCCTACTTTGTGGAACTCGGAAAATTAAGACTTGGTGGGCTTAACGAGATCTGAACACGGGACTTAGGCATGCTCCGGTCCATCGTGCGCCTATATATGTGATGATTGTCCAAGCCCCACAGGTGGCCTGGATGGAATTCATGAATGACGCTGACAGGTGGCCCATCCTGTCTCAGCCCGATAGTCTGGTACCGTCAGCATGCAAGTAAGGGTCCGGGGTCCCAGGTCCTTCCTATATCACTATCGGAATCCCGTACCACCTCAGCTTATTTTTACATTGCAGATGATAGATGAAATGAGGGAGAGGTGGAGTGTGTTGGTGGAAAGATTATTAATTACTTTTGAAATGAACCATGTCTACGGTCCACATTAAAGATTACGTTCTTCACGCGACAGAACTATACGTGCGTGCAAAGTCTATTGAAATATCTTGAGTGGTTCTTGAGTTATAACGTAAATGCGCTCCGAATTAAGAATTTCATAAGTAACAAAAATAACTAGCCTATTAGGTTTGAAACAATATTAAAATTTTCACTGAAAAACAAGGCTTTAATATTCTGAGAGTTGCTACTATTCATCGAACAAAAGAAACCCTAATAAACATGAGTCTGAAATTAATTTTGAAGAAAATAAAGGCTTTGAAATTGATATTGCAAGAACAGCAGGTAAGCTCTTTGCTTGTTTCTTATTCGGTACACAGTATCATATCGGAAATAAAGTAAACGAAAGAGGAACAACGTGTGATTACCTACCAAGTAGGGCAGAAGGATGAGTTACGATGAATGGAAATCGTATTGAACATCTGCTATGAAGGTGATGAACAAGCACTCCTATCTAGGAAGATATTCATTTTAGGGTCATGTTTAGTAGGTTTTACTTTCTTGTCTTGATGAATGCTACCACCTCTCAAAATGTCGAATGCTTTTTCTTTAACACCCTGTATGTAAAGTTGCTTCACGTGTATAAACCAGTGATGTCAAAGCAAGCGCATTTTTCCGCGGGTATCAAGCGCTAAGTACGGAAAGAGGAAGGGTAGTGTATATGAATAAGCAATCAGTTGGATTAAGAAAACAGTGGTGTACAAACTTCAAACGGAACGTGAAATTTTATGTCGTTATTTTTATATAGCTTCTTTCTGTTTGATATTATCTATATTGTCTGTAAAACAAAAGTATTAATAACAATTTCTTAATATTGCACTTGTGTTTTAAATGTTTTAAACGTTAATAACATAATAAAGAGTTCAGAAGAAATATTCACATAAATTCCATAGTAGTAAAACTATACTGTACTAAATGCATGAAATACATCAATCATAAAGAAAGTGATATCCCAAAAAAAGATTGAGTATGACATGATAAGTTGGAATTGATATTGATGGTACCTTTAGCCTTATAAAAGTAATCAATAAACTATCAAAACAATATTACAGTACAAAGAAAAAGTTACCTAGGTGCTGTATATGTTTTAAGTGTAACTAATATTACATAACAAAACTCTTATCTTATTATGCTTTTAAAGTGATATTAGTTAGCAACTTCCTATCATCAGAATATTAAATTATTTTCTCGAAATCTGCTGAAGCTATAGAGCTGACATTTTTACAACACATGGACACGTATCTTTTGCTTATGATGTAACAGCAGTTGCTTTGTTAATTCATTCCTTACAAACAATTTCCATGCGAATATTTTCAAAATTTTCAAGACATTATCTTCAATAATATGTATTTACGCATATTAGATTTACGAAAACATTCTCTAAGGCTACTAAATAAATAGGCCTATATCTACAAATTTCACTTTCCTATAAAAGAAGTTGAGAAAATATTTCTTTTGAATACAAAATGAAACTTGTGAAAAATGAGCATTAAAATTAAAACTTACATTCTTATAATGCACTTATACTTCTCAGGCAAATCTAAAAATTACCATGGATACAGTTTTAATAAGTTCTCTTCCCTTTATCTATTGAATCAGTGCTGGCCATCCCTGAATATAGCTCGACCAAGCGGCATATACCACCTCTTTCGTCTGTTTCTTTCCTTTCCGCTGCAAAGCGCTCAGGCTCTCCTGAGCTCTAAAGCGCGCGCTTGCTACTATGGGCATCAATTGACATCACTGGTATAAGCTATACTTAGGACTACTGAAACCTCAGAGTATACACGTGAAGCTGAACATTTTGCAACTGAAATTATTAAGGGTGTTACACAATAACAAAAGTTAATCTTCTTATTTGGGTGAATATTAAATAATTTCATTTACATAATTAGCTATGTCTCTTGAATAATAGCAGTTCAATAAACGCACAATGTGACATAGGATTGAAATGTTACTAAACCGTAAAACTTATGAGAAAATGTGCGTCATCACAGGGATAAGTAACAATGAGCAGTAACAAACCTATCAGAATTACTTTTGCATAAGAAAAATTGGCAGATTAAATACTTAGTAGCACAAGCAATACTTGCTTTCCTTCGTACGACAGGAATGTTATTGGACATTTACATACAAAACCTCCTTTGAAAAATACTTTAGACAGGAAATATAGAGTTCAAATGTATTTTAAACAGTCAAACCAGCTCCTGGTGAGTTAAATACAGTAGAATTTGGTAATAGAGATCTCGTTTTTTGTGACACCTCGCCTATAACGTCAAATATTCTGTGGTCCCAACTAATTCCTCATAAGACATTTGCTTTCCTACCTTGCTTAATACGACAAACGTATATGTGTCTACCTCGCATATAACGTCATTTTCAACCTCAGTTTGGAATAAGATTTTCTAAGAACCAAAGTATTTTAAGAAATATTTTGTTGAAATCTGACCCTGATAAATTCTTTACAGTCTCCTTCTGTCATAGACCTCTGGAATGCAGGCGGATTCCCCGCCCCATTGTAACCTGCCCGAATTCATGCGGTGTTAGATCAGTTTCGACAGGAAGTTTTCACTAAGTGCACGCATTTTAACGTGTCATTAGAATTATGAACATGTTCTATGAAGCTAGGGAAGGGAGCAGTGAAATTGCAACTAAAATTATGAACATAGAACGTAGTTTAGCACTAGAAAGTGTGTATTGGGCAAGTAGAAGACAACAGAGTAAAATGACTGATTACTTCACTTCTAAGTAAAATAGTTTGGTGAGTACTGAACAAACTGTTTTAATACAGAATACTGTATTTATAATTGTAGGCCTATATGTATTTTATTATGTTCATTGTAGGCTTAAAAGTCAATACATAAATCTAAAATAAGTCTAATTAAGTTTGTTATTTTTCATTTTCTACCTCACTAAGATTGATAATGTGAATGTCGGTTACTACGACACTAGTTTATAACAACATAATTTTTGTGAGAGATCGTGCGTATTTGCTTGTTTTCCGCACAGAACCAATACGCGGTAAGTGTGAAATACCACATTCAGTATTCCCAACCTAACACACACAACAATTTCCCTCTTCTTACCGCTTAAGCGCGACATTCATTTTACTGCTTTAGGCTTTTAACATATTATTTTTAGAGACATTTAACATAGTAGTAATTATAAATTGAAACTTACCACTGCAATTTCACCTAAATTGCAATGTTAATTATTGTTTTTAAATATTTGCAAAAATTAAGTAAAGTCTACTACTCCACGAAACTTATTGCATTCCTGATACAAGTAACACTAAGGAAGCCGTGAAAAAATCAACAAGATTTCAGATGCCGATGTTATTACTGCAATATGTTATATAAATAATATTGTTAAAATATTAAAATTAAAAAATAAATCATTACATAACCTTACCGTTTGTTTTAAGTTCGCATGTATAGACTGGGGGAAAAAAAAGACAGACGTATATCACGGCCTGCTGGAGTATAGTAAACACAGAAAACATTTTATAGCAACAATGTTGAAGAAAGATATTTTGGTTTTCCGAAGTTGCCGTCATTAAACGGAAACCAAGATGGAGATTTCATTGTAACTAATTAGAAATTCGTGTTTCAGGTATGTAGTAAACGATCTTCGCACAAAATAATGTACGATACACGAGCGGTATGTTTGTTTTCATGTTCTCGGAAATTAAAAAAGCTCAACTACGTTTCGCTTTTTCAATCTTTTCCTCGACCATGAAAACGTCAACATACCGCTCTTGTAACGCATATTACTATTTTAAGGTCCCTTGGATGTCGTTATAACCAAGTTTACTGTACTTCAATTACAGGTAGTGGGGAAAATGGAAGTTTCATTTGCTGACACCAGCAATGCAGTGAATTCTCGAGGAAAAGGTAATATAAAGATCACAGACCTACCACATGCAGAGCGAGGACAACGGCTAGGTCTGCAGAACAAAATCTTACAGCCTTGCCACACCTTTACTAATATTCTGTACAATACATCAGATGCGTTGCTAACCAGATTTTTTTAATCTATACTAATAATAAATCTGTAGCCAAAATTTTTCTGGTAATTTTCGATTTTCCAAAAATAATTGGAGTTAACATGTATAATTAACGATCCTGAAACCGAAAATCGTTTTTTTTTAATTTTTGCTTGTATGTCTATCTGTCTGTCTGTCTGTCTGTCTGTCTATGGATGTTTGTTACCTTTTCACGCGATAATGGCTGAACCGATTTATATGAAAATTGGAATATAAATTAAGTTCGTTGTAACTTAGATTTTAGGCTATATGGCATTCAAAATACTTTTTTTAAAAAGGGGCTTATAAGGGGGCCTGAATTAAATAAATCGAAATATATCGCTTATTATTGATTTTCATGAAAAATATTACATAACAAAAGTTTCTTTAGAAATAATTTCCGATAAGTTTTATTCTATACAAAATTTTGATAGGTCTGATATTTAATGAGATAAATGAGTTTTAAAATTACAATAACAACGCCATCTAAGGCGCTGTACTGAAATAAAAACAAATGACTTCGTCTATAATGGACCTTGGACAACAACAATCGAAAGCTATGAAACATAGCCTAAGAGAATGTTTCTGTGTTTGTATGAAGTAATATCGGAAGTTAATTAATTGTTTAATTATTATTTCACCATTGGAAAGTGTAGTTTCTCTAGATGGACATAATTCTACAATGTTATTACTGAAACATATAGCAAGTAATATACAGTATACACATTAAAACTAAATGATGTCAATCTTCATTAAACTATGGTTGCATGTAATAACAATTAAGAAACATGTTAAAGGAATTGTCATTGCACCAAATGATTGTTCTCTGGACGAAAATGATCGCATTTTAATTATTTAAATACAATTTAAATTAAGTAACATATTAAACGATTTATCCTTCTATCAAACACGAATGTTCCCTGGATCAAACGTCCTATTTTAATTACGTAATTACTTTATATTAAATTTCTAACAGGTGCAGCGGAGCGCACGGGTACGGCTAGTATGGAAATATATCCAAAACTGATTTTAAATATTTATTCAAATCTGAAGCTTCAACAGTACAATTTCATTTTCTGTTCAACACGTTACGCATTTGCTGTATAAATTTCTAAATACTTGCTGAAAACTTGGTACAACCATTCAAAATTAACGCACTGCATTGAAGCTAGAATGGCAGAAAATAGCATTTCAAAGCAAAACAGTTTTATGAAGGGCTGTTTTCATCCATTGACGCCGTCCGGGTAGCAACTCGCCGTTTGCTCCGTGGGGTGCCGGTACACCAGGGTTCCTTGGACCCGGGGGTGCAGACCAGGGGGCACTGGGGGTCGCGCTGCCCGGGGTAGCACTTGGACGGCTCCACCACGGTCACCTCCCGGCAGTGGTTGTTGAGGGCGGTCGGCACGCAGGGGGCCGCAGGTTGCCTGCAGCTGATGTCGTTGATTCCTGGCTCGCAGTCGTTCGGGGGCGGCCTGTAGGTCGTGCTGTGGTCAGCAGATCTGAAATTACCGCATTTTATACAGCCATGGTTTGTCTCACACAGAAACCTGTCGGAGTCTCACACAGTCTGACTGAAGCATGTATACTGGGTGTTCAGTTCAAAGTGTGTCATGGCTCGCTGTATGCCGTCATGCGGCTAGCCGATGAGCCTAGAGAATGCAATCTTCCTACACTTCCGCAGAGGTGTATTACCTACATGTCAGAGAAGTTGCATAGCAAGTACGGCGTTCATTCTGAAGAATACTTACTGATACCTACGGTAACGCCGGTAGTGGCAGGAATGTGAACTGTTTGGAAACGTGTACTGAGGTGGGTTTTTTCTTACTGTCGGGATGTGGGGAGAGGGTTAAGACGATTTCTGACGTATTTGTTGACATTAACTTCGACGGTCAACATGGAAACGGAACATTTGATTTGTGTTGTGGAGAGTTGCCGTACGCAACCGATGTTAAGAAATACCCTGAGTACGACTTGGCCGTGCAAAACACAGTTCGAAAGAGGTTATGGTAGTACAGAAACAGTACAGACTGCCATCTGTTGCTACGACGTTCAAGTTATACCGTACACGTTCTCAAGTTCAGATTGAATGCCTTGATTAATAGGCAACTTCCAACTTGCTCTTAAGGGAAGACTCCACTGAAAATCATGAAAATTTTTCCAAATTTTTTTTAGCTATTTCACTTATTCAGAATTTATATTTTCATACCCCAAATGGATTCAGCTCAATTCTGATTACAAATACTCGTATGTTTACACTTTTTAAATTAAGGCTGGAAGGGGGCGTGGAATTTAAAGAGCTGTCAAAATTGTTTTTCATCGAAGGATTCTTTTTTAAAATTTCTGATTACAAATCTAGTAACTTTTTGTTGGCTCCCTGAAGTTACTAGATGAATGTAGCGGAGGAGAATATTAATTTACATAAATATTCATTTCATTTTCAAATCTATTTTTCTGTGTTCATTTTTGTTGATTCAACCCCAAATTTCTTATGCCAAACATTAATCAATCTGGATGAAATGTTTACTGCAAGTATTTATGAGGTAGCTGCATGTTTCTATGCATTTATTTTGTGAGAAATGCTGCTAGTTTATTTTATTAATATTTTTCTTAATGCTGCTAGTTTATTTTATTAATATTTTTCTTAATGCTGCTAGTTTATTTTATTAATATTTTTCTTAATGCTGCTAGTTTATTTTATTAATATTTTTCTTAATGCTGCTAGTTTATTTTATTAATATTTTTCTTAATGCTGCTAGTTTATTTTATTAATATTTTTCTTAATGCTGCTAGTTTATTTTATTAATATTTTTCTTAATGCTGCAATAAGTTTCGAGGGTATTAAATAAATTATTATCACACGCCTAAACTTGAACGGCGCAGTACCGCACGCACTGGCCGAGAGCTGAAGATAAGCGAGCGTTGGGCATCATTTTACTCCTGTGTTTATGAAAACTTGTGATAAAGCTAGCCCAGCCATGACTGCTAGACGACACATCACGTGTTTTTTTCTCCTGGCCTTGCTTGTCTCGACTACCTACAGTCAGCTGGTTAGTTCACGCGAGTAGTATTTATTTTCTTTATTTGATATTTTCAATACTTTCTTATCAACGGTGCACCAGTAAAAAATATGTGTTTATTTGTACTTTCAATGCGGAATCTAACCATATATTTTAAAAATATTTTTTCGTGGTCAAAGACGTCTCAATGAAGAAAAATCTCAATTTCTCCATTTCCATAAAAAGTAAGAAAAACTGTTTACATGTCAATATAAACTTTAATTTCTCAGCATCAAAATAAATAATGATTTTGATCATTGGCTGAAAGGATTTCGGAGCTACAACAGTTTAAAGTTGCTAATTTTATGAAAATACGATACATTTAAATATTTTTAACTTAAAAACTATGAAGTTCTGATGCCTCAAACTTTGCACAAAGCATTGTATCACAGATCTCTATGTACAAAAAAAGTTTCATTGTATTTAAAAATTTCAAGGTCAATTTTCTCTACATTTCGGTCGATTTGAGATAGAACAGCCCATACGTATACATAATACATGTTAAAGAGGGTAGACTATATATTGATATTGAAAAAATTAAAGTTTAATCAAAATACAGTTCCACTGCCCTCTAAACATTCCGGTCCAAGCCTCGGCAGTGCAGGACCGTACAAAAATAGCAGCTGACTCACCTGATATGGGCGTCCGGCACTGGGTCGCTGTTCACCGTTCCCACTTCTGCGAAGACATAGAGGAAGAGTGCAATTAGTTGACTGGCGAAAGAGTAAACGCTGCTACCTAACCTAACAGAAGCTGCACAAATGCTTCTTTTTTGTACGGAGGAGGGACCCGAAGGCTAGCACTGCAGCCTGAGGCTTATTGTGCTTACCACTCCTATTCTGTGAACGATGGATAGCTGAACGGCCGCGCTCTTGTACAAGTACAGCACGCCGCACCGTGAACTGAACCCGGGGTATTGTATGGGAGATGATATGTGAATTAATGATGGCGCAATGAGTCCGAGGTCCAACGTCGAAAGTTACCCAGCAATTCTGCTTCAATTGGTTGAGGGGAAAACCTCGGAAGTTGTACGAAGTGATGCACTTCTATCTGATCTCCACACAAATTTGGACTCACATTCAACTGAATGTAGATATATTGTAATTCTCCCGTACAATAATTTCCTTATTGTAAGTGAAATAAGATTTTTTCCGAATTGGAACTGCAGACCTAATAGTTCCAACAATCCCGAAGGACTGGGGCAGATCACGATGGTCTGCTTTTTTCCCTCGCTGTTATTTATACTCGCTTTAACATCTCTGGTCATATCGCGAGTTAATCTTTGGTTGAAATCCGAAGGCCTGTGTACTATTGTTGAGACTGGTTCTATTGTTGTGAACTAGATGGCGACTGTGTATGTATTACTGATTTGTTATGAATATGATTTCGGTGATATTCAGGGATGTTGTGGTCCGAATTTCCTGGCATTTGCTTTACGGTTGAGGAAAAACCCTGAAAAACCACAATCAGGAAACTCAACCCGACCGGGACTCGAACCCGGGTCCTCTGCATGCTGACCCCTACACTACAGAGGTGGTCTCTGCTTTTAACATAACTTAAGGGGATCCGGTACGTCCTATCTCGGCTATGTCAAAATCATTATTTTTCATGCAGCTTTTCTCAGAAACTGCTAGTAGTAGGCACTTGATTTTTTACACGTTATGGCTACATGTACTGACCTGAATTTAACACAGACAATTGAAGGAAAAGTGCATAGTAGATTAAATATAATTTTTTTTGTTCCGGTCCAAATTTTAACTACAATTTTCAATATATATCAGTACATAATTATTTTCATAATTTAGATTTATTGAAAATCTCATGTTAAATTAGGGATAAGGCTTGTGCCAACGTGCTGTGAAAATTTTGAAGTCCTATGTGTAATAGAAGCTGAAAAAAACTGCATTTTTTTTTTTCGTTGTTGGTAACTCTATAGCATCTATTAGATGCTTTATGGTTGTGCTAACAGATGGAGATACTTGTCAACAATGTGACGCTGAAACGTGTGTTCAGGTTACTGCCCAGCGACAGTCCTGATGTATTTTTATATTTGTGATGATTGGTTAATTAATATTAACCCGGCACACTCACAATCACACTCACATTCATACAAATTTCCAGACTCTAGACACCCAGGGAATTCCTCTTCTTCAAGAAAAATTCACCGAGAGCCTAGCCCGGGAATCGAACCCGGGACCTCCTGATCTGGAAGACAGCATGATGATCAACAGACCACGGAGGCAGTCAAACTGCATTTTGTTTGAAGAGAAAACAAACTTAGAGAAAAACGTTCAAATAATTCAAAATATTAAAACTTTTATTTTCATTCAAAATATTGAACTTTTTTTTTTTTTCATATATATTGTATACTGTAATAGTTCCATATATTGAATACTGTAATAGAGAAAAAATAAGTTGCAATTATTGCAAAATCCTCCCTGTGGTTGTACAGACGTACCCCGTCCTAATCCACAGCCTACGCCGTTTGGCCACTTTTTACGATTTACACTAACAAACACATATTTCTCCGGACGCGAACTTGAAACTTTTGATAGAAATACGTGCGTACACACGAATTTAACATTTGTTTAAGAAATTTAAAAAATCCGATGGGATTTGTAGTTTGTATTCATGTTTATAAAGCTTAAAACCTCGCAAAAACTAAATTTTTAGCTCGAGAAACGACGATTTTGCCACTTTTTACGATTTACACTAACAAACATAAATTTCTCCGGACGCGAACTTGAAACTTTTGATAGAAATACGTGCGTACACACGAATTTAACATTTTTTTAAAGAAATTACAAAAATTCGATGGGATTTGTAGTTTGTATTCATGTTTATAAAGCTTAAAACCTCGCAAAAACTAAATTTTTAGCTCGAGAAACGACGATTTTGCCACTTTTTACGATTTACACTAACAAACATAAATTTCTCCGGACGCGAACTTGAAACTTTTGATAGAAATACGTGCGTACACACGAATTTAACTTTTTTTTTAAGAAATTACAAAAATTCGATGGGATTTGTAGTTTGTATTCATGTTTATGAAGCTTAAAATCTCGCAAAAACTAAATTTTTAGAAAAATTTTGTTTGAGTGTAAAATCGATACGTGTGATAGAATACTGTTTAACAACGCATATTAAACACATTCTGAAAGAATTAGAACAATCGGTTGGAAATTTTAGATTTGATTAACGTTTATACAAAAGACGCGTTTCTAGCTCGAGAAACGACTATTTTGCCACTTTTTACGATTTACACTAACAAACACAAATTTCTCCGGACGCGAACTTGAAACTTTTGATAGAAATACGTGCGTACACACGAATTTAACATTTGTTTAAGAAATTAAAAACCCGATGGGATTTGTAGTTTGTATTCATGTTTATAAAGCTTAAAACCTCGCAAAAAAACTAAATTTTTAGCTCGAGAAACGACGATTTTGCCACTTTTTACGATTCACACTAACAAACACATATTTCTCCGGACACGAACTTGAATCTTTTGATAGAAATACGTGCGTACACACGAATTTAACATTTTTTAAGAAATTACAAAAATCCGATGGGATTTGTAGTTTGTATTCATGTTTATGAAGCTTAAAATCTCGCAAAAACTAAATTTTTAGAAAAATTTTGTTTGAGTGTAAAATCGATACGTGTGATAGAATACTGTTTAACAACGCATATTAAACACATTCTGAAAGAATTAGCACAATCGGTTGGAAATTTTAGATTTGATTAACGTTTATACAAAAGACGCGTTTCTAGCTCGAGAAACGACGGTTTTGCCACTTTTTACGATTTACACTAACAAACACAAATTTCTCCGGACGCGAACTTGAAACTTTTGATAGAAACACGTGCGTACACACGAATTTAACATTTTTTTAAGAAATTACAAAAATCCGATGGGATTTGTAGTTTTTATCCATGTTTATATAGCTTAAAATCTCGCAAAAACTAAATTTTTAGGTCGAAAAACGACGATTTTGCCACTTTTTACGATTTACACTAACAAACACAAATTTCTCCGGACGCGAAGTTGAAACTTTTGATAGAAATACGTGCGTACACACGAATTTAACGTTTTTTTAAGAAATTTAAAAAATCCGATAGGATTTGTAGTTTGTATTCATGTTTATAAAGCTTAAAATCTCGCAAAAACTAAATTTTTAGAAAAAAATTTTTTGAGTGGAAAATCGAAACGAGTGGTAGAATACTGTTTAATATTTTACCAAAATTACCTATTTTATTGCACGTACATCATTCCCTGATAAACTGACTCGCAGATACTGAACATGGACAAAATCCGTTAATAGTGAAGCAGAACATCTCTACAGAAGCTGGCTGACGTCATCTCACCTTCGGATGGTGCGCCGCTCACCAGTCCGGTCAGCACGCAGGCAAAAACCACGAAGACTACGTCGACGGAAGCCATGGCTGAACTGCGTCCAGGGGCTTTTATTTGATATTTGTGCGACCGTGTTCAGAAAACATACGGAACACGTGCACACTGATAACAGCAATCAACAGCTGCTTGGGTGGGTTAATCCGAAGGCTTGTCAGTTACACGGGTTGCTGATTGTACTGCAGGTGTCACACGTCGGCTGAAAAACTTCCACGAGCAGCCTACGCAGACACCACACGGTGTTGCCAAGTGTATACTTCACGATCTACGAGTGATGTGCTATTGTACGGCAGTGAAGGTTGGACTATTACATCCAAAATGAAATCTGCAGAGATGAAATTTATGCGAAAACAGCAAGTACTTAGTTTTCATACCAAAAGATTGTATCTACAGTATACTAATAATAAATCTGTAGCCAACATTTTTCTGGTAATTTTCGATTTTCCGAAAATAATTTGTGTTAACCGTATAAAACACCCTTTTCGCTTTTTTTTTATTTTTGTTTGTATGTCTGTCTGGATGTTTGTTACCTTTTCACGCGATAATGGCTGAACCGATTTATATGAAAATTGGAATATAAATTAAGTTCGTTGTAACTTAGATTTTAGGCTATATAGCATATAAAATATTTTATTTAAAATGAGGGTTATAAGGGGGCCTGAATTAAATAACTCGAAATATCTCGCTTATTATTGATTTTCATGAAAAATATTACATAACAAAAGTTTCTTTAAAAATAACTTCCGATTAAGTTTTATTCTATACAAAATTTTGATAGGACTGATATTTAATGAAGTAAATGAGTTTTAAAATTACAATAACAACGCCATCTAAGGCGCTGTACTGAAATAAAAACAAGTGACTTCGTCTATAAGGGGCTTTGCACAACAACAATCGAAAGCTATTAAACATAGCCTAAGAGAATGTTTCTGTGTTTGTATGAAGTAATATCGGAAGCTAATTAATTGTTTAATTATTATTTCACCATTGGAAAGTGTAGTTTCTCTAGATGGACATAATTCTACAATGTTATTACAGTAACTTCTGAAACATATAGCAAGTAATATAAAGTATACACATTAAATCTAAATGATATTTCAATCTTCATTAAACTATGGTTGCATGTAATAACAATTAAGAAACATGTTAAAGGAATTGTCATTGCACCAAATGATTGCTCTCTGGACCAAAATGACCGCATTTTAATTATTTAAATACAATTTAAATTAAGTAACATATTAAACGATTTATCCTTGTAACAAACACGAATGTTCCCTGGATCAAACGTTCTATTTTAATTATGTAATTACTTTATATTTATTTCTAACAGGTGCAGCGGAGCGCACGGGTACGGCTAGTTTGCAGTAAGTGAAAAATATGAGCATAGAAAACGAATCGTTCCGAATATGTAAACCGAGTTTGCAGATCACGGTTACCGAAATACAAAAGATAGCGGGGCCGACCAATGAAGATATCGGCGGGGGATTCTACTGCAGGCACAGGTCAACAGTGGCCCATGTCCTTGGAAGCTTTGTGATGATTATGATGACAGTAATTATTTTCCCCGTTATCAGTAGCAGTATCATTTGCAGAAGTTAAGAAAAGCAGCATTACACTTCGGATTGGCGGGCGTTAAGTTAACAGAATGCTCAGCCTTGTGGGCTTTGATGACAACTTATCAATTCACTATGCAGCCATCTAGCTGCTGCATAAGAAGTCACGTTATAACACTCATTTGAATTGCATGGAGCAACTGTACTTCCATCTAGTGGTCGTTCCCAATCGACGGTGGCGATCCTGGTGGTTGTTCTCTTCGACGTGTTACCGGTTCTAACATGGGGATGGGCAATCTGTTATATACGTGATCAGGGGTTGAACTGTCAGGTTCAAGAGAAAACCACAAAGAACCGCAGAACAAGTAGACATTAAATTTCATGTAAGCAGCTCCTCTTGGCAGTCATGTTCCAAGTACTGCTATGCACGTATCTGCATTGATGTTCACTGAATTTGAATCACAAAATTACAATATTATAGTAAGAAAAATATAAATTTTAGTTCTGGCCAAAAACGCAAATGACAATTTTTCTATTGCCAATTTATTATGAAGCTCACAAACTATTCAACTCCTTGATTCGAAAACTGTAACAGAAGTTTGTTAACGAACGGGACCAGAGTGTTAACAAGCACGCCATTTACTTAGTAAACATGTAAATATTTACAACGTATTTACTAAGCAGATGGATAAACAAAATGGACGGAACTTCTGGTGTAGACTTACAGTCCGTTCAAGGCGGTCTTTTCCGTACGTTCAATTAAGAAGCATGAAGATTTTGTGTCTACATGGTGCGCCGTTTTGAACGTCGTCTTCGCTGAGTAAATATATTATATCAATCTTGCATTCATTGGTTGAATGCGTCACGTTGAAGAAAAGTTGAACCGTATAGATGCATCTTAATGGATTCATGCTCATCGATTTACGGGGAAACAGTTGGCGACACTGACTGAAAAAAAACGACCATGCGATAAATTTATAGTGATAAATCTAGCTGCAAAAATTATCGCGATGCATGAATGAGATTGGCTGGAATTCAAAATTTTATTACACTTTATTGGTCGAAAAGGAAAGACGTCATATAAACGAAATAATCACAGAAAATTATAACCACTAGTGGTATTCAGCAAGATAATTATAACCACTAGTGGTATTCAGCAAGATAATTATAACCACTAGTGGTATTCAGCAAGATAATTATAACCACTAGTGGTATTCAGCAAGATAATTATAACCACTAGTGGTATTCAGCAAGACAATTATAACCACTAGTGCTATTCAGCAAGATAATTATAACCACTAGTGGTATTCAGCAAGACAATTATAACCACTAGTGCTATTCAGCAAGATAATTATAACCACTAGTGATATTCAGCAAGATAATTATAACCACTAGTGGTATTCAGCGAGATAATTATAACCACTAGTGGTATTCAGCAAGATAATTATAACCACTAGTGGTATTCAGCAAGATAATTATAACCACTAGTGGTATTCAGCAAGATAATTATAACCACTAGTGGTATTCAGCAAGGCAATTATAACCACTAGTGGTATTCAGCAAGATAATTATAACCACTAGTGGTATTCAGCAAGGCAATTATAACCACTAGTGGTATTCAGCATGATAATTATAACCACTAGTGGTATTCAGCAAGATAATTATAACCACTAGTGGTATTCAGCAAGATAATTATAACCACTAGTGGTATTCAGCAAGATAATTATAACCACTAGTGGTATTCAGCAAGGCAATTATAACCACTAGTGGTATTCAGCAAGATAATTATAACCACTAGTGGTATTCAGCAAGGCAATTATAACCACTAGTGGTATTCAGCATGATAATTATAACCACTAGTGGTATTCAGCAAGATAATTATAACCACTAGTGGTATTCAGCAAGATAATTATAACCACTAGTGGTATTCAGCAAGATAATTATAACCACTAGTGGTATTCAGCAAGACAATTATAACCACTAGTGGTATTCAGCAAGATAATTATAACCACTAGTGGTATTCAGCAAGATAATTATAACCACTAGTGGTATTCAGCAAGATAATTATAACCACTAGTGGTATTCAGCAAGATAATTATAACCACTAGTGGTATTCAGCAAGATAATTATAACCACTAGTGGTATTCAGCAAGACAATTATAACCACTAGTGGTATTCAGCAAGACAATTATAACCACTAGTGGTATTCAGCAAGACAATTATAACCACTAGTGGTATTCAGCAAGATAATTATAACCACTAGTGGTATTCAGCAAGATAATTTCCACACGAAAAGATAATCTTATTGCATGAGTGAACTTCATTATTTTCCTGTGAAAGCAGAGGTTATAGATATATACCTAAGCCTTTTGGAATATTACTGTAAATTCTTTGACAAAAATTTGAGAAAATGAAGATGTTGGCATCCTTGCAATAAAGCAAGTCCACGTTTCAGACTAACATTATTACAACGTTTTTTTGTGATATGCGTAAGTTACATATTATGACTCTATTTCGAAAATTATTACAAATACATTTAGCGCTTTATTTTCAACTAGGTAGGGCCTATTATTTATGTTATGTTTTAAAATTATACATTTTTTGATATTTTTCTTTAACATTAATTACTGTAATACAATTAAGTAAAGTTACAATTAATAACATTTCCATGTGAACGTCGTGTGCTTGACGAAAGAGTTTCATGGCCAGCATTTCATCTTAAACTTTCCATCGTGTTGGAATAAAACAATTGAGAAAAAATCATCACGCATTAGTCAATTGAGAATGAATAAGGTTAGTGATTGGCTGGAACACATCGTCAGAGACGTCAGAAACGACCTATAAGGCTCGCATGATGTCGAGTCATGTCTTTTAGAGAATATGGGTTCGAGAACAGTTTTATAATATAATGAGTTCATAATAATATGTTTATTGCCACAAAAATATAATACACAGAAATTGTAAATGTACAAAATTCTAGCATTTATTTATTTATTTATTTATTTACTTATTTATTTATTTATGTATGTATTTATTTACTTATTTATTTGTTAATGTATTTATTTATTTACTTATTTATTTACTTATTTATTTATTTACTTATTTATTTACGCATTTATTTACTTATTTATTTATTTATTGTATTTATTTACTTATTTATTTATTTATGTATTTATTTATTTACTTATTTATTTGCTTATTTAACTTATTTATTTATTTACTTATCTATTTATTTACTTATTTATTTAATTAATTAATTTATTTATTTATTCAGTGATACTGTATGTTACGCTCTGTAGTTACAAGTTCGAATCCCTCTTTGAACATGGGAGTCCACCTGTTCGTAAGAATGCCACATTAAAACAAGTTACAGATAGCCCCGAGGTACATATTTATTTATACCATCTATGTATATCAGTAATTCTCAACGTCAGGGGTCCGCAAAACTAAAATTTGATTTGTTATTTCATTGTGGAAAATACCTTCCAATTATATCTTTATTTTCATAACAAAAATGTTGCACATGTAACCTTTCCATTATTATTAGCAATACTAATTTGTGCAAAGTTTGCCAACTAAACTTCAGTCTGTAACAACTCTATAGCTTCTATACATGAAAAGACTTTCTTACTTTGTAGGCCTACGGAGTTAGCGTCTTGAGGAGTCCGGCACAATGCGCATCGTATGAAAGAGATCCTCGAACTCGGGAGTTTAAGAACGGTAGAGGCGGGCGTGTAGCATTACTGTACACAGCGTGGACATCGTGTTTCATTCATTTTCAAGGTCATCTCAGTTATTTGATAAGCGCTACGAAGTGGTTTTCCGTATGTAACCTTCACCCAAATTTAGACTAATTTCAAGGAAATGCAGACAGACCTGCAACTCTACTGACAGTTTTCTGCTATGAAATAACTTCATACACTGTTCTTGCTGCAAGGAGATTCCGTAACATTAGACACCCAAACTAGAAATTGCATAATATTATATCACTCAGTGTTACCAACTTTGGTTTCATGCGGAATCTGATGGTCATTAACTCGGTGAATCTACTTAAACGGACAAAAGTTGCAAATTTTATAAAGCATTACACATCTTCTTTAATTTTTAAGTCTCCACGGAGATCACGAAACCAGACCGTAAACAGGAGCTCTGATCATAAATATTAAATTAATTTACTTTTCAATCGGAAGCGTTCAATCTGTCTTCTGCGTTGTTTCATTCCTTTTAAGGCGGCAATCGATACAAACAATAAAATTGCAGGCTTACTTTTAAAAATGACTGATTTTGGTTAAGAAATGTACAAAAAAATTAATGAACTCTTTCAACAATTGTATATGACACAATTAATACATTAATTTAATTATAAAAATTACGGGGCACCCATGTTCGAACCGGGCACCTCTCGAGCTACAGTCGAGCTTCAACACCGCTCTGTTATAACGTATACAAGTTTAACTATTACAATGAACGGGAATGCAGCAGTGGAAAACTTTGGGAATTGTCTCTATGGCAACAAACACGAATGCCGGTCTAAAATAGTGTACGACACGCACGTTAAAAATGATTTTACTTCGTATGGCTTGTTCCAGCCGGTGTGCCGCCCCGTGTTTCAAACATCTGTACCCACAAAATAAAACATATATTCAACACTTGTGTCATAAATAACAATTGCAAATATAGGCTAGGATTTATGTATAATTTTATTGTACGTAATGAACATTGA
>JAJSOF020000041.1:24796791-24814360 GCA_025594305.2 Periplaneta americana
AATGCAGTAGGCTATTTCAATACACAGGCCTTTCATTTCAAAACTTTCCAGTCTAAATAACTATTATTTAAATTGAATCCAATTTAAACAGAAAACAATTAAGATATTGAGGGGGAAGTCTGAAACCAGATTAATTGCATTTTAGATTTTACCCCCACCCCCAGTCACTTACACTTTGAAATTTCAAATGGCACCCCTTTATTTTTAGACTATACTTAAATGTGAAACAGCATTCAATTGTTTATACACCTCCTTCATTTGTTTTCGCAGCTTTTGTTTTATATCGTCGCCTGGCAACTTGGATTGTTGATTACAGCTGAGGAGAATGAAGCTGCAAAAACTTATTGAGCATTTGATGTAATAGTTGTGTTTGTGTATTAAATTATTTTATGCTCGACCATGCCGAAATGTAGTAATTATACACCTGGTAGCAATCCTTTAATGCATGTCATTAAAGTACACCTATTCATTAAAGTTCAGGTTTTCGATTGTTCTCGGATATGCAATCGAAAGACAACGAGGGAAACGTCACGGAGGCTGAAATCCAATACTGTCGCAGAAGGTTATGTTCTGTTACTATAATAATTAGCGTTAATTGTAAATAATATTCAAATAAATTCAATTTGTCACCTCGTTTTTCAATTCTAAATCAATTTCCAGGTTATATCAAATTTAACGGGATTATTTCAAGGTCAATGACATTATTGTTCCTCGGAAAAAATCAATACTTTCGCATCTGCGCACATCTCACAATTTACGAGCTATGCACAAGGTCACTTCCGCTCTTGAGTCAGATACGAATAAAATGAATACTTCTGAATAATTCCAAGTTAGAAATATGGTCGAGCATAAAAGTCGTATGAAACTTGCCTATAATGGTAATTAAGACGCTCGTATGAAAATTATGAAACTCGCTTGCGTTCGTTTCATAAACAAACATACTCGCGTCTTAATTACTATCATTATAGGCTCGTTGCATAATGTACTATTAAAGTGGTGTATACCCTTCAAGAGAGAACATAAATAATCCTTATTGATTAAATTTAGGAAATTACACAAAATAAGCTGTGTTTTCATCTTACAATCAATTGAGGGTAACAAAAATAGGCAACCTAGGCGACGATAGAAAACAAAAGATGCGAAAACAAATGAATAAGGCGTATAAACAATTGAATGTTCTTTCATATTTCAGTATAAAAATATAGTGGTGTCATTTGAAGTTTCAAGCTGGGGATAGCTGGATTGTGGGGTGAAATCTAAAGTGCAATGAAGCCTGGTTTCAGATTTCCCCCACATTATCTAAATTGACGTGTTTTTTGTTTAAATTGAACTCAATTAAAATAATTAGTTATTTACACTGGGAAGTTTTGAAATGAAAGCCCTGTATGTCACTATACTACTGATAAATAAATGCATAACAATTGAATATAAACAAAATCCAGGCAGTATTTTCAGACTAATCTCTGCTCACCCACAGCCACAAGATGGCCAGTCCGGAAGCAGTTGTCGCTTTCAGGGATTTGGAAACCGTTAACCGACACAATCAGCCCTTTGAGCTTCGTATCGTAAACTCTTTCCATGGATGAATATATAATAGGATGCGAAACTTATTGAGTTTCCCGTAACACATTCTAGAGGCGCTGTTGTAGAAATTGATCTTGCTGCCACCTGTTGGGGGAGGGGCGTTATTACATCTAGCAGCGCACCAAGTAGCGAAAAAAGTTACTAATGTATTTAGCAGCGCACCTGGTGACGAAAATATTAAACTGTGCAGAAAGTATTCCCTCCCACCCTCATCGATATTCAAAACGAACCCAATTTAAAATAAAACATTTACATTTTTATTCCTTACAGCATCTTCTACTGAAAATTCTTACCGGAGCCAACAGGAAGATAAAAGAGACGATCTATTTTACACTACCCAATTAAAATATAACCAGACAGAGACAAAAAATAAAGCAAAAGGTTAGATAATTGGGATTGTATTCTTTGGGTATTCTTTGGGTATGGAAAAGTCTGCAAGAACTACTTAGATAGTTCAATTTATTATATTACTATTACTTTTTTTACAATACATTCAACAACACTATTTTTACAACGTCCATAAACATCACTGTTTAACATACACTGATTATACACATGCGTGCAGTTCTGTTTGACATACTTATTTCAGTCACTTTATGTCCACTTATCCCACCTACGACGCTAGCAAGTTTCCTTAGCACCTCTGCAAACAGAACTTGTCTCCTCAGAGCAATATCTCGAACGGATAAATGTTTTAGAGAACTCTTTTTTGGGACTAATGTACCCAACACGTAGTTTCTAATGTTCACCACCTACGACGTTGGGCGCTGATCATCTTATTTCAGCCTTTCGCCGCCAGATGGTGCTGACCGTCTTTCGCATCCTATTACATTACTTAAGTAAAATTTCTTTCCTTGGACGATTTCCTAATCGTTTGTGTATTTTCTCCTAACGGATATTCACGTCATCCCGATATGACGAAGCTGGTTAACCTGCATGGAGATTGATGTTATCCTGAACTTTCCTAATGGCAATTCTGAACTGGAGATAGCGCGCCGTTTAGCTCATGTGGTCATAACCCATTTTCTACGACGTGTGGTTAGATAATTGGGATTGTATTCTTTGGGATCAGAATGGAAAAGTCTGCAGAACTACTTATAGTTCAATTTATTATATTACTATTCTGGTTACAATACACCAACACTATTTTACAACGTGCCATAAACATCACTGTTTAACATACACTGTTATACACACTCTATCAGCATTAGGCACTTTCTGTCTGCCATCTTGCCTTATAGCAATGTATCACAAGTACGTCTGTTCACCACCTGTATTTTTTAATTCATTTGGCCTGTGTCCACACACTTTTATGTCCATTTTCATTTAAGTCAACTTTTATATTATATGCCCACTCGTGAAATTATAAAAGCATCTGTGTATGTATTTAGGCATTGTTAAGGCCAGGGAAAATTGTGTACATCACTGTTATTTCTTACAATTATTCTTATTAGCTTTGTGTTTCGTTGTTTATTCAGGCTGTTAATCGACAAAATCAGCGTGTAAAAATGAAATTCGACAACTAATGTCTATTCCTCTTGGTGTCAGTTAAATTTTACAACCCAAGTGCTTGGCGGGGTCGCACATCTACTTAAACGTACTTGATAAATTTAAGACAGACGAATAGATTGTTCAGAATTATAAGACAGACGCTGACGTCACTGTTTACCTTAAGGCTGTTAGTGTGTGAAGCGGCGAGAAGCTGATTGGTTATGTGAAGTGGACTATAAATGGACATAATGTATCGTACATATATTCTTTACATGGACATAATGTATCGTACATATATGCTTTACATGGACATAATTGTACATGTATTGTACATTTTTACATGCACATAATGTGTACATATATGCTTTACATGGACATAATGTATTGCAGTAACATATATGCTTTACATGGACATAATGTATTGTACATTCAACATATATGCTTTACATGGACATAATGTATTGTACGTACATATATGCTTTACATGGACATAATGTATCGTACATTATGCTTGCACATAATGTAACATATATGCTTTACATGGACATAATGTATTGTACATTCTTGCCGTGAACATATATGCTTTTACATGGACATAATGTACATTCTTGCATGAACATATGCTTTACATGGACATAATGTATTGTACATCTATGCTTTAATGGACATAATGTATTGTACATAAATTTACATGGACATAATGATTGTTCAGAATTACATATATGCTTTACATGGACATAATGTACTGTACATGAACATATGCTTTACATGGACATAATGTATTCACATTCATGCCGTACATATATGCTTTACATGCTGTATTGTACATGGACATAATGTTACATGGACATAATGTATTGTACATATATGCTTTACATGGACATAATGTATTGTACATATATGCTTTACATGAACATAATGTACATGGACATAATGTATTTACATTCTGCAGTGAACATATATGCTTTACATGGACATAATGTATTGTACATATATGCTTGCATGGACATATGTATGGACATAATGCTACATGGACATAATGTATTGTACATTCTTTTACATGAACATAATGTATGCTTTACATGGACATAATGTATTGTACATTCTTGCAAGGACATAATCTATTGAACATATATGCTTTACATGGACATAATGTATTGTACATTATGCTTGCAGTGAACATATATGCTATATGTACATATATGCTTTACAAGGACATAATGTATTGTACATATATGAACATATATGCTTTACATGGACATAATGTATTGTACATTCTTTACATGGACATAATGAACATATATGCTTTACATGGACATAATCATGTACATATATGTTTACATGGACATAATGTATTTCTTGTGAACATATATGCTTTACATGGACATAATGTATTGTACATTGAACATGCTTTACATGGACATAATGTATTGTACATTCTTTACATGGACATAATGTATTGTACATTCTTAATGCATTGAACATATATGCTTTACATGGACATAATGTATTGTACATTCATGCAGTGAACATATATGCTTTACATGGACATAATGTATGTACATTCTTGCATATATGCTTTACATGTGACATAATGTATTGTACATATGGACATAATGTATTGTACATTCTTGCAGTGAACATATATGCTTTACATGGACATAATGTATTGTACATTCATGCAGTGAACATATATGCTTTACATGGACATAATGTATTGTACATTCTTGCAGTGAACATATATGCTTTACATGGACATAATGTACTGTACATTCTTGCATGAACATATATGCTTTAGATGGACATGAACATATATGCTTTACATGGACATAATGTACTGTACATTCATGCAGTGAACATATATGCTTTACATGGACATAATGTACTTGTACATTCATGCAGTGAACATATATGCTTTACATGGACATAATGTACTGTACATTCTGCAGTGAACATATATGCTTTACATGGACATAATGTACTGTACATTCATGTCATGGGACATAATGTACTGTACATTCATGCAGTGAACATATATGCTTTACATGGACATAATGTACTGTACATTCATGTCATGAACATTATGCTTTAACATAATGTATTGTACATTCATGTCATGAACATTATGCTTTACATGGACATAATGTACTGTACATTCATGTCATGAACATATATGCTTTACATGGACATAATGTACTGTACATTCATGCAGTGAACATATATGCTTTACATGGACATAATGTATTGTACATTCATGCAGTGAACATATATGCTTTACATGGACATAATGTACTGTACATTCATGCAGTGAACATATATGCTTTACATGGACATAATGTATTGTACATTCATGTCATGAACATATATGCTTTACATGGACATAATGTGTTGTACATTCATGCAGTGAATATATATGCAGGAAGGCTACCCATTAGAAAGTGATCTTGCCAGCACATTGCTTCGACCGCCTTTACCACTGGCATGGAATTGTGTAGGAAGGTGAAACGATGCTGGAGTCGTTATGGAAGTGATAGTGAGACGAATTACCCAGGTTTCACCTGGAATTGAACCCAGACTCCTACATCTGACACTCCACCGCAGAAGTAACTCTGGTTGATTCTTTACAGAAACCGGTTACGCCTACGGATGTCGCTGGCAGGTAAACATCCCGATGACGTGTTATTTCGCGGAACCGAAGACTCACTTTTGCTTCAAAGGTCAAAACATAAATTACATGCTAATGTTGAGAGAATGCATCGCCAGCGGAAGAGAGAAGAACAATATTGCATTGCACAAGAGTTCGGGGAAACGGCATCGGACGACGCCACCCGGTTTTCCTGGGTAACGTCAAATAAAAGGCGCTGGACGCAGTCCTGAAGTCACTCATCGGGTGACCATGGCCTCCTGCAACATCTTCGCGCTCTCAGCCTGCTTGATGGTTGGTCTGGCGTGGGCCAATGGTAAGACGGAGTTCATCCTTATCGTAAACTAACATGCAGGTGTGAAGAGAGAATTGTGCGCCCTCGGTATTCTGTTTTGAGATCCCTGAAAGCGAAAAGATGCTGTGGGAATGACATTCTTCTGTCTGTGTACAGCGATTTCTACTAAACTATTGGACGGATTTTGTTCATATTCAATATCTACGAGTCAATTTATCAGGGAATGATGTACATGAAATATAATAATTTTAGTACTAGTCTGTCTGTGTACAGCGATTTCTACTAAACTATTGGACGGATTTTGTTCATATTCAGTTTCTACGAGTCAATTTATCAGGAATGATGTACATGAAATATAATAATTTTAGTACTAGTCTGTCTGTGTACAGCGATTTCTACTAAACTATTGGACGGATTTTGTTCATATTCAGTATCTACGAGTCAATTTATCAGGGAATGATGTACATGAAATATAATAATTTTAGTACTAGTCTGTGTACAATGATTTCTACTAAACTATTTTATGGATTTTGTTCACATTCAGTATGTACGAGTCAATTTATCAGGGAATGATGTACATGAAATATAATAATTTTAGTACTAGTCTGTCTGTGTACAGCGATTTCTACTAAACTATTGGACGGATTTTGTTCATATTCAGTATCTACGAGTCAATTCATCAGGGAATGATGTACATGAAATATAATAATTTTAGTACTAGTCTGTCTGTGTACAGCGATTTCTACTAAACTATTGGACGGATTTTGTTCATATTCAGTTTCTACGAGTCAATTTATCAGGGAATGATGTACATGAAATATAATAATTTTAGTACTAGTCTGTCTGTGTACAGCGATTTCTACTAAACTATTGGACGGATTTTGTTCATATTCAGTATCTACGAGTCAATTTATCAGGGAATGATGTACATGAAATATAATAATTTTAGTACTAGTCTGTCTGTGTACAGCGATTTCTACTAAACTATTGGACGGATTTTGTTCATATTCAGTTTCTACGAGTCAATTTATCAGGGAATGATGTACATGAAATATAATAATTTTAGTACTAGTCTGTCTGTGTACAGCGATTTCTACTAAACTATTGGACGGATTTTGTTCATATTCAGTATCTACGAGTCAATTTATCAGGGAATGATGTACATGAAATATAATAATTTTAGTACTAGTCTGTCTGTGTACAGCGATTTCTACTAAACTATTGGACGGATTTTGTTCATATTCAGTATCTACGAGTCAATTTATCAGGGAATGATGTACATGAAATATAATAATTTTAGTACTAGTCTGTCTGTGTACAGCGATTTCTACTGAACTATTGGACGGATTTTGTTCATATTCAGTATCTACGAGTCAATTTATCAGGGAATGATGTACGTGAAATATAATAATTTTAGTACTAGTCTGTCTGTGTACAGCGATTTCTACTAAACTATTGGACGGATTTTGTTCATATTCAGTATCTACGAGTCAATTTATCAGGGAATGATGTACATTGAGTATAATAATTTATATTAAAATATTAATTTGTGTTAATCTGATATCAGAAGCGGACAGTAACGATCCACACCTAGTCAGACGTAAACATTTCTCCGTCATGATGGTCAATGTTCATTACGTACAATAAAATTATAAATAAAGTCTAGCCTATATTTGCAATTGTTATTTATGACAAAAGTGTTGAATATATGTTTTATTTTGTGGGTACAAATGTTTGAAAGACGAGACGGCACACCGGCTGAAGCAAGCCATACGAAGTTAAATCATTTTTAACGTGCGTGTCGTCCACTATTTTAGACCGGCATTCGTGTTTGTTGCCATAGAGACAATTCCCAAAGTTTTCCACTGCTGCATTCCCGTTCATTGTAATAGTTAAACTTGTATACGTTATAACAGAGCGGTGTTGAAGCTGGACTGTAGCTTGAGAGGTGCCCGGTTCAAACATGGGTGCCCCCTAATTTTTTATAATGAAATTGATTTATTAATTTTTCATATACAGTTGTTGAAAGAGTTCATTAATTTTTTTGTACATTTCTTAACCAAAATCAGTCATTTTTAAAAGTAAGCCTGCAATTTTATTGTTTGGATCGATTGCCGCCTTAAAAGGAATGAAACAACGCAGAAGACAGATTGAACGCTTCCGATTGAAAAGTAAATTAATTTAATATTTATGATCAGAGCTCCTGGCTACGGTCTGGTTTCGTGATCTCCGTGGAGACTTAAAAAATTAAAGAAGATGTGTAATGCTTTATAAAATTTGCAACTTTTGTCCGTTTAAGTAGATTCACCGAGTTAATGACCATCAGATTCCGCATGAAACCAAAGTTGGTAACACTGAGTGATATAATATTATGCAATTTCTAGTTTGGGTGTCTAATGTTACGGAATCTCCTTTCAGCAAGAACAGTGTATGAAGTTATTTCATAGCAGAAAACTGTCAGTAGAGTTGCAGGTCTGTCTGCATGTCCTTGAAATCAGTCTAAATTTGGGTGAAGGTTACATACGGGAAAACCACTTCGTAGCGCTTATCAAATAACTGAGATGACCTTGAAAATGAATGAAACACGATGTCCACGCTGTGTACAGTAATGCTACACGCCCGCCTCTACCGTTCTTAAGCTCCCGAGTTCGAGGATCTCTTTCATACGATGCGCATTGTGCCGGACTCCTCAAGACGCTAACTCCGTAGGCCTACAAAATAAGAAAGTCTTTTCATGTATAGAAGCTATAGAGTTGTTACAGACTGAAGTTTAGTTGGCAAACTTTGCACAAATTAGCATTGCTAATAATAATGGAAAGGTTACATGTGCAACATTTTGTTATGAAAATAAAGATATAATTGGAAGGTATTTTCCACAATGAAATAACAAATCAAATTTTAGTTTTGCGGACCCCTGACGTTGAGAATTACTGATATACATAGATGGTATAAATAAATATGTACCTCGGGGCTATCTGTAACTTCTTTTAATGTGGCATTCTTACGAACAGGTGGACTCCCATGTTCAAAGAGGGATTCGAACTTGTAACTACAGAGCGTAACATACAGTATCACTGAATAAATAAATAAATAAATTAATTAATTAATTAAATAAATAAATAAGTAAATAAGTAAATAAATAAATACATTAGTTAAATAAGCAAATAAATAAGTAAATAAATAAATAAATAAATAAGTAAATAAATAAATACAATAAATAAATAAATAAGTAAATAAATAAATAAATACGTAAATAAATAAGTAAATAAATAGATAAGTAAATAAATAAATAAATTAGTTAAATAAGTAAATAAATAAATACATTAACAAATAAATAAGTAAATAAATAAATACATAAATAAATAAATAAATAAATAAATGCTAGAATTTTGTACATTTACAATTTCTGTGTATTATATTTTTGTGGCAATAAACATATTATTATGAACTCATTATATTATAAAACTGTTCTCGAACCCATATTCTCTAAAAGACATGACTCGACATCATGCGAGCCTTATAGGTCGTTTCTGACGTCTCTGACGATGTGTTCCAGCCAATCACTAACCTTATTCATTCTCAATTAACTAATACGTGATGATTTTTTCTCAATTGTTTTATTCCAACACGATGGAAAGTTTAAGATGAAATGCTGGCCATGAAAGTCTTTCATCAAGCACACGAGGTTCACATGGAAATGTTATTAATTGTAACTTTACTTCATTGTATTAATTTACTGTAAAAGAAAATTATCAACAAAATGTATAATTTTAAAACATAACATGAATAATAGGCCCTACCTAGTTGAAAATAAAGCGCTAAATGTATTTGTAATAATTTTTAAAATAGTCATAATATGTAATTTACGCATATCACAAAAAAACGTTGTAATAATGTTAGTCTGAAACGTCGACTTGCTTTATTGCAAGGATGCCAACATCTTCATTTTCTCATATCTGTCAAAGAATTTACAGTAATATTCCAAAAGGCTTAGATATATATCTATAACCTCTGCCTTCACAGGAAAATAATGAAGTTCACTCATGCAATAAGATTATCTTTTCGTGTGGAAATTATCTTGCTGAATACCACTAGTGGTTATAATTATCTTGCTGAATACCACTAGTGGTTATAATTATCTTGCTGAATACCACTAGTGGTTATAATTATCTTACTGAATACCACTAGTGGTTATAATTATCTTGCTGAATACCACTGGTGGTTATAATTATCTTACTGAATACCACTAGTGGTTATAATTATCTTACTGAATACCACTAGTGGTTATAATTATCTTGCTGAATACCACTAGTGGTTATAATTATCTTGCTGAATACCACTAGTGGTTATAATTATCTTGCTGAATACCACTAGTGGTTATAATTATCTTACTGAATACCACTAGTGGTTATAATTATCTTACTGAATACCACTAGTGGTTATAATTATCTTGCTGAATACCACTAGTGGTTATAATTATCTTACTGAATCTTACTGAATACCACTAGTGGTTATAATTATCTTGCTGAATACCACTAGTGGTTATAATTATCTTACTGAATACCACTAGTGGTTATAATTATCTTGAATACCACTAGATAATTATCTTGCTGAATACCACTAGTGGTTATAATTATCTTACTGAATACCACTAGTGGTTATAATTATCTTACTGAATACCACTAGTGGTTATAATTATCTTGCTGAATACCACTAGTGGTTATAATTATTATCTTGCTGAATACCACTAGTGGTTATAATTATCTTACTGAATACCACTAGTGGTTATAATTATAATTATCTTACTGAATACCACTAGTGGTTATAATTATCTTGCTGAATACCACTAGTGGTTATAATTATCTTGCTGAATACCACTAGTGGTTATAATTATCTTGCTGAATACCACTAGTGGTTATAATTATCTTGCTGAATACCACTAGTGGTTATAATTATCTTACTGAATACCACTAGTGGTTATAATTATCTTGAATACCACTAGTGGTTATAATTATCTTGCTGAATACCACTAGTGGTTATAATTATCTTGCTGAATACCACTAGTGGTTATAATTATCTTACTGAATACCACTAGTGGTTATAATTATCTTGCTGAATACCACTAGTGGTTATAATTATCTTACTGAATACCACTAGTGGTTATAATTATCTTGCTGAATACCACTAGTGGTTATAATTATCTTACTGAATACCACTAGTGGTTATAATTATCTTGCTGAATACCACTAGTGGTTATAATTATCTTACTGAATACCACTAGTGGTTATAATTATCTACCACTATAATTATCTGTGGTTATAATTATCTTGCCTGAATACTACTAGTGGTTATAATTATCTTGCTGAATACCACTAGTGGTTATAATTATCTTAGTGGTTATAATTATCTTACTAGAATTATCTTACACTAGTAGGGTTATAATTATCTTGCTGAATACCACTAGTGGTTATAATTATCTTACTGAATACCACTAGTGGTTATAATTATCTTGCTGAATACCACTAGTGGTTATAATTATCTTGCTGAATACCACTAGTGGTTATAATTATCTTACTGAATACCACTAGTGGTTATAATTATCTTACTGAATACCACTAGTGGTTATAATTATCTTGCTGAATACCACTAGTGGTTATAATTATCTTACTGAATACCACTAGTGGTTATAATTATCTTGCTGAATACCACTAGTGGTTATAATTATCTTACTGAATACCACTAGTGGTTATAATTATCTTACTGAATACCACTGTGGTTAATTATCTTACTGAATACCACTAGTGGTTATAATTAATTGTTAATTATCTTGCTGAATACCACTAGTGGTTATAATTATCTTACTGAATACCACTAGTGGTTATAATTATCTTGCTGAATACCACTAGTGGTTATAATTATCTTGCTGAATACCACTAGTGGTTATAATTATCTTACTGAATACCACTAGTGGTTATAATTATCTTACTGAATAATTATCTTTAGCTGAATACCACTAGTGGTTATAATTATCTTGCTGAATACCACTAGTGGTTATAATTATCTTACTGAATACCACTAGTGGTTATAATTATCTTGCTGAATACCACTAGTGGTTATAATTATCTTACTGAATACCACTAGTGGTTATAATTATCTTGAATACCACTAGTGGTTATAATTATCTTGCTGAATACCACTAGTGGTTATAATTATCTTGCTGAATACCACTAGTGGTTATAATTATCTTGCTGAATACCACTAGTGGTTATAATTATCTTACTGAATACCACTAGTGGTTATAATTATCTTGCTGAATACCACTAGTGGTTATAATTATCTTACTGAATACCACTAGTGGTTATAATTATCTTACTGAATACCACTAGTGGTTATAATTATCTTACTGAATACCACTAGTGGTTATAATTATCTTGCTGAATACCACTAGTGGTTATAATTATCTTACTGAATACCACTAGTGGTTATAATTATCTTGCTGAATACCACTAGTGGTTATAATTATCTTACTGAATACCACTAGTGGTTATAATTATCTTGCTGAATACCACTAGTGGTTATAATTATCTTGCTGAATACCACTAGTGGTTATAATTATCTTACTGAATACCACTAGTGGTTATAATTATCTTGCTGAATACCACTAGTGGTTATAATTATCTTACTGAATACCACTAGTGGTTATAATTATCTTACTGAATACCACTAGTGGTTATAATTAATACCACTAGTGGTTGCTGAATACCACTAGTGGTTATAATTATTGCTGAATACCACTAGTGGTTATAATTATCTTACTGAATACCACTAGTGGTTATAATTAGTGGTTATAATTATCTTACTGAATACCACTAGTGGTTATAATTATCTTGCTGAATACCACTAGTGGTTATAATTATCTTGCTGAATACCACTAGTGGTTATAATTATCTTGCTGAATACCACTAGTGGTTATAATTATCTTGCTGAATACCACTAGTGGTTATAATTATCTTACTGAATACCACTAGTGGTTATAATTATCTTGCTGAATACCACTAGTGGTTATAATTATCTTAAATACCACTAGTGGTTATAATTATCTTGCTGAATACCACTAGTGGTTATAATTATCTTGCTGAATACCACTAGTGGTTATAATTATCTTGCTGAATACCACTAGTGGTTATAATTATCTTGCTGAATACCACTAGTGGTTATAATTATTTGCTGAATACCACTAGTGTTATAATTATCTTGCTGAATACCACTAGTGGTTATAATTATCTTGCAATACCACTAGTGGTTATAATTATCTTACCACTAGTGGTTATAATTATCTTGCTGAATACCACTAGTGGTTACCTTACTGAATACCACTAGTGGTTATAATTATCTTACTGAATACCACTAGTGGTTGAATAATTTATCTTACTGAATACCACTAGTGGTTATAATTATCTTGCTGAATACCACTAGTGGTTATAATTATCTTGCTGAATACCACTAGTGGTTATAATTATCTTACTGAATACCACTAGTGGTTATAATTATCTTACTGAATACCACTAGTGGTTATAATTATCTTACTGAATACCACTAGTGGTTATAATTATCTTGCTGAATACCACTAGTGGTTATAATTATCTTACTGAATACCACTAGTGGTTATAATTATCTTACTGAATACCACTAGTGGTTATAATTATCTTACTGAATACCACTAGTGGTTATAATTATCTTACTGAATACCACTAGTGGTTATAATTATCTTACTGAATACCACTAGTGGTTATAATTATCTTACTGAATACCACTAGTGGTTATAATTCTTGCTGAATACCACTAATAATTATCTTGCTGAATACCACTAGTGGTTATAATTATCTTATAATTATCTTACTGAATACCACTAGTGGTTATAATTATCTTGCTGAATACCACTAGTGGTTATAATTATCTTGCTGAATACCACTAGTGGTTATAATTATCTTACTGAATACCACTAGTGGTTATAATTATCTTGTGGTTATAATTATCTTACTGAATACCACTAGTGGTTATAATTATCTTACTGAATACTGTGGTTAATATCTTACTGAATACCACTAGTGGTTATAATTATCTTACTGAATAATTATAATTATCTGAATACCACTAGTGGTTATAATTATCTTGCTGAATACCACTAGTGGTTATAATTATCTTACTGAATACCACTAGTGGTTATAATTATCTTACTGAATACCACTAGTGGTTATAATTATCTTACTGAATACCACTAGTGGTTATAATTATCTTACTGAATACCACTAGTGGTTATAATTATCTTACTGAATACCACTAGTGGTTATAATTATCTTACTGAATACCACTAGTGGTTATAATTATCTTACTGAATACCACTAGTGGTTATAATTATCTTACTGAATACCACTAGTGGTTATAATTATCTTACTGAATACCACTAGTGGTTATAATTATCTTGGTTACTGAATACCACTAGTGGTTATAATTATCTTACTGAATACCACTAGTGGTTATAATTATCTTACTGAATACCACTAGTGGTTATAATTATCTTACTGAATACCACTAGTGGTTATAATTATCTTGCTGAATACCACTAGTGGTTATATCTTTTCTGTGATTATTTCGTTTATATGACGTCTTTATTCCTTTTTCCGACCAATGAAGGGTAATGAAATTTTGAATTCCAGCCAGTCACATTCATGCATCGCTATAATTGCTGCAGCTAGATTTATCGCTATCAATTTATCGCATGGTCGTTTTTTTGTTTAGTCAGTGTCGCCTACTGTTTCCCGTAAATCGATGAGCATGAATCCATTAAGATGTATCTATACGGTTAAACTTTTCTTCAACTTGACGCATTCAACCAATAAATGCAAGATTGATATTTAATATTAATGAATATATATATACATAGTGAAGACGACATTCAGTACGGCTCACCATGTAGACACAAAATCTTCATGCATCTTAATTGAACGTACCTTTTAAACTTGATTCTTTCAATATTCTTCCCAGATTGCACGCATACGCGATCGGAATATTGAACTGTGTAGATGCAGCTTTAGTTCCGTTACACTACAGCGAGAATGCGTTTGTCGAGCTATGGAAAATGCTTTTCCGGAGCACGAAGTAACGGTCGAAATAAGGCACAGTTGACATTGGTCCCGCTCTCATAGGTAACCTACCGTAATTGTAGCCTACATAATTTGTATTAAGTGAATGAAATTGAACATTTAATAGAAATCAGAGGTTCAAACTGATGTGACATCAGCGCATATCAAACCCAAAGATCTTGTATAGTATTATATAAAAGGTGCTTGATAAAACTGCCTTCCGCATGACGTAATAAAAATCGTGTTTTAATTATCTATAAAGAGATGGCTCCACTGTGTAGCAACACATTTCTCGTTGTAGTGTGAACACATCAGCATTGCTACTTGTCTTAAGTTCTCCACACATGTTACATAGTTCATAGTTCTCGGTGTAGTGTGCAATATAACGAACAAATATCAAATTGCGAAATCCTAGTTCCACACCTATATCTTACTCACTTACTGGCTTTTAAGGAACCCGGAGGTTCATTGCCGCCCTCACGCCCGCCATTGGTCCCTATCCTGAGCAAGATTAATCCATTCTCTATCATCATATCCCACCTCCCTCAAATCCATTTTAATATTATCTTCCCATCTACGTCTCGGCCTCCTCAAAGGTCTTTTTCCCCTCCAGCCTCCCAACTAACACTCTATATGCATTTCTGGATTCGCCCATACGTGCTACATGCCCTGCCCATCTCAAACGTCTGGATTTAATATTCCCTAATTATGTCAGGTGAAGAATACAATGCGTGCAGTTCTGTGTTGTGCAACTTTCTCCATTCTCCTGTAACTTCATCCCTCTTAGCCCCAAATATTTTTCTAAGCACCTTATTCTCGAGCACTGTTAACCTCTGTTCCTCCCTCAAAGTGAGAGTCCAAGTTTCACAACCATACAGAACAACCGGTAATATAACTGTTTTATAAATTCTAACTTTCAGATTTTTGACAGCAGACTAGATGACAAAAGCTTCTCAACCGAATAATAACAGGCATTTCTCATATTTATTCTGCGTTTAATTTCCTCCCGAGCGTCATTTATATTTGTTACTGTTGCTCCAAGATATTTGAATTTTTCCACCTCTTCGATGGATAAATTTCAAATTTTTATATTTCCATTTCGTACAATATTCCCGTCACGAGACATAATCATATACTTTGTCTTTTCGGGATTTACTTCAAACTTATCTCTTTACTTGCTTCAAGTGAAATTCCCGTATTTTCCTAATCGTTTGTGCATTTTCTCCTAACATATTCACGTCATCCCCATAGACATGCAGCTGATGTAACCCGTTCAATTCCAAACCCTCTCTGTTATCCTGGACTTTCCTAATGGCATACTCTAGAGCAAAGTTAAAAAGTAAAGGTGATAGTGCTTCTCCTTGCTTTAGCCCGCAGTGAATTGGAAAAGCATTAGATAGAAACTGACCTATACGGACTCTGCTGTAAGTTTGCTATAATGGGGTGGATAATGTTGAAGTTACATTTCAGTACCTCACGATGTATTGTACACGTGAAGCAACTCTGCCGGTACAGGTGATCCAGAGGGCGGGTATTAACAAGTCACGTTGTTTATGTACTGCATTTGTATGAGGGATACAGTGTGGTCATTAATAAACGACAAGTACACGTAACTTAAATACATTGATTAAAAGAAACGTTACTCTGCACCAAACAGGAAGATCCAATTTTCTTTCCGGTTTTGTACACGAAGGGCACTGTTTAGGCTATAAGCCCTATTAAGATATATTTGACTTCAAATCTTATGTATAAAAGTCAATGTGCTTATGTAATGTAATGTAATGTAATGTATGTATGTATGTATGTATGTATGTATGTATGTATGTATGTGTGTACGTATCTACGTATGTACGTATTTATGTACATACTCTACACAAATCTACACGCTTTGACAGATATAAGTTTATACATTTAACCTTCATAACCAGGAGAAAAACGTAACTACATTAAAATCGGACAAATAGACGTTAAATTAATTTGAAAAATAAAAAATAAAATAATTAGCCTATATACGACGAGACTTTCATGTATAATAATAAATGCAATCTTCTACAGTCAATTGTTCTTTATTATTGTCTGTTGTATTCAACATCGACTTTCACGAGGCCGTGGAAGAAAGAGCACGAAAGCATTGTTGATGTATCATCAAGGTCAAAATTTAGACAATTCATGCAATAAGTATCTTTTCGCAGTCCAGGACCGTAGTATGAGTTTCTCGATGCAGTTGTAGATAGTGATCAGGCTGTGTTTTATCCAACTGAATTCTTGAATTCTTTGAACCCACATGATTTAATACTTAATTTTGAATCACCAATAGTACCGGAACTATTGCGAAATATTAACACACCGAAATTATGCAATGGAGCAAGAATTGGTGTGACAAAAAGGGTAATAAATAAGTGACAATATTAA
>JAJSOF020000041.1:24814460-24835926 GCA_025594305.2 Periplaneta americana
GGTCGTGTTAAATATCAAACAAGCTAAAGGTCGATGACTCATGTTGCTTGTGACGGAATAGTCGTTATAGCGAGGGGCAGATATGTTGTAAAACAGAGCCTAAATATCATTACATATTTCTCATGTTGACATGATTCATAAAGTTCATTATTGTAATCAATGCATCGATAATTGTTCCCTCTTGTATAGGCCTAATTGAATGTTTTTGCAATAAATTCACATCTTGCTATGCTTGTAAGTGATGGGTTGTTAGCCCTTCGCCCAACACTCAAGCTGGACGACCACCCCTCATCGGCTGTCCACGACTGCTTATTCAATATATTCGCAGCTACACTCCATATCTGGAGGCCGTCTGCAAACTGAGGACGCGCCATGCCTTGGTGATAAGGCCTATGAAATTAAATATGTTAACAAAATTGAAAGTGTTCAAAAAGATTTTTGTTTCTTAAATCATTTGGTTATTATCCCTCCTGGAATAATGAAAATAGTATTTCGTACTCATCTCTTTTGTCTCTCTTTAATTTTGAAAGTTTGCAACACAGAAGAAATAATATTGATATAAAATGCCTCCATAATTTATTAACAAGTTCTGTAAATAGTCATCTACTGTCCAGGATAGCAATACATGTACCAAGAGAGAACTGTAGGACCAGTAAATGATTTAATATAAACTATGCTAGGACATGTTATTACAAGTACTCTGCACTTCTTAGAATCTGTTCCTTCTATAATAAACTGAGCAATATTGACATCTTTCAGGATAGAACCACACTTTTGAGAGAAATAAATACCGGTAGCTTTCAAAACACTCCATACGTATTTTGCTAATAAATAGGTCTTCAACTGGTCTGTATATTGTATTTTTGGTCTTCATTCTTAAACAATTATCATTACTATCTCAACCCGCAATTCCGTTAACATTGCTGAGTTAATACCTCATCAGTTACTGTATTATTGTTATTAATCTGTGACTAGTTATTTGCTTTTCATCACTTGCACCATTACTTTACTGTATAATCTAAATTTTCTTTTATACTGTAAATACTTTGGTTTTTGTGTACCATGTTGTATTTGCTTGATATCTATTGTTGAGTAGTATTCGATTGTAATTGTTTAAGTTTAAATTACCATAATTATAATTATCACTATTCTCTACTCTGTGATTGCATTGATGAGTGGATGAGATAAACAAACAAGGACACAATACTATAAATAGAATGTGTGACAATGTGCTTTCAGCATGAAGCGAACTTATCAAACATGAATTTTTTTCAGTGGAAGGTGGAGTCTGTGGACTCTGCTAATGATCTCACATCGGAAGTAAAGACTGAGGAAGATTCAGTAGGCCTACTGATTTCATGTCCTGCGCAGAATTTCAAATCTGAAGTGAGTGGAGCTTAAAATATGTCGATCATATATATTTGTAATATCTTCATACTACACAGTTGTCAGTTTTGGAAAAGAAATTTTGCTGGAATATTTTGTTATGTTGAATTGAAAAATCTAAGTATAATATGAAAAGTCACAAGATTTAAAATGCCACTGAGTGAAGATTTCAGGACAAGTTCTGCAGTATTCTTTTCTTGTAATAACATGCACATTTATAAGTTGTAAGGACAGCCACCTTCTATATTAAGATTTTAGCAAGGTAGAACTATTATTAACTTTTATACATGGGCACATGTTGCCTAATGTAAGACTAGATTTAAAACATTTTCCTTCTAGTCTGAATAGGCACGGTGGGTCAGTGCTAGAATGCAAGCCATGGGACTCCAATTCAAATCCCGCTTTTTTTTGAGTTTCTATGTTGTGTTGGTTCAGAGGTTTTCTCTAGATACTCCGGTTTCTCTCTGACAGTTCATTATTCCTAACTCTGGATAGTCTCTGACGAACTAAACGATCTACGCTTATCTGAACTAGTGACATCTATGAGCATGGTGAATAACGACATGTTAAGATCCCTATCATTTGTAAAAAGAAAAAAAAAAACTTTTCTCGTGCAATTAATATTTCTTTCTTTCTTTCTTTATTTCTTCCTTTCTCTGGGTGTTTCTTTTCGGAAGTTTTTTTTTGTTTCACTGTCTTGTTAACAGTATCAATTTTCGACTGGACTATTTTTTTGTAAATATTGTAATATTCTGTTTGGTATTTTACGGCTTAAGGACTAAGCCCTCCATTCTGCACTTACGTCTTATTGTGTAATTTCAGTTTTGTAGACTTTTTCGTTAGTATCAGGCGTCTATTTTCGCAAGTTACAAATGAAACGTGAAAGGGAAGTTGTGAGATCTTTTCCTTTGTGGAAAATGACTGGCTCTAGTAGAGTAAATGTTATTTTCACACTGCTCGAAATATGGAGACTTTTTTTTACACATTATCGTGTTGCCTTGCAACAAGTTTCAGAAGAATTGTGTATGTGAGTGAGTGGCAATCAGTATCTGATAGAGCTTCTTGCATCAGCATAGAAGTATAGGCTATTTTGGAAGTGGAAAATCCTGCCTCCGTGAATTTTTCGTTATAGGTAATATTTGTTTCAGGTGGAGTTTTCTAGTGCTCACACTCAGAAGGAAGAATTGAGTCTGAAAGAAATGACAGAGGAGAATAAAGTCTGCGCTGAAAGGTGAGTGTAGTGACTCCATGCACTGCGAAGTGTTGATGACGTGATGACCAAGGATTTAATCTCTTATACTTAGGAACATGTCTCCATCAATTGGCAGATATTCATCAGTATTACAGTGGAATATTATAGAACGTAGGATTAATATGAAAGCACTTTTATTGATTTTTGTTTTTTGCTTTTTGTTTTTGCTATTTTCCTGGAATAAAGCATTTTGTACAGTTTGTAAGAAATTATGAGGTCCTTTAAAAATTAATTATAGTTTTTGTAATTGTTTCTTAGTTTTAATGCATTATCGTTGAAATATCATTGAAAATTCAATTTCATAATCTTCAAAACTAAATGGTGTGCAGTTCTCGGAAATGTGTGACAACCTTTCTCCCCTGCATTTTGTTTTGTTTCAAAGTTGCACTGCTCCAACCGCAGGTATTCGTTGTGTGAAGGCAATAGCCTTTAAAAGTGGTACTCACTAGAAATTGGAGGAGAGCCAAGAGTGAGAAATAGAATGGCCTTCCTTCTCTTCCACTCAACCAGCCTTAATACAATAGTTACATCCATATTTAAATTGTGAATATTTACAATATACTTTAAAGATTCTTCAGTTAAGTTTTAACGACTAGTACATGTTTATTTAAATTGAGATAGAGCCTATAACTTAATTTATGAGTCAATGTAATTGAATTCAGTCTATATCCAATATGTAAAGAATTATAATTGATTTGAAATAGCTAGTTGGTTAAAATGATGAGAATTAATTTAATAGAAGTTTACTAGAACTGTGTTATAGGGAGCAAAATATAAATCTAATATATACTGAGATAATGAGAATGTTAATGTAATGAGATTTTGCCATTAGAGGTTTTGTATTCTATTTAAAGAAATTAATGGTAATAACAACAATGGGCAGATGTTAGTTTCATTATAACTAACAAATATTAATCAGTAATTAATCTATTAATGTATGTATTTATTTACACTGCAAGTGGGTAAGCAATACACAATAAATTTACAATACACAATACAATTATACAATACACAATACAATTTTATACACAATACAATAAGAATACACAATATAATTTAACACAATAATAATAAAACATAAATAAAATACCTAATTTTACATTACAACCTACATAATTATGTATAGGCCCTGCATAAGTTTCAATAGTCTTTCACTTTATTCTCATCTCACTGTAGTGGCACTATGACGCATTTCACTGACACTTTAGGACGCATTTCACTGACACTCTGTAGCACATTTCACTGACACTATAGAACACATTTCATTGACGCTATAAATTATCACTGATCGGAACTGTTCACTGCACTGTAAAACCATAACTTCACTGACTCACCTCGCTTCACTGATACAACAGTTCAAATAAGTCAAATAATTACACCCTTATGCATACTTATAAACAGAACTACATTTAAACTAAACATTTCTAGTCTAAGGCCCTCTTACACGCTATTTTTAAATAATTTACATTCAAACCAAGGAAGTAACTCGTCAGGCTAGATAAATGCATGTCACCTTAAAAATTAAATGTTAAATGTCACCTTAATTTTAATTTGCACTTGATACACAACTTTTAAATTATTCTTGAAACTCCTTAAGGAAGGACAGCCCTCAAAGACCGCTGCAGGTAGGTCATTCCAATCATTTATAGTTCTATTTAAAAATGAGAATTTACCTACATCCGTTTTCTGTTTCCTACATTTGATTTTAAAATCATGATCGTTCCTACCATAGTACGTTGGCTTTTCTAACCGAGCCGTTATGTCTACCCATGCTTTCTGACCTAGATGTGCTCTATACAATGATGTTATTCTAGTTTTCCTACGTCTGTTTTCCAAAGTTACCCATTTAAGTTCTTTTATCGTATCGTTTCCATCTTCTCTTTTACCTTTAACAAATTTAGCTGCCCTATACTGGATTCTTTCTAAGGAATTTATCTGATATATTCTATAGGGATCTCAACATGTAGTTCCGTATTCCATTAACGGTCGCACTAACATTAGATATGCTATTTCCCTCGATTTGGGGCTAGCCTTTCTCAAGATTCTCATAATAAAGTGAAGTGCCCTCCATGCTTTACCCGTAACATTACCAACATGCTCCCCAAGAAAGTTTGTAGTTTAAATACACTCCTAGGTATTTACAACATTGTACTTGAGTAGCCCAGATGCAAAACCTGTTAATTGACAAAAAAATGAAAAATGAGATATTGGTAACCATGGTTTCAGTTCGTCATTAGCTACGAATTAAGCCATATATTCGGTTGCAAATCCAACGATAAACCCTTTAATTCTAGTAAATAAAATTGCATACGGTTGCAAAACCTGCTAAGTGTGGAGAGTGTAAGGATGCAATACCTGCTAACTGCACAACGCCATGTTTACTTTTGCAAAACCTGCTAAATGTCACTGAGACAACATGGCCATATTGAGAGTTACGGATGCAAAAGCTGCTATTTCGAGCTCCGTAAGGATTACATTGAGCATACTAAAATAACGAATAAAAAAGTAATTGACGTCGATAATGAAGTTACTCTTTGCTCGTATAGTCAAGTTGGTTATACTGCTGCATTTGAGACATCACCTCAGAGATTTTGCCCGCGCTTTATCGAGAACTTCTAACATTTTATGTTGACTCTTGAAGTGGTTACTGCGATTATCTTGCAGTTTTCTAGACTTTGCTGAAATGAGTGAGGCTGGATATGGTGAATCCAGTTTCAATAACTGTATTAGTGTTGAGGGAGAAGATATAGATGGTGTAGAGAATGGTAGCAGTGAAAAGGAAATGATTGTTGAGACTGAGCCTATGAGGTCTAGAAAGAGGACGAGATGTCCAGAACAGTGGAAACGGACGAAAGAGAAGAAAGCAAGGTGAGTGTAATCTTGTTAGAAATCTTATAATCATATGTTAATAACCTAATGAGAATTATGAGTTTGGAATGCAATATTACATCATCGGCATGTTAGCACAACCTTCACACCTAGGCTGGAAGAGAAGTGTGGGAGGTTAAACAAACCGCAGAATTTATCTTATTAGTTTTGATTCTGCATTGTTGCAGATACAAACCGAAAGCCTTTCCAAAGACACCCATCTGCAAGCACCCGGACGGTAAACTCAGATGTAACGAGCTTTCCATGCAGGATGTAAGAAGAATACATCAGGAATTTCACAAACAACCTGATCGTGTTTGGCAGAATAATTTCATATTGCAACATATCTCTGTCAGTTCTGTAAGAAGAACATTCAACGTAGATAACCCCAGGCGGAAAATAAGCACACAGTTTGTTTTACCTAAACGAAGAGGCAATGTAGTTGAAAATATTAGGGTGTGTAGGGCAGCTTTTGTGAGCATTCTTCACGTTGGTAGAGATAGGCTGCACAGATTGTGTCAAAAATATTTTGAAAATGAAACAACAGCCACTGAAACGAGAGGAGGCGACAGGCGAACACACAAGTACAAAGAGAAAAAAGAAGGTGTAATACAGCACGTAAAAAAATTCAAACCCCTTCAAAGCCACTATTCTAGGGGCAAGAACTGTAACAGACAGTATCTGCGTAGTGAGCTCAACGTCAAAAAAATGTGGTCCATGTACATTGAAGAAAACCCTGAGGAGCTCCATGTTGATTACGACTACTACAGGACGATATTTAATGATAATTTTAATATCGGTTTTGGAAGCCCGTATGTAGACAAATGCTCAACATGTTCATCCCTTGAAAACAGGATCACAGCCGAAAAGAGACAAACGGAGAGAGAAGCATTACGAATACAGCTGAAAGTTCACAAGACCCGAAGTGATGTGTTTTATAAACAACTACAGGAACAGACTGACGGCCAACTTACCCTTAGCTATGACTGTCAAAAAAATCTAATACTACCCAAGGTTCCCGATCAAGCAGTGTATTATTCACGCCAACTATACCTCTACAACTTCACAATTTGTCAGGGGCACTCGGGTTGTTCTCAAACAAAAGAAAACACATTTGCTTACGTTTGGACAGAAAACGAGTATGCCAAAGGGTCGAATCAAATTGCGTCTGCCGTACATCACCGACTGAGCCACACAAATATGGATTGTTTCACTTCTGTTCGCTTATTCTCTGATGGATGTGGTGGTCAGAATAAGAATACAACTATGCTTGGAATGGTGATTCACTGGTTCCTAAGTGAAGCACCTGAAAACATTAAGAAAATCGAGATCTGGTTCCCAATCGTGGGACATTCGTTCATTCCCCCGACAGAGTATTTGGTAATCTAGAGAGACAATTCCAGAGCCTCAGTGTAATTGAAAACTCATCGGGGTACGTCGGAATAATCGAGAAGTTTGCAACGATTATTTCTTTGGGGAAAGACTGTCCTGTACACGACTGGAAAGGGTATGCAGATCAAGTTATGAAGAAACCTGGAAATTGGCATTTCCAGTTTCAGAAGAGCAAGAAACTAATCATTACAAAGAGTGTCAGCAAAAGAACTTGTCTCGTTCAAGGGGAACCGTTCTACAACTTTGAATCAGGCGAACCCAAAAGTTTAAACAAAAAAGGCAAACATTTCCAAAAGGGCTACATTCCAAACTCCATTCCAATGGGTGTCATCCTTAAAGAAGCAAAAATCAGGGACATTAAAAGACTTCTGGAATTGCACTTCGGGGAGGACTGGGTTCGGAATGCAAACCTATCCTTTTACACCGAAATGTTCAACCAACAGCAAGGCCTTGGTGTTGCAGACCTGAATGAAAATGAGGGTGAACATACAGATGTAGTGGACTTCGAACTTATGGATGAGGAAGAACCAGACATTTTGTAAAGTTGTTATAGTATAACGAAACCTTCAGACTATAATATTATCCTTAATATATTTTACTTTCGTTCCTATTCTTAATTCTTTTTGTTAGTAGTATAGTGTTTTTGTGTGTTTAATAATACATATTTAGGTATGTAAAGAAAATAAAAATATTCTCTTCCACCGTCAGTTTGTTTACAAGTTAGTCTTATCAGATAAACTGCTAAAATTGATCAAATATCAGGTTTTGCAAACTACTGAATTGTTAAGATGGCTACCTACAGAGTTGCAAATCCTGCTAACTGCTCTATTCGGCTGCAAAACCTACTATTTGCAAATTAATATACAAAATAACTAATTACTCGTTGATCATATATTTCTGACCTGTAGAAAGAAACACGAAATAATTCTTCCCCATTATATGAACCAGAAATCATGCCTCTAGCATCTGGAGGTAAGTTATTATACAATTTTCCTCATTTGCCAAAATTCGTCTAACATGCAAATAGCTGGTTTTGCAAATGGCCTACTCACTTGCGAAATTACAACACTACTGAATTCGTAATTAAGACTAGTTTCCTCTCGGGTTTTACAAAATGTTATAGATTTACTTTTAGAACCATTTATTTTCATCCTATGCATTAACGCCCAGTTATAAATTTTATTGCTGTTTGAATAGCATCTACATCTGAATTATTTCTGATCTTTCTATAGATAATGCGGTCATCTGCAAATAGCCTCACATTTGATGTAATATTCTGGCATAGGTCATTTACGTATATTATAAAGAGTAATGGACCCAGAACGCTGCCCTGTGGCACCCCTGAACTTATATTTCCAATTTCCGATATTTCATGACCTACTCTAACTCTCTGGGTTCTACCTTTTAAGAATTCTTGGATCCATAGCACCACTCTTTTATCTATTCCTAGCCTACTTAACTTATCTATTAATATGTCATGTGGCACCAAATCAAATGCTTTCGAAAAATCAATCACAACTGCATCAATTCTTCCGCCTCTATCTACCTCTTCAGCTAGATCCTGAACCAGCGGTTGTAAAACCAGTCTTTCGCATTTAGAACATGACGAATATAATCCGATATCAAATGCTCCATGACTTTACATACGACAGATGTAAGGCTAATCGGTCTGTAGTTTCCGACATCTAATTTATTTCCACCTTTATGTATCGGTACCACTATGGCTGATTTCCAGTCATATGGAATAGTTGCATTGTTTATGGAAACATGAAATATACGCATTAAGTATGGAATTCTGGCCTCGGAACCTAATTTAAGAATCTCTGTAGCAATACCATCTGGTCCTCTAGACTTCCGACTTTTTAATTTCGTTAGTCTCTCTCTAACCCCTTTGGAAATTATTTTGAAAGTCGAATTTGGTTCACATTCACGGTCTGTGACACAACCACTCGTATCAGCGGGATTATTATTATTATTATTATTATTATTATTATTATTATCATCATCATTATTATCATCATTATCATTATCATTATCATCATTATTATTGAAAACCGAAATGAAATAGGAATTTAATATGTCGGCGTTTTCTTTGTCATCAGTTATACTTTCTCCGTTCTGATTTCGTAAAAGCACTACTCCTTCATGTTTTCCTTTTCTCCTGCGTACATAATTATAAAACTATCTCCAATTGTTACTTTCATCTTCTTTTAAAATAGTTTTTAGAAAATTTTCCTGAGCTATCCTTTTTCACACTCAAGTTTCTTAATTAATTCGACATATTTTTCCCAATGCTCATGGCTTCGTTTACGTTTGCTAAATGCGCGCCTTGTCTTTTTCTTTAAGTAGCGAATATAATTAGTGTAATATTCTGGGTCCGGATTTTCTTAATTATTTTAGAAGGTACACATTTTACTAATGCCTCGAAAATTATACTGTTAAATTTATGCCACACATTTTCCATAATTCCTTCAGTCCTTAGAAAGTCATCATGCTTTTGTCGTAGAAACGTTTGTAATTCATGGACATCGGTTTTGTTAAAATTCCAGACAGACAGTGGACTTGACCTCGGATTTACTGTGTTTTCCCAGAAGATTTCTAATAAGACGCTATTGTGATCATTTATTTTATGAAGACTTTCAGAGTTGACAAAGAGAGAGACAGGTCTTAGTAGGTAAACATCTAAGAGGGCATTGTCACGCGTCGGACCATTTACTACCTGCGTGAAATCTTTACGCCAGATCAATTCATTAACAAGGGTCTGTGCATCTGAATTTGTACCTGAAATCCCGTTCCAGTTAATTTTCGGGAGGTTTAGATCCCCAGCAATTACTACGTTTCGGTCTTCTGATACTGTATTAAGATATTCATTTAGTTTGTGCAAAGTTAAATTGTTTAATTCACTGGGTGGTCTGTAACATGCTATTACATCTAAGGTTTCCCGCCCATTTCTTATCTGAACATTCAATATTTCAACTTCCTCATGTATCCACAGAAGATTGCTACTTATTTCTATCTTAGTACAAACGAAAACTCCCCCTCCCTTTTCACTTCTATCCTTTCTGAAGACTCTATAATCCGACCTAAAATTTCCGAGTCATTATGTCTTCCCTAAGCCATGATTCCGTCCCAATTATTACATCTGTATTATAAACATCGACCAAGTTCCAAAACGGAATAAGTTTATTTCTAATACTTCGGCAATTAACCTGCAGTAGTCTTAACAGGCCTGTCCTTACTTGAACATTCTGAATCTCCGTGGCATCTTGTCACTGCTGGTCTTCGACCCCTCCGACCGCTGGCAGACTCTCACCCCCGCCAACCGCTGGTAGACTCTCACCCCCGCCAACCGCTGGTAGACTCTCACCCCCGCCAACCGCCGGTAGTCGCTCGCCCCCGCTGTCCGCTGATGGGTCCAAGTAGGAATTTATGTAATTTTGACCTAAATGAAGTTATTGTCCAACAACCCCTTACATCACTCGGAAGCGAGTTCCAATTCCTAGCCACTGAAACTGTATAAGATGAAGAATATAAAGATGTCTTGTGGTAGGGTATAATGAGTAAATTGTTATGATGAGACCTGGTACTTAGCTGATGATATGCGGATAAATTTTGAAAATGGTCGTCGGTCACTTACCCTTAGCCAAGACAAATTTTGGAAAGATGGGGAAGCATGATCATACTTTCGAATATTGCAAATATAACGGACGCACACATTATGCACACGTTGTAGCCTGCTGCTCAAATTTGCATGTAGGTTACTTAATATATCGCAGTAGTCGAAGTGTGGCATCACGAGTGTTTGTACAAGGATTAATTTTACTTTATCAGGAGGAATAGTAATGTATCGAGAGCCACAGTATTGGAGCTTAACAAAATACGCGGATTTTTAATTATTAAAATTTTTGGCATATTATTATATTATTATTATTATTATTATTATTATTATTATTATTATTATTATTATTATTATTATTTCAATATAAAGCAACAACTAACACGCCATATTGCTGGTATTTTGAAGTCGAAGGGCGGATTGTGCTACGAGCAGATTGATGTGTTGTTTCAGTTAGCCTGTACTCTGTTTTGAATTTGGAAGTTTGGAAAATAAAATGTGTCATCGAATAGAAGGCCTTCCTTAACAATATGTGAATCTTTAAATTTCTGCCATGTGGTATGATGTTTTGTCAATTATTTTTTTGAATGAATACATTACTTTCTGATCGGATATTACGGAAATTTTTAACATTTTCAGTTTTTTTATTCTTGATTGAGAATGTTTTGGATGTTTATTAACAAAATTTGAATTGTTTACAATTTTGGTCAACACTTACTTACAATAAATACATATCTAACAAATTAAAAAACTTCTTTAATAAAGAAAACATAAACATAGCATTCAAAACAAATAATAAGTTAAACAATAATATCCATAACACAATAAATCCTATAGATAAATTAAATAGCAAAGGCATATATATGCTTAAATGTCACACATGCAGTAAGAAATACATAGGCCAAACTAAACGCAATATAAAAACAAGATATAAGGAACATGTCAACGATTTAAAAAATAATAGAGAAAAATCAAAATATGCAACACACTTAATTAATACTGGACATGAATTAGGTCATCACCAGAACACATTAAGTATCCTAAAAACATATAATGACAATAAATTCATAAATGCAGCAGAAGAATTCTTCATTGCCTACTACCATAATAAAGATCAAAATATAATGAACGAAAATTTATTAAATTTAAAAATCCACTGTATGAAATTTAAAACAGACCTATTCACTTTGATCTTAATACGCCATTCAAATAGTTCCTTTCATATTCTTGCGCCGTTACATGCCTCAATACACACGATATCTAGGCTTCAGTTCTCTTAAAACCTCCAACACATCAACACCAGTACACACAAATGTAAGTATTCGAATGCCGTCAAAATTTATTAAAACAATTATATCCCCATATCAAAATTGAAAGTAAATTAATAGTTAATATTCTTTCAGTTATAGAACTTCTTCATTTATACTTCAATAAACCTGAGAACACGCAATAGGATGTCATCACATCAGAGTAGCCATTTCAAAGTCAATGACCTCTAAGTAAGTAATCTTATAATAATTATTACTGCTGCCGTAAAATCTTTTACATATATTTGGTATTATAGCTCATCTAATTATTACGAATTATAATACTGATCTTTCTATTAATTTTCAATGAATGATAAAAAATCATACCCAACTTATGATCTATTACGAAATTTATCGTACATTCCACTACATTCACAAGCAACGAGCTTTTATTCAATATCTCAACTAATTACACCCAATAGTAATTCTTTAACATAAACAACATTTCAACGAGTAATCTTATAACAATAATAATTATCTGCGTCTCTATATAATAACTTGTCTATATTTGCATTTATTATTATCTCTTAATCTCTATTTTCAGGTGAAACAATTACAAAACACACAACATCAACTACGAAAACTATCTTGAACTTACGACAATTCCCAGCCATGATTACTCTAAATATTTTATTATCTTCATTATAAAATTTTAACTTTGGCTAATTTAATCACTGTATATCAACTGTAAAGTAGTCATCAACGTAAAACAACATCCACTGAAATGCCAACGGCCTCTCTAAGCGAAATAGTTACAAAACACAAGAACATTAACTACGCATACTATCTTGTAACTTACGACAACTTTCAGCCATGATTACTTTAAATATTTTATTATCATCATTTTAAATTTTAACATTGACAAATTTTAAACATTGTATATTAATTGTAACATGAGCTATATGTATAAAATAAAACATTCGTCCAGTCGAAGTTCAAATTCAAAGATTATCTCAATATTCATCCTGTTTCATGTTATATCTACATAAAGCTCATGAATTTCATGTACCATATATATTGTTCTCTATTTTCCTTGTTATTTGCATAATATGTTATCATAGGTCCAGATAATATGTTTTGTTATATCTGAAGATGCCCTAAACGGCGAAAACGTTCATATATTGTTATTAAATAGCAAATAAACATTTGCAAGTTTATATGCCTTAAGATTGAAATTCATTAAATACTTATTAACGATTATAAAACGCTGGTTGGGACGGCTATCAACTATCTAACAGGCCGCAATGAGTGGCTTTGAGGGTCGTGTAATGAGTATCAGTGCTTTAAAAGGTCTGAGGGAGAATGCTGCAGCCCATCGCATCGTGTTTTTCTGTATAAGGCCCTTTTAGTTCACAGTCGCCAGTCCTTCACATTTGAAAATCTCCAGACAGTGTGTGTATAATTACTGCAATGCTGTGTACCAAGATAAGAATAAAGGTACTTTCAAGTCTTGTTTATTTCTTTTAGGTCATTTCTATTTGATTTTCAGGTCATAAAGTGATCTTTTTAAACTGATTTTTAAAGTACATTTAGGTGATTAGACGTACGGTAACAGGGGCGCCATCTGCAGACCTCAACTGATACTCTGATAATGGAAACAATAATTTACTTGATGAATATTAGTGATGTTAGAACTTGCTCACCTTGAGTGATTGAAAACGTACTAATTTGCGGTACTGCAGCTTGATGTGTGATGTAATTCTTATTCTGATGAATTGCTTTGTGTAATAAAGGACTCAGGACTCTTGTTCATTGCAGCGCAGGACCGAACCGTGACAGTGCCCTGTCCGCGCTTTGTGAAGCTGCAAGAGAGGCCAGTGAGCAACTCAACAGAAGTCTGAAAGAGCAAAAGAAGCGTTTCGAATGCGAAAGTTGTGGAAGGCGTTACACACGTAAGAATGACCTGAGGATCCACACGCTCGTGCACTCCGGACTCGCGCCCTACAGTTGTGACGTGTGTGGCCAGGGCTTCACGCAGCTGGGCAGCCGCAGGCGCCATGCCGCCCTGCACAGGGACGAGAAGCCCTTCAAGTGCGGTCAATGTGGCAGGAGTTTCAGACGTTCAGAAAGTCTAGAAATTCATTCCAGACACCACACGGGTGAAAAACCGTATAGATGTGACGTATGTGCAAAACGCTTCACGCAATCCAGATATCTAAGAATTCACGAATGCCTACATACAGGCTTGAGGCCTTTCAAATGCCAGGTTTGTGGCAAGCGGTTTGTAGTTCAGGCCAAGCTGAGAGCCCACGCACGCGTGCACTCTGGCGAAGAACCAATAAAGTGCCGGGGCTGTGGTGAGAGTTCCTCAAATCTGGAACATCATCAACGGCAGCACACAGGAGAGGGGCTTTCCAAATGCAAGTGTCCGAGAAACGCAGAAGACCTCAAGGTTCACGTGAAAGAGAACTCTTTGAAATGCGATGTTTTGTGGAAAATGTCTCTTGCGTTCAGGGAATCTGAATAGAACCCCTTAAATACGCTGTGTCCACTTTATTCATCTGTGTATTGAAAGAGTGTCTTACTTCAGGCGATGTTTGATATCTCTTATGATGCACAAGGCACCCTGCTTTCATTTAATTATAAATCATGTTTCCTGGACAAAAATTACATTTTTACTGTATTCTGAAAATTACATTTTTCTTTAAAATGTTCATTATGTTCAGCATTTTCTCCTTTTTCCCATACAGCAAAAAAAAAAAATCGTATAACATGATACATTATTCTGTCGATCAGCAGTTTTTCGAGTAGTGCCCCCACTTGTGTTTAACAGGCTAATCAGTCTATACTTGTTCACCTCTAAACACCTTTAGTCAATGGTTTTTTTATTTCCTCTCACTTGTTTGTGGCAGTCCTCACCTTCCTCACATTGTGGTAGGAAGTAGTCTATCAAGTGCTGTGGTGTTTCATGTAAGGGGTCTGGCTGTTTTTTTAAGGTTGCAAATGATGAAGACTTTCTTGTTTTCCCGGATTCTATTTGGTAGGCTGCATTCCGCATGTTACCTACGGTGTTCGAGTACAGTACTGCTTCCAGGAACGTATTTTGAATACTGTACTGCTTCCAGGAACGTATTTTGAATACAGTACTGCTTCCAGGATCGTATTTTGAATACAGTACTGCTTCCAGAACGTATTTTGAATACAGTACTGCTTCCAGGAACGTATTTTGAATACAGTACTGCTTCCAGGATCGTATTTTGAATACAGTACTGCTTCCAGGAACGTATTTTGAATACAGTACTGCTTCCAGAACGTATTTTGAATACAGTACTGCTTCCAGGAACGTATTTTGAATACAGTACTGCTTCCAGGATCGTATTTTGAATACAGTACTGCTTCCAGAACGTATTTTGAATACAGTACTGCTTCCAGAACGTATTTTGAATACAGTACTGCTTCCAGGAACGTATTTTGAATACAGTACTGCTTCCAGGAACGTATTTTGAATACAGTACTGCTTCCAGAACATATTTTGAATACAGTACTGCTTCCAGGAACGTATTTTGAATACAGTACTGCTTCCAGAACGTATTTTGAATACAGTACTGCTTCCAGGAACGTATTTTGAATACAGTACTGCTTCCAGGATCGTATTTTGAATACAGTACTGCTTCCAGAACGTATTTTGAATACAGTACTGTGTCCAGGAACGTATTTTGAATACAGTACTGCTTCCAGGAACGTATTTTGAATACAGTACTGCTTCCAGGAACGTATTTTGAATACAGTACTCTGTCCAGGAACGTATTTTGAATACAGTACTGCTTCCAGGAACGTATTTTGAATACAGTACTGTGTCCAGGAACGTATTTTGAATACAGTACTGCTTCCAGGAACGTATTTTGAATACAGTACTGTGTCCAGGAACGTATTTTGAATACAGTACTGCTTCCAGGAACGTATTTTGAATGCAGTACTGTGTCCAGGAACGTATTTTGAATACAGTACTGTTTCAGGAACGTATTTTGAATACAGTACTGCTTCCAGGAACGTGTTTTCTCTTTAAATATTTTCCTCTCATGCCCTGTTAGTTTGTTTCTTCGTTGTTCTGTTTATACCTCGTTAGTTTTGGTTCCTGATAAAGTCTTCTTGTTGTATTTGTTCTTTTTCGTATTGTTAGCTCTTTCGGCCACCATGGTAGAGTTTGCTTTTGAGTTGAGTCTGATATCCTTAAGGACTGTTCGCATGCTGCGCTGATACCTTGTTCATAGTAATCCTCACAATCTTTCTTATATCAGTTTCATCATTAATGATTCTACATAATTTCTCATTCAGATCGTCAATGGTGTCAATTTTTGTTTTATCCGATATTATTTCTGAGAGTTCTCTTATTATTATTATTATTATTATTATTATTATTATTATTATTATTATTATTATTAAATTCTTTGAGTTTATTATCTTTAATTATTGATTTCAGACCTAGAAAATTGTCTAATTTATAAACTTTCTTTGCATATTTCGAAGGTAATAAAACGATGGTATGAGCGACTTTCTCCCTCACCACACTGCCATTCATTCACCAAGGATACTAACTTGTCATTTGTTATTGTGAGGTCTATGTTGCTCTGTCCTGTGTTACTCTCAAGTTTGGCTTATTCACTCTTTTTATTCTATATATATTCTATATAGTAGGCTACCTCTTACGTTGGTAGTGACATCATACCACGTCGTTGTATGTATGTGTTACAAAATTTATGAATTACGTGTGCAATAAACTAATTCCTGAAACAGTGAAAGAGAATTCGTGAAAATAATTTATTTTATTTTAACTTCTTATTTGATGGGACTTGCACTTAAGAAATTTGGTGCATGAAGTTGTTTCTCACACCTCTTAACTTGCACACACTGCTATATTATTCGACAGTCTGTAGTGTGTGTAGCTGGATATGTATATTGTATATACGCAAATGTTAATGTCCGAGAAATTGTTGTTATAATTAATATTCTATTCACGGACCCTCCATGTGTACTGTTATAAATTATTTACGAATGAAATACATGTTGTGCATATTGAAAGAGTTTTCTTGCCTAAATAACATGTCATCTGTTCTTTAATGCAATTATCACAATACGAGCTTTCCCACTGGAAATGAGCCTGCTATTTTGTACATATAAATAGCAACTGTCACCCGCAGTCACCAAAATACACAAAACACCGAGCTGCCATCAACTCAGTTGGTGAACTCAAATCGCAGTTGAGTTGGGATTGAAAGAGTGGGAACGTATGCATCTTGTTCTCATTGCTGTATTAATAGCAACTGTAGTTGGGTAGAAGTACATTTGGGTTCCTGTTGACAGTTGCACCAGTGTAGATTCTTTTCTGGCAACTATCATCATGATCTTTTAATGCCCAGACACTTGGATCAAAGCCAGTATAGTTCTTTTGATTTGCGTATTTGCCGGACAATAATTTTATGCTGTTGCACCTGAATGAAGGACTGCACAACCATTTTTGAATGGTTTCCTGGAACATGTGCACCTGCATATCTCATTGACAACTGCACAGTATTAGCAGCAATATGAAGTGATGTGGTGGGTTTTAATCGAAATCTTAATCATTTTGTTTATTTAAAATAAAAGTAGGCCTCCGGATGTAGGATATTGTTAGACAATTTGAAGAATGTACTATGTATAAATGAGGGTTTGCAGTTTTAAATCTGTTGTAGGCAGGCTGAATGTTACTTCAGTGCACAGACCAATGTGTGGTGATGAGACCCCCTTTCCTGGCATTTCATTAGCTCAGCCCTGTGCCATGAATGATCCATTGGTGTGCCACAAGAAAATGAAAATAGTGAAAGTTTTAATAGCAAAATAGAGAAAATAAAACTGAAAAGAGGAGCAAAAAAAAATGAGACACAAGTACATGCACCCAGGTTGTAAGTTACAATATCACACCAGCACTGAGAGTTGTTATTAATCTATTGCGCTGAATCTCAAGCTATGCACAGTCCTAAGGCACGCTGCAGGCCTGCCCCCTCAATGTGTCGTCAGCATTATTGGCAGTATGACGTAGATGTCTAATATAGGGACATGGGAGAACCTGGAGAAAAATCCGTCACAAGTGTCACTATGGACCAACATAAAAAAATATCATGTTTTACATATTTCATTTTTAAATCATCTCCTATAGTTAGGAACCACTAGTTCAAAATATATTAATGTGCTGCGAAATTTTCAATTACAACTTTCGTGTGCCACATGTTGAAAAGGGTTGAGAAACGCCGGTGTAGACTGGTACTGGTAATGAGAAATACGGTTTACTTTAAAAATATTCCAACCATCTAAAAGGATTAAGCATAGGATATTGCTAATGAAAGTAGGTTTGGAAGTTCTGTTGTCTTTAAATTAGTTAAACATATAAATTATTAAACAAGTTTGCCGCCCTCCATTGAGAATCACGGATAAGCTATAAGAAGGAACCTGGATAGGTATGGAATATAGATATACTTATTTTTTTGAAAGATGGGACATGACAGTTAAGCGGCCAAGCTTGGAACTACAGTGCTATGTTGCCAATATGGACTACCATGCTGCCAGCTGATGGAAGCTAGCAATTGTCGTTAAGATGGCTGACGTGACGATGACCGAGACCGAGGCTTCAAATAATAAGTATCATCAAGGTGGCTCTGCTGTAAATATTACAGATTTGATTATCTGTTTAAGAACGGTACGGAAGAGTTTGTTGTATATATTATCCAGTAATTTGCGAAATATTGATGTGACAGACTGTTATCACATACGATACAAATTATTCCCCTATATATTTGTTGAAAACGACCAGATTTCTATGCTATATCGTTCCTTCGTTCACATTATCTATAGGAGGTACCGGTATGTAGGGGCTATGTACGTCGAGGTAACAACCATGCAGCTGCTTACAAGTTCATCTAAACGTAAGTATTTAATGAATGAATTAAACACCCAAATTATTTGGTTTTTGATATTCTTTATTACGCTATAACCACTTTAACTCTATATTTAACTTTAAGAAACTTATTTAACATAGACAGTATCTGTTGATTTCTTTGCTTTTATGTAATTACAAAATAGTAGGCTAAAGAATGCATATTCTTGTGAAACAAACTACTTCATTAAATATCCTTTCCATTTGATGAATTCAAAATAGGCTAACATTGTTACGAATACACATTCTGTAACTCAATCTCTATTGAAGTTATTATTTTTGAAGAAATTATGTTTACAGGTTACAGTAATGTAAAGTAATGTGTTGAGTGTTACGAAAGTACGGTAATTTGATCGATGAGACGTTTTTGTTTACATTCTCCTCTCGCAAGTGTTGCTAAGTGGATGATTGCAGTTACACACCCACTGCGGAGCTATGACCTCAAGGAGCGTAGCAGCGTTGCAACACGTTGCATTTCGTATTAAAAACTTGTTGGACAAAACTTGTTTCCATTGACTTGATCTCTTAGCCCCTGTGAATTAATATATGTTCCCTTCAACCACGTAGGCCTGTAGGTTATCATAAATTTGGCAGTTGATTATTTTCTTGTAAGGAGTGATAGGCCATTCTATCTTCCATCTCAGTATAGAAGCTACAATAGAACGACACTTGTCCAACCCAACATGAACCTCAAAGTGATGCTTGAAGTATTAGCTATAAATAGTAATTATTTTCGATACATTTTGTACATACTTATATGTAAATACTAACTATGTCAATATTTTGTATGAACTCAGATTTTGAATTCTGACCTTTGTTCACATTCTGGACAGGAATATCTATTCTGTTTCAACCCTGCTAAGTGATGGACGTGATGAAGATAGAACCAGATGATAACCCAATTGGTGACACATATCAGCGTATGCCACAGGAAGTCCCGTCGGCATTAAAATTAGGTCACGACATGAATGTGCAAGAGAAGAACCATGTGTCGGAGGTAAAGTGTATTAATTTAATTATAAATATCGCGGCTTATTTAGGTCATGTTAAAAGCAAACAGTTTGAAGGTAAGAGATCCTTCCATTTCTCATTATATGCTTTATGTCGTGTTACGGTTTCCAATTTGGGAAGTCAGGCTATTCAATCTGTCTGCCACACAGAGATCATGTGTTAGGCAAGGCTACGGTGGATACACTGTAGAGAAAGCTCAATGTGGCCACCGACTTTGGCCAAGCCTCACAGATTCCTGCTTTGCAGGCAGCTCGCTCTCAGTGATACAAAGTTCATTGTCACACCACACGCCTGTTTTTTCACCGCACAAAGGTGATTCGAGTACATGATTGGATTTCTCCACACTGATGATTTTGTGAGGATATGTGTCCATTTAAATGAAAATAGGCCTCATCAGAAATAAATTAATTTCGGATCAATTTCCTCAGTATTTACTTTCTCTAAAATCCAATTACAAAAATGCAACCTTTTATTGGGATCTTGTTCATTTAACCTTGAAATACCGGAATTCTGTTTGGCTTCAGTTTAAGTAATTTTGTTGCTTGACGAGCGGACTCGTAACTTACTTCTGTTTCCTGCGCGAAACGCTTAAGAGAGTTGTGCGGGTGAGCTCCAGCTCCGTCCTGTCTCGTCTAAGAACAGGTCTGCTCCTCTGCATTTACGATCATTTGCTGAACCTGTGTGTTTGAATTTTTGGCTAACCTTCTTATTGCAGTGGCATTAGGCACGGGTCTGTTTGCAAATTTGTTACGGATGTTCTGTCGTGTTCTCGCACAAGATTTTCTGTATTTTAGGTACATAGCAAGCATATATACACACGTTCACGTAGTGAAAATCGCATTACAGCAACGCCGAACACACACACACGCAACACAACACGACTAATTCAACCTTCACGCACGAGTGCAGATGTATGGCGCGGCGTTCGTTAGTGGAAGCAGGCAGGAAACATACTAGCTGCAAGTGGGCAACTCGGCAAATGAAAACCCTGCGGTGTAATAAAACATTGTCACTGTAGCCTGTCATCATTTTATAACCAACTAGAACAAGTTATTAATGTTTAATAGGAAGAGAACTAATTAATGTCGAATGTGTTTCAGGTAAAGATGGAGTGTGAAGTCCAGCTGTGACCTCAAATCTGAGCAGAATCCATTTTCAGCTACTTGTCCTTTGGCGATGTGTGGATCTCAGGTGAGTGGGTGTGATTATGTTGCGCCATTTCTTTCTATTAATTTCGCTAGATACACAATTTTATTTTCTATTTTACCATAACTTAGTTTACTATCTTTTGTTTTGAAAAAAAAATACAGCATCTACCAAAATAAATGGGTTTTGGGGGGACCTATTTTTTTGATAAAAATGGTGTTTTTAAAAGGTTTTTAACTAGGGGTTTTTTATTTTCAAAAAATTTTTTTTTTATATAATTTTCTTTTTTAAATAGAAGGCCATGAAGACAAAGAATAATGAACAAAGGTGCAAAAAAAAAAAAATTAATAAAATGATTATCTTCAAAACATAAATGGTAGCAATATAAATTAACAATTACAAAAAATGAAGCATCAAGCTGAAATCTATAACAAAAAAATTTTAAACCACTGAAATAAAACATATCTGGCTATAAAATGATGTCTAAAAAATTTCTATAAAATCTTTTATTCCTTTAAGTTTTATCGTCAAGGCCGAAATCTTTTTAAAAATTTTGGGGCCCAGAATTGGTATTTTAGCTC